>RSEF01000024.1:7552105-7641564 GCA_003993805.1 Himantopus leucocephalus | reverse complement strand
TGGAACTAGGTGATCTTTAAGGTCCTTTCCAACCTGAACCACTCTATGATTCTATGAACATGAAGGCTCCTCTACTGTCAGGCTCTGGAGTGAACCTTTCATCACTTGGTAGTTAGAATTTATTCAACAGAAATAATAGCTAATTGTAGGGACATGACAAACTCTGGGCTAGTAACGCCAGGTTAAAGCTAGATCTCTCATCCATGACCATCGAAATACTGTTATGATCTGGAGCTCAATTTTCTGAAGAGGAAACAGCAAGAGGATTAGTGGGGCTGGGATGCCTTTCTGTCCCTATCTGCCAAAAAGCTGTCTGGCTCACCCTGTACAGTATTGCAGTGTACAGGCCTCACCTTTATTTGTGTATTTACGTGCTCATCTGTGGGCCTAAGCCAAATATTTCACAGTATTCAGAATCATTTCACCCCCCCTGCCACATCACAGTGAAGCCAGGAAATGATGTTAGGTGTGAGAGCCAAGTTTCATTCCTTAATTTATTTAGATTAGTTTAAGAAAAAATTACTTTCCAGAAGTTTGAAAATTCCTAAATAAACACTATCCATATAAAAATACAAACAAGAATAATAAAATCAAGACATTCAGTGCCCCATACAATCTTGCCCTTACAGCAAAATCAGCTGTTGATTAAAAAACAAGATAAAAAATACCCACCCCGCCATTCCAGAAAAGCCAGAAGAAAACCAGAGAGACTTCACAAGGCATCCAGTGAAATAACAAAATTTAGGGGATGCCGGACCAAATAACAATCTGGATCATAAATTCCCAAGGCCTGGGCCTTTAAGGAGGATACCCTGCCAGCAGGATCTCCAGCTTGTCCTGGTGAGGGGGTCTCCTCCCCAGGTAGAGGGTTCATGGGCACACTGATTCTTGTCTGTGCTTGCACTGGAGGTTTTAATCTGGCTGAGGTGTGTGAATCCCAAACCCATAATTTCCCCTCCCAGTCTCAGTTCTGCTTCCAACAGTTTTGGTGAATATACTGTGGGGGACTGCGCCAGGCTGTCACTGCCGCACATATGCACGCGTACACACACGCACAAACTCATGGTGTGAGTGCAGGTCCCAGGCTGCACAGCCAAAACCAGACCTCTCCTTGAGCTTCTCAGCAGATGCTGGTACCCTGATGAGAAGAGGGCCTTTTCCCTCTCAAGCATTTTCATGCTTTTTTGTGCTTCACAGAACCCCAAGTGATGAGGAAGGAATTAATTCATGCGGTGTTCCTCTGTTAGATGGGGTCTGCTCTTCTGTTATGCTTTTCTAGCTGAAAAGCTAGAACAGAGTGATCTCTGACTTGCTTTGAAACATTTCATCGTGCTGAGAGTGATGGCTCTGGGTGAGGGGAGTAGGGGGAGGATCAGCTCTGTGGTCATATAGACCTTTATAATTCAATGTAAAAGTGCAATTACCATCCTAATACACAGAAGAAGGGAATAGTTTTCCTGAGTAGATCAGCTGCCTGCCCTCCTGTGCGTACCGCAGGCGGGGAGGAGAGGTGCAGCACAGCTGGGTCATCTTCTCTTCCTGACTTCTAGGAGAGCAGTTTACTTGTGACAAGGAGCAGCGGCAACTGAATGACAGCTATGAAGAAGGAGCTGCTCTGAACCGTGGAGACGGAGTTGGGGGTGGTGGTTGGTGGCGCTGTGGTCGTTTCTGATTCTGAAATGGAAGGAAACCCCCAGGGTTGATTAGAAGCCCAGAGGACCAGCTGAGGTACAGACCTACTTCAAGAGGCTGCATTTAACGCCGATTTCTCAGAAATGAGGGGTCAAACCCATGGCAGGGGAATGGGATGTCTGAATATATCCACTGACATCAGTGGAGCATCATCAGTATAGGCTCGAGGCTCCTGGGTGGTAGAGGATTCTCTGGAGTACCAGAAACATTATCTGTGGCAAAGCCAATTTCCACTTCGTATCTGCATGGCAGAGTGAATAGGGGGATGAAGCCTGTGCCGATACCTGCAGAAATAAATAAGCCTGTCCTCTCGTTTGTAGCTGCTTAATGTCCCTTAAAGCAAAAAGGAAGCTTGAAAAGGTTTTAAGGTCAACATTATAACCTGAAAAACCTCTAGCTAGCTCTGGCACTCTAGTGTTTTTGCCTTGTCTCCTGACTACTGGATAGGTAAGATTTTCTTCGACTGGAGGTACAGTGAGTCCATCTTTCCCCTCTCCCAAAATGCCAGAGCACAAATGAAGCCCTTGCTTCATGTCTGTTTCACCCTACTGTTTGAACTGCCCAACTGAAGCTTATTTACCTTTGTTCAGAGTCACAGTCTTGAACTCGACAGATTTATCAGTGAAGGCGATATACACCCTGTGGAAGGATGGAATAGAGAGGATATAAAGGGGACAATCAGAGCAGATGAAGAAACAGGAACGATGAAGTCATCCTGAGCTCACTTATATTGCCCTTCAGCCATATTGCACATGGGGTTTTGTGTTGGTTTTTTTTTTTTTTTTACCATCTGAAACACTCTTTCTTCATTCCACTTAGGCTGCTTTACTGCCCTTCTCTGGATGGGATACGAATGCCTTGTATTCGGGTGGCGATTTATTGTGACCATCTGCTCCTCGTAATTAGAATCACTGTTGTCATGAACTATTGCATTTTTCCTTCCCGCAGATAAGTCCAATCAGGCTAATGGCTATGGTTTCCTTTGACAAATATTTCTCACTGATGCAACTCCATTAGTGTTAATGGAAACAAGAGGGGTGATCAATCCATTCATTTCCATAGAACTAATCTACATCCCTACTAATGTGAGCAAATCTTTAAACCACAAGACCATCCATGGGGTGACCTCTAGATATGGCTTTGCAGTATATGTTTCCTTGGTATTTCCAAGAGGAAGGAAATCAAGAGGTTTGTTTCAACACCTGCTCTAGAGGTGGGCTCTTGGTTCTGGGCATTATCAGGCGCTTACATGGACAAGTACTCTCCCAGCTGAATACTTAAAGGTGGAGTACAGTCTTACCTTATTACCACGGAAGATATGTTACTGTCTGGAGATGTCCAGTTTGCTGCCTGAGTGGCATTTAATATTGCTGTGTCAATAGAGCTGCAGTTGTCCCTGTGTACCACGTCCCATTTTCCAATGGAGTAATTTTGTGGGGATAAGGCTTGCAGTAAATATTCAGTCACATTCTTGCTGTCAGTGTGGTTTCTGTCATCACTTATTCTAACTGGAAACAGAGCAAGTTAGACAAAGTAAGTTGTCTGTTCTGTAAGACAGCCATCTCCAGACTCCACGCCTTCAGGGGTTTCAGCCAAGGAGGTATTTGCTTGCACAGTGCTCTCTATGTGACACAAGTGCACCAGAAGCCCGCAAAGAGAAGATGATGTACTCCTGTCCTCCCCAAACCACAGGAAGAAGAATCCCCTTATCTCCCCCTACCTCAGTTAGGGAATAGACTAGGAGGAACTCCTCAGTCACCAGAGTCAGCCCCTGCTATTGCTCTTGGGCAGTCAGTTCCTCCCTTCGTCCCATAGCTGAGGGTGCCAGACCCCACCCTTTCTTCCCCGTGTCTCTGCTCCGGGTTGCTGTTTCACCACTGTGACTAGCCTGCACAGTGTTGCTGCGTATCATGCTTTTGTTACAAGCAGAAGTTGGACAACAAGCAAATGAAGCAAGAAGATCTGCTTGCCAGGAAGAAGCGACTCCCCAGCTGTGTCTCCCAGCCCAGGTTGCTGTGTGTGCTGTACTGCCGTGGCCCTCTTGGCCCTTAGCACCCTTCAGGTCCGGATTATTTCAAATGAAAGCTGCCAAGAATGTCAGAAGCTACAGGAGCTGATGTGAGACAATAGCTAGCATCAAACTTGAACTCTGTGCTCAAACAAGGAAATAACAGCAGTGAACAAAACACCCCTCTATTAAAAACCCCAACCAACCGTAGCGGATGCTCCTTGGGTGAGATCTGAAGGAATCCGTGCCAATTTACACCAGAAGACTACCTCCTCCCTTGCAGGAAGGGATCAGGATATGTCTCCTCCACTATTTTCTCAGTGTTTAGGTTTTGCTCAATCTCAAGGCAAAGGGAGATTTGTTGTCAGGTCTGGGAAACAGGGTCAGGCTGCCATTTACTCTGCAGCTACGTTCTTTGTAGTATTAAAAGCCGTTTCTATGATTGATGCTGAATATCTGTCAGCATCAAAGTAACCTCTTCGCCTTTGTCTTTACAGCCATTACCACTGAGAAGGGCAAATTCTCAGGAAGAAGGAAAGGGAACAAAACCACAAAACAACTTCCCCCAAATTCCGTTTTCAAGAGCATTCATGTCCTTCTATGCAAGTTTAGGCAAAACAATTAAGGGAGGAAAAAGCACCCTAAGGAAGGAAAGAGAATTTGGGACTGACCCTGTAGACATGAACAAAGAATAGGAACAAAGAGGTAACAACTAGCACCGTTTACCTGGCTCCTGCCTGGGAAAAAAAAGAAGGGAAAAAAAAAAAAGAGTGTTAGACCTCACACATTTTAAACACATCTAAGAACAACACAAGACTCAGGAAACCCGCTGGGTTAGCAGCAGGGGAGATGCATGTCTGTGCAGTGTGAAAACTCTGAGATCTACACAGAGATGGCTTACCTAGGTAGGTTGTGTTTGCCTTGTATGCCTCAGGTGTCACGGTTACAGTGAAATTGCTTGCGGTTGCATTCAGGAGCAAACTACATCTTTCTGTGTCTGTATATGCTGGGACAATTAGTGTCCCAATGAAGAGGAGTTGCACCAGGAAGAGGAAAGTTGCCATGATCCGCTTTGATGTCTCTGCTTCTTGCACCTGCACCTGGGAACTGAGAAAGCCTCACACTTTCCAGCCTATTTATACTCTGGTTTTGATGAGGTAAATGCAAATTTTTTATCCTCCTCATCCAGCTCACATGTACACACCCCCGATGGGAGGTTCACTCATGCTTTTTGAGATTACTTCCTTCTACCTGCTTAGCCTCTGAGTGAACTGTTTAAAATAAAGGGGTGACCAGCTGAGAGGGATTAAAATGGACAGTGTGCATGTCACTGAGGAACCCATGGGCTGGAAATCACGTCTCTGCGTGCCTACATTCCTTGAGCTGCCTTTGCATGGTAAACACTGTGTTGTGTGCTTGCATGCTCATAGTTCCTGTAACGTCTTGCAGAAGCCCACATTTTGGAAATGTGGAGGAGCATCTGCAGTCCTGTTCCCAGCCCTGGTCCAGGCTTTTCTTTGAGCCCAAACAATTCCAGAAAGTGTGGAAAACCCACAGGGGTACATCCTTGTACAGATGTTCAAATACAGCCTCTACTCCACCTTGGAGAAAGCTGGATGGTGAAGGGCCAAGAGCCTGTGAAAGGATGGTCTCTCTGACCTTGGACCATAACCCCCTTTCACAGCACTTCACCGATGAACGCAGCATGCTTTTGTTAGGGGGCGGATCATTTATGTGGTTCTTCTCAAGCGGTACCATGACAAGTCATTTTGGCTGTACCCCTCAAATAATATTATATGAAACAAAGATTGAGTTTCTCTTTTCACTCCTTCCTCTTGCCTGGATTTCCCTATTCTCCCCTGCAGGCCATTGGCTGGGGTTTTCAGAAGCTGATTTTGCAAGTGCTTTTTGAGCCGTGGGGTGGTGCTGATATGGGGTGAGTTCTATCAGTGCTGGTGAGAAAGGGAGCAAAAACTGCCCCGTTTTTGCGAGCAGGAAGGATTCCTCCCGCATGCCTTCTGCTTTGTTGGGAAAGGAGCAGTGGATACAGTCCAGAGCGAAACCCAGAGCGTGTGACACCCAGTAATTAGAGATGGTGATGATCCTGAATCAGTTCCCCTGAAACGGAGGTCACTCCAGAACCTGCTCTCGGTGCTAATTCCACTGAGGGCAGTTATTTCCAGCAGTCAAAATGAGCAATATACTGAATGCATAGGTACTCCAGATGGGCGGGATCCTCAAAAAGGAGAAGGGTATGCCCTTTCTTTCCTCCTACCTGTCTTACACTTGCAGACATACCATTGGCAGCCCACAGGAAGCTCCTGGAGGCATTTTTGATGCCCTCGTGCTTTCAAACCCACCTCCTCTGCTTCATCCCAGGCTCCGCTGAGTCATGTGGCTGGGCGAGTGGGAGGTCTGGATTTCCTTCCCTGTGCTCATCTTCCCTTTTCCAGCCCCAAAGCATCTCGCCCAGGCAGGCCTTGCCACCCCGCCAGTGGCCTGCAGGTTTAGAAAGAAGCCGTTGTGTTAAATATTTCACATAAAAGTTGAACAGAAGTGGGAGAAAAAGGGCGAGTGCAAGAAAAAGAATAGATGAGTTCAGGACAAGCAGAGTAAAAGGAGAGGAGCAGGAAAGAGGCCAGAGAAAGAGAGTTGGAAGAGCTGATGCATGTTCAGTGATGCTAACATTGGCTGGAGGTAGACTTGACCCTAACGCGGAGAGTGTGGAGAGAATGAGAAACTGAGCTTTTCTGGCTTGTTAACTTCACAGAATGAAATACTCCTGCAGGGCCTCATTTCCTTGTGGTTTTCTTCCTTGCCTTCTGCCCTACTGGGAGCTTCTCTGGGCAGCGTCTGTGGCTCCATTGATGCCTAGCGTCAGCGGGCAGCACAGTGCTGAGCTCAGAAATGCTCTGCATGTTCCCCTCCAGTGCAGAGAAGCAGGAGAGAGTGCTCCAAAGGGACCATAGGGCTGCGAGTCCCCTGGAAATAGGAACTATTCTCCCCCACTTTTTGCGTAATCCTTTCTGTAAGCACATTAAGGAACACGGAAAGTAAGTCAGCAAAATGAGAGCAAATGGAATGGGGAAAAAGCAAATAAAAATGGAAGCAGAGGATTTTGCAAGCACAACTTCACTGCTGACGCTATTTGCCCGTGGCAGTTTCATCTGAAATCTCCTTGCAAAAGCTCTGTGTCATCTTTCAGTTGGTGAGAATGACTCAATATGATGTCACTGGAACAAACAGAGTTGAAAATAGACATGCGTGCCTCCCAGAGAGAATTAATTTTGGAAAAGAAAAGGCAGGATGGGATCGTGTCACATATATAACAAAGAAGACTTTGCTACAAAAACTTATCCAGGGCAAACGAGATCTTTGTAAGCGATGATGGAAGTGACAATGTTTATACATGATGTGCACACAGTGGGGTTTTTCAGGTTTGTTCCTCATTGGTTCTTGAAGAGACTTGCCATGGGAAAGCAGGAGCTGAGGCCTGCCTTCGGTAGGGGATATAGCCAGAAAGCTCTGTCAGGAGGAGATCTCTGGGAAGCAAGACAGTTAATATTTTTAGCCCAAAAGGTGACTTCATAGTCATTAATTTAACTGGGGATAAGCCCATGTAATGAAGCAAATCAAACAGGCGTGAAGTCTGGTGGAGGAAGGACAGGGAGTAGAAATTACTCTGAGACTCACATGTGTTACAAAGAGGCATTTGAATCAGAGGACTCATATAGAATCTGAGCTTCCAAAGAACACAAAATCTTTGGACAGAGCAGTAGGACAGATGGAGCAGAAGTTGGCAGCGTCTAGACTGCTCAGCTGTGCTCAGAGCAGCATCAAAAAATGCACCCCAGGAGCTGCAGGACCCTGATCGGGGCCAGCAGGAGCCTAGCACACCTCATGGCTCCTCTGGCTGTTACAGAAACAGACCCAGGGTGGGGAAAGCAGGAGCTGGCCCCTTCCAGGCTGGCACTCAAAAGTCTGGTTTTCAAATGCCAAAATAAATGCAGCCTCCAGGTAACACGCGACCCCTGGGCTCCTCAGCCACAGTTCTAATCCGCAGTTCCTCAGTAAACTCAAGGACGGTTTGGAAATAATTTAGGGGTGTTTCCCCGTCTCCCACCCACACTACAGGTGTTACGCCATGTGGAATGACTTGGGGGTTATTCCCTCTTGGCAAGCAGACAGAAGTTTTTCTCTTGTCTGTCTTTCTCCTTGCTAGCACAAGTGGTGTGGTTCCTGCCCTATCCTGTCTTTTTGCGTATTTGTGGGCAAAACTTACGCTAGAGATGTCATTTCCACAAGCTTCTTTCAAGGTCAAGTCACAGCTATTTCCAAGAAAACTTGTGCCGTTCTCTTCCTCCTTGCAACAGGTGGTTTCTGCCTCCCAGAACTGGCAGGGACAGCCTTTTGGAGCAGGGCCCGCCTTTTGGAGCAGGGCCCTTTGCCTTTGTCTTGCCTTTGGGCTCCGCTCTGCCCTGTGTGTTCTGGTCGATGCCATGCAGGGGGAGGTGGACAGGAGCAGCAAGGAGGCTTAGGGCTATAGTATTCACCACCACCGCTCATGTGCTGGGGGAGCAAGTGTGAGCACAGAAGACAGACTCTGCATTGCATTTCTCTGTATTTCCCACGAGAGTGACCCAGGGAGTAACATGGGGGCTGCAGCCCCCATGGCTCATGTCTTCCAGGGGCTTCCTGAAGGCCTGAGGTGGTGATCTGGCTCCTAGGAGTTGGAAAGGAGGTGTTTCAGCAGCTCCCTTGCCATGTACAACTAGCCAGACCCAGAAGGTCTGCTGGTCCCTGGGGGATGTCCGCACAGCTCTTTGAGCTTCTCAAAAGGCTCCATCTCTACAGACCAGGAACTCCTGGAAGCCTGATGCTATCTCATGCAAACAGTGGGGCCTCATGGTGCTGAGCATCACTGGGCATGGGAATGGAGGCAGCGTGGCTCAGCTCAGCTGTACTGACTGGCGCAGAGGGTGTCTGGTCCCTGCTCCCTTTCCTTTTTGGTCTTCCCCAGAGCTAAATGAATCTTCCTTTTTGTGGGTGGAGGACTGGAGTCCCCAGGCAAACACTGGCGCTTTTAATTCAGGGCTCTGCTTCAGGAATGGAGGTGAAACCCTTCAGCATATTGGCTGAGAGTTAATGGTCTGGGGAAGACCAGAAGCTGGGAAAGCAAAACCTTCTCCTCCCACATGCAACCCAGTAGGAGGAGATGGCAAGCGAGGGGGTGTCTTTTTGGCAGGACTGCAGCAGTCTTGCAGAGAATAAACAATTGCGTGCAACCACCTGCTTCAGAGCATGGACGCATGAGTCACAGCTCGACTGGATCAGGCTGTCTCTCTGGCACTCTGGTTGCAGCAAGCAAAACTGTTTGGGTCAAGCATAGGCTAAGCAAGGGGCAGGGCAGGGTGCTGAGGAAAGAAAGGAGCAGAGGCAGCAAACCCAGAGTCCTGTATATTCCCTGTCCTAGTGGTAGATGGGACAGTCTGGTCTGTGCTGCAATTACCCTGTACAACAGGGCAGCACAGCCTTGGCCCCAGCACAACACTCCCTCCCAGGGCTCGGGCATCCTCTCCACCGGGCTGCTGGCCCTGCATGGCAGAAGGGGACTCTGCCCAGCTCAGGGCAAGGAGAGGTATGTTTGCTCTGAGCTCCTCTACGTGGCTTTATTGGACTATCTGCTCTGGGTGAAGGACTCAAGGCAGTTGCGATTTACTGGCCTGTTTTGCAAACAGCGTGTTTTGTAAATGTAGGATGTTTTTTAGTGCTTGCACTGCTGAGCTGGCTGTAAAAGATTGCTTCTCCTGCTCGTGGTGTGGGGTGACTTACCACTGCTGGGCTGGGCTCTGCACCTCTGGTCTGTCCGGGAGCTTTGGAGCCACCAGTGTCACAGCAGTTCTCTGCAGCTTCCAGGAAGCAGGTGGAGGGCCCTGCCACACACCGTCTGCTGCCTCCATACAGGAGAGGAGAGAAAAGGAGAGAGGGAGGGAGTAGGGCAGGCAGGGCCTTGTGGCTCGGTGGAGTTGGATGAGGAATGCACTTTGCATCAGGAGGGAGCTGGGAGGCTGTCAGTCACCCCACGTGTCCCACGTTTTCCGTGGGGAAACACCTTGGTCCTGGTCCTCTGCCAGCTAGGCTCTCAGGGCATGGGATTTCCCCCAGGCAAACAGCAGAAGGAACCTTCAGTTTTAAGGCACTTTATCCTAGTCTGTTAGCCCTGAAAGGGCTTTTTCCAGGCTGGAATAAGAGAAGGTGGATTGTACTCTGTGTTTGCCTCTGAGGGATAAGGTCCTAAAAGCCTCCTTGTTATCTACATCAAAAGGGCTGTCAGCTGCAGGGAGAGAAAGGGCAGGTTGGCTCTGGCAGTTTGCAAGGGAGAAATCTGGTTTAAATGACAAACATTTTGCAAAAGGGCACTTCCCTAAAGTGAGCGGTTTAACAAGGGAATTTTCCTGCTTGGCTTCCATTGCTTCTTTGTACTTCCTCGTGTAAACTTCTAGCTGTTTGTCTCCTCCTCCAGTGGGTTTTACAGGTACAGCTTCCCATCGTGGTGACCTTCTGCCAGCCTGGCCACCTCCTCAGCCAGTTGCCCCTGCTCCTGCCCTGAACCCACAAGATGCTTCCTTTGAGAGGCGATGCAGGGTGGGATTGCCTGGGGAGGCGGGGAAAGGTAGGCAGACCTTAGTATGTCTTGACCTGTGAGAGAAAACATGCATGAAGTTACATCCCATCATGCTGGAAAGCAGGGCCGGTTGCTGAAGGGTATGTGTAGCACTCGGGTAAATGGAGCCTGGTCATTCTGGAGCAATAGGCTTGTCATATCCTTATGCAAATGGGCACTGCTTGCTCATGCAAGCCTGCCTAAGGCAGAAAGGTGACACAGCCCAGGTGCAGGAGCTCTCCTGGCAGGTATGCAGAAGTCACAGCAAATCTCTTGTTCTGCACTGCGGACAGCCCAAGAAGTTTGGTCCTCAAATGATCCTTGATCACAAGAGACAGGAGAAATAGCAGCCAGGAGTTTGTTGTCTCTGAGACTTGAAGGTCTACAGAACAGTGACTGGGTTTACTTACCTCCTCTATCTCCTCTCTCCCCAGAATGGAAATGAGGTCTCTGCTGTCTCCTGCAGCCATCCCACCCCCGCACCCCGGACCATAGTAATATCTGTCCTCTTTTTACGTCTGCTGAGCCTTTCTGGAAAGAAAGCCTTGTTAGCTTTCCTGGTGCCACCACTGCAGTCGTTCCTGTTTCAGCATTTGGATGTTTTCCTGGGGTTTCCACTACAGTCTCCAAATCTGCCCGTGGGAAATCTGTCCAGAGCAGTGCAGGTGTTTCAGTGTTGTCTCTAGCCAGGTTTGGTCTGAGGACAGACCTGGTGCGGGGTACAAGTATCTGAGACACCTTTTTGGGGAACAGGGTTTGCCTAGGTGGGATCCGAGCACTGCACATCCGAACAGAGCATAGCAGGAGCTCAGCTGGCAACCTGCCACCATGTCACATGGTTTATTTGCCTTTGGAAGGAAGTGTGTTTGTACAGAAGCGTTATCATGCAATGCAGAGGATACATCCCTTTTTGCAGGGGTGATGGCTTCTGCCTTGGTGCCACAGGCACAGGCAGCTGTCAGAGGCTCCTGCACTGCAGGGTAGGGGGGGCTGCAGGGGATGGCAGGTAGCCCCAGGGGTAGGGTTTTGGGACAGGAGACAACAACAGCCCTTGGGAAAAGCAGCTGATGGAAAAAGGGTGCCAGATGGAGACAGGCTGTCCAGGAGATGGCAGCAGCTTTCCACCAGCTGTGCCTGGGTTTGCTGTCCTGGTTCTGGAGTGTGCTGGCTCAGGGCAAAGAAGGGGGGCGGGTAAAAACCTGCCCTCCCTCTGCCTGCCCCACTGCAGAGGGGCTCAGCAACCACCCCAGCTAGGCCCAGCACACCTGGGAATGTAGGCCACACTGTTCTGTGGGGAATCAGGTGCGTGCTGTCCCTAGAAACTATCTTCCATTCCTTGGTGGCTGTGTGAGAACCCACACAATTTGTTAAGTCAAATGCGAACCCCAACAGTGAACCTCTGCTGCAGCTTAGTGAGATGAAGTGTGAGGAAGCCCTACCAGCCCCCAGGTTCCCCCCCTGACACTGGCTGCTCCCTCTCTGTCCCGTGGTAGGGGGAGTTGGGGTGCTGGCAGGGAGTGGGGAGCAGGGCAAGCTGCAGGGAACCTGGGTGCCAGGTTGCGCCACGACTCTCATCCAGCCCCACTGCTTCCTGCCCTCTGGAAAGCCATTTTCACCTGTGGCCTGAATTACATTTTACACACACCCTGTCAACACAGTGGCGGGAGCAGGCAGTATCGGGCTGGAGGAGGCAGGGATTCTGATGAGCCCAGCCATGACTGCACAAAAACAACCCTCGGGAAGGAGCAAAGGAGAAAGAGGGGATGTCTCTTCAGCCAGCTCTGCTTCTAGTGCACTCTCCTCCTCATGTAGGCAGTCCACAGCCCTCGTGTCATCCATATCCACATTTCCAACAATGACCAAATGCCTGGGGTGCTGAGTAGGGTGCAGGGTGTAGTTGGGAAGGGGGATTTCTCTTTCTTATTCATTGCAGGCTCTGAAGGGTGCTATGGTTGGGTGAGGGGCTGAAAGGGTTAAGAGGGCTGAGGCTGAACTTCACAGGTGTGAGTGCTGCTGAGAGTATAAGTGGGGCTGGGGCAGAGATGTACTGTTCCTACCCCTGTGGCAGTGGGAGAGCTGGAAGTAGTTTCCTGTGTTGTTGTGGTAAAGGTAGGGGGGAAATCTGGTCTGAAGGAAGAGGGAGGAAGCAGGAGGGGCTCTAAGTGAGATGATGTGGCTGTGGTGGTCTGGGGATTGTGGTTTTGGGCTGGAATTTGCCCGGCTTGCTCCTCCACTCCTGCCATAACCAGCTTTGCCTTTAAGGGCTAGGGAGGAAAGTATCTCTGCTAGTCACTGTGATCCCTTCCTGCCTCCCAGAGGTGCATCCCCAAGTTTATTAACTTCCCTGATGCTCAAACATCAGGGAGAAAAGAAGGGTATGCACAGGGAGGCAAGATGGTGTGGGAAGCTGTGTTCATCTGGCATTTTTCTGTTGAAAGGCTATTTCTGGAGGTTGTAAGGAAGTCTCAGATTGTGCTGGAGATGGCTCAGGCCACAGTGTCCAGTTGTGGAGATGTTATAGGTCCCACGAGTTGGCAGGACCGAAGACTGGGCCAAGGGCTTGCAGGCTCTGCCTGAGAGGTTGCTTTGAGCCTTGCGCTGAGCAGCACGGTTACACTGATGGCTTTAAGTAGACAGCAGTGACCTCTTGTGAGAGCCATGAGGATTACAAGCCACCCTGGCAGCTTCCGAGGCTTGGTTTTTCCAGCCTGGGGAGTGGTGGCTGGATGGAGAACCTTCCTCCAGTGGCTGGTGTTCCTTGGCTGCCAGCTGGCAAAGGCTTTGCCAGGCTGGACAGCAGGCTGCAGCCCGTGGAAATGCCGCGACTGCTAGCACGGGGAGATGGGGAGGACTGCAGGAGTCTGGGGGCAGTGTCTGGACCTGAGGAAGCTCTGCTGCAGAGAGCATTGCTCAACCTTGTGGTTTTGGGTGTAAAACACATGCCGAGGTCCTGATCCTCTGCTTAGGAGAGGAGCAAGTTAAATAGCTTGGGTACAAACTGCTGATCCTGCTTGTATCCCCTTGTATCTGCCTTTAGGAAGAGCTGTGTGAGCAAGCACAAGTCCCTGACTTGGTTGTGCTCTGCCTTTCCTTCTAACAGTGAGCTCACAGGGCAGGAATTGTCCTCCCAAACATAAGCCTCAGCTCTGAGCCCATTTGCAGCTCCAGATTTGCCCACAGATGTTTTAAGGACCTGTGGGGTTTTTCTGCCTTGTTGCCTGTGCTGGCAGCACTCGATAGGCCAGAGGGGCTGTATCAAAAGCTGGTATCCGAGACAGCACCTGGAAGAATGCCTGATGCTACTGATATATCCACCAAATTGAAGGTGGGCAATGAGCAGTTTTCCTGGCTTCAGATCAACTCCAGCTCATGTGGGGTCCTGGATAAGGTATCTGCAACTTTATCCCAGGAAGGTAGTTCCTAGCTCTCTGGTGAGACTGTATTTATTTACCACTTGTGCCTCCTATTATACGTTTGTCCTTCTGAACTTTATCAATAGGAAGATGACTTACAGTAGAGAGGGGTTGTGTCCAATAAGTGGTATGTGTTTAATCACCACTTTCTAATGGTATTTGGGGATTTTCCATTTAATCAGTAATTAATGTGCCTGGCAATTAATTCTGCAGGACTTTTGGTGCCCTAAGCACTGTGGAGTAGATTCTGAGGAGACCTTTCTTACTTTTGGGAAATTCTAAGAAGTAATGAAGTTGCTGTAATGAATTGCAAAAGGTAGCAATTTCTTTCCTGGTTCCATCTGACAAGTACGAATCCTTATTTTTCAAACCAGGACATGTGCATTTCACTTTTTGTTAGGCAAGCTGTGAAGGGTCAGGCACTGCAAAGGAAGGAAGGGAAAGAGAAAGCTCTTGCATTAAGAAAAGCTGCTATGAGTGGATTTTGTCTTGCATCTCTCAGCCAGGACACTCCCACATCCTTGAGACGCTTCAGAAGGAGGTCTTTTCCCTGTTTTCCCACCCTAAGCCCCTGTAGGTAATGCAATGCGTGGCCTGTGCTGGCTGCGTGAGGTTGGCAACCTGGGCTGTGCTCTGACCTTGCAAGTGCTGAGGTTGGTGTGTTTCTGGTTAGTGACTAATGAGCAATCTGATCTGCAGTTTTAACTGCTCGGAGCCTTTAAAAATAAGTAGGTTAACAGGCACTGAGGAAAGGGCTTGGGGAAGAGAGAGGGCTGTGTAATGTCTACTGAGAAAAGTGCACATGTGCAAAAAAGCACAATGCAGAACTTGGCTGTTTTATTCATGCTTTGATAAAATGCTTCCCTCTGTCTCAGCACACCTTGACCTGCGTCATTTGTGTTTGTGGCTGGCAACTGTGCACTGATTGGGGAGAAGAAAAATAGAGGAGGAAGACTATTAAAAATGCTTCATTTGAGCTGGAGATTCAGCACTGTCTTGGCTTACTGCCAGCTTCAAACACAGCAGCAGAACCTCTTGTGTTTAGCCCCAAAGGAGTCCCTAATTAGTGGAGAAACTGCAAAGCTCTGAACATGTTTGGGAATGCTTTAGTGCAGTGGCCCCCTGAGGTTCATTAAACAAATGAATTCAAAGCAGTCAAATAGCTAGGATCTTCAAAGTGACAAGGACCTCAGTCCCAGAAAAGGCAGCACAGCCGTGAAAGCAAGCTGGCGTTGCAACTAAAATGTTTTCTAAAATGGGTGGAACAATGGCACCCAGATCTCTGCAGCACGGCAGGTGTTCCTGGACTCCCAGGCTTACCATGCTGCTCAACATGAGAATATACATCAAAAGCCCACTTAAAAGATTACTATTCAGTCTTAGCTTCTCCTTCTCCTACAGCCCTCCTGCCCATAGTCCTGCAAACTGCCTGGACATGGAGCTGTTTGTGTAAGTACAGATATGCTCCAGCAACAGAACTGATCCAGAGGTGGCTGAGAGCATATTTGGATGCAGATGATGCTTACACACGTGTACTGATATACATACGCATATGTGCCCAGACACTGGAGAACAGCAAGGTCAGGGCTGGCGGTAAGGGGAAGCACAATCACTGCCAATCTATTTTAGCAAGGGTGGCGAAACACTGGTTGTCAGCAGGAGCCACGGTCTGTGCAGACTGGCACAAGCAGCCTGATTCTCTCTGTGTGCAGTGGGCTGGGCTCTGGTGGGTCTCAAGGACCCTCCCTTGTTTGAGGGGTTACCTGTCCCACAGGTGTGCCCTGACCTTGAGACTCCCGAAGACCATGAGGAGCTGGGGCTCAGTGAGGTGGATGTCTCCGCTGACCCCAGCATGGGCAATAGAGCTGAGGGAACAGAAATGTGGGGATGCTGCTTCAGCCGCAAAGGATGCAGCACTTGCCTCAGGGCTGCTCTTCGTTAGGAGCACTTAAATAAGCTTAATCCTAATTTAATTTGCTTAATTGGTGTAATAATAACGTCCGGCACCGCAGTGGTACTTTTCATCTGTGGAGTCTGAAGTGCTTTACAAAGTAGTGAGCATGAGTCTTGCCTTTCTACAGCTGGTGAAGCAGAGGCAGGGACACAGCCAGCACTTGAGACAGCAGAAATCCCTATGAGGTGTGTGGTGTTCACTGATCCATATGATCATATAGGTATTAGTGATTTATTCTGATGTAACCAGATGGATTTTTAAATGACTGAGTCTCATCAATTCATAGACAGGCCTGGACTCAGTCTTGCCTGTGCTTATATTGAAAAAGATGTAAGAAATGAGGCCAGGATGAGGATTTATAGATGCATAGATATAAAAGTCTGAGACAAGACCTGAAGTCTGTGCAAGTCTGGGTCTAGTAACACATGTGACAGGTATTAATGAAAATGTCACTAAACCTAAAGTCAGACCAGATGAGGAATTGCTCACACTGACATCCAAATAGACAACAGAAAGGATGAAGCCATGGACAAAACAGATTTCCTGGGGTACTGTTTTGCTCACAGGGAGGAGGCATCAGCATTTCCAGCCCTACCTAGTTCTTGTGCCAGGTGGTTTGGATGTTCCTGATGCCAGCTGCGGCAGTGGGAGACAAGGAACAGCCAAGTCAGTGAAATGAGGGGTTGCAGGCAATTTGCTAGCAGGACCCCAGTGGCACTGGTGTGGGCTGAACCGCACAGATGTGCGTGAAGCAGGAGCCTTATAGGAAAAGGGCAGTGTGCTGGGACTAGTCAGAAGGCTGCTCAAAGATCAAAGACTTTGTGGGAAACCCTGCACCCTGCTTTCTTCAATAGTTCTGAACAAATACCTTGCATGTGACCCAATTATTTAGAAAATGGAGCCTGTTTTGTAAGCAAGTGTCCATTCACAAATGGTCTCATGCAGATGAGGCTTGAACAGCCAGTGGCACTGCCATTTCTAAGGCAAGGTTGCAGCATTATGTTTTCATGGTGCAATATGAAGTGTTACCCAAATACTTCCAGTGCCTCCAAGGCACAACTGCTCTTTCAGTCCCTAGCCCCTGCATGAGCTGAACGATCCACTCCATCTCTGCTCCTCTTTGGCCTTCTAGGGTGGCCCTGGTACAGGGCTAGAGAGTCTCAAAACAGCCATACTGATTACCCAAAATACATTAAGAGTTTCCAAATTATGAAGATAAGGATGGGGTTCACTTTTTCATAGTATATGACAGCATAAACTCCTCAGGATGTACAAGAGCTAGCTTTGACCTGATTACCCCAATTCCTGGCAGTACTAGCACAGCATAGTTTACCTTCTGGAAAACCCATAGCCTGTCTCTGGGTTGAATGCAGTGCAAGATGGAATATGAGTTGCGACAATGTATCTTCTTTTATGGTTTGGCTAAACACATTTCAGCTGATGAAAGCACAGTCATTTCTTTAAATTGTAGTTTAACCATGAGTAGCAAATCAATCTTCGATGATGGGAAGCCCAGCATGGGGGACCAATATCACTGCAGTATTTCTCAGCTCTCCCGTTTCCTGCTTGGCCACTACAGAGCCTTTGACAATGTTGATTGAGTAAATTGTTGGAGCAGACCAAAGTGTACTCCCTTTTCCAATCAGAGAACACCTCTGCTCATTGTTGATAAATTGCATGTAAATTACCTGCTATTTCTTAGGTGCTAACATTAAAAAAAGTACAAATGTTTTACCACCCTGTGAGTATCAATAAGATGCTCTGTATTCACTGGCTTTAAACAATGGTGTTTGTTGAAGGCTCATTTGAGAGACATGCTGTGTTCCAGTGATAATTTCAAAGTTACACAAATGCAGTAAGGGCAGGCTAAAACATCTACTGTCCCTCTCGTATTATTTTGCTTGCTGTGTTTACTTAAATTGGGCACCCGTGGGGGTGAGGAGCAGTTTTGTTGGTGATTGGTACAGTACAAGGCTTTTGTCAGTACTAATCCCTGTGCTCTGTGCCTAGGCCCGTACTTTGGTAAATACCTCACTCTGCATTCATTTATTCCCTTTCATTTATTCATTCTCCCTCCTCCTTCCCTCCCTCATCTATGAGCACAGTCCAATGCTGTTGAAAAGCAGCACGGGAAACTGAGAATTAATCCCAAAGCCTGCCTTGATAATCAATTATGATCAGGGAGAGGCAGGTGACGCGCTACAGCAGGTGAACCCCTGGTCTCGGAGCTCCCTAGGTCTAGCCAGCATGTATGGCAGGTAGAGAGGAGTATATAGCCACAGAAGAGTAGCGCGCTGTTTTGCTGCCTTCAGAGAGATAGCCAGGGCTCTTAAGAAGCATGAAGCCTGTCAAGCCTCTGCAGGAGGATTCCAGGCACAACAGATTGAGCTGGGCAAATCCAGGCATAAATTGTAGTGATGAGATTTACTGGAGTGGAGGATGGAAGGAGGGGTGCATAGAGCTTGCTTTTCACCACATGACAGGAGAACACAGCGGACATCTTGCTCAATTCACATTTCAGCTTCCTACCGTGAACAAGAATTTTATCTGTTTGCATATTTCCTTCTGGGTTCACCTGGTTAACAGTGAGGACAGGATCCTAGACCTTTATGGACATCAGAACTCCCAAAATTTTCCAGCTCTATTAGCAACCAATGCACAGCATGAAACTGGCGCTTATTAAGCGAACCACTTGTGAGGCATTTTGCAGTGTTGTACTTCAAAAGAGCCTAACATATGATTTAGGTTTAACTCTTAAATTTAATGTTCCTTAAAATGGCACGTACTCTGATAATCAGGCTTTGTGGATTCTGTGAATGTCTAGTCTGTCATGGAGAAACTTTTTTGTTCATGTTTTTATTCAAGAACCCCCACCAGATCAATGTATTCTGCTCTGTGAGCTCTGCAGATGCCCAGAGTTGTGCCAGTGCCAGCATACAAATTGAGGAAATAAATAGAACACAGCTGCCTTGTCCGGATCAGAGAAAATGAAGTTACTCAGTTTGCCCTTTATCATCACCTACTTGTATTATTATGGTAAACATGAAAAGTCTCTCCCGAAGTCATTGTGTTAGTTGCTGTCCGGAGAGAAATAAGGCTTGTCTTTTCCTTTAAGTGCTTCCTTCTGAATATGAGCGATACAAAGGAGGAGGAAACTTCTATTCTTACCTTCTTTTGCAGCGGTGGAAGAATGGGTCAGGTGGATTAAGTGATGTGCCATGGCCATAAAGAGGGTCTATAGCAGAGCCAAGAATTGCTTCCTGATTCCCAGTCCTGTACTTTAACTGCACAGCCAACTTTCAGCTAAGCTCTGAGCATCTTTAAGTGTACCAAAGGCAGCTGGCAGTTAACCCCAAAGGTAACAACCATGAACAAAAGGGAGATCTGGCTCAAGAAGAGCACCAGAGAGCATAAAGCCAATAAAAAAAATACTTCCACATTTTGCATAAGAGAAGGACCTTAGCTGACCTCACATGAGAAGGATGTTTTTGCCATTTTGAAAACTGGCAAATAATTAGGGGAGGGACTCCTGCCTTTCACTGGTCTGGGGGGCTGTGGGATTCCCCAGCTTAGAGGCTTGACGTGATCTCTCTCCTGCTGTTTGCCTGGCATAGTGTGATCAGTTTATTTGCTCCAGTTCAGCAGCTCTGGCCAGTCGGAGCTGGCTGCGGCTGATCCTTCTGCCTGTGGGTAAGATTTAGCATCTCTTCTGAAATAGCAGCATCCAGGAATGACAACCTAATGAATGGTGCTATTTGGAGAGCACATGTGAGCACCAGTGCTCAATTTATCAAAGGTGAAGAGGGATCAGAGTTAATTATATACCAAGAATTATATTAATGTAACATAAAGGGCTTTAGTTAAGCCTCGCGCAGCCTGGTTGTTCAGTGCGCAGGATCCTGTTAGTTCTCTGGGATGCAAATCTTTCTGACTTGCTGTCATGTCCTAGAGGAAAGTAAAGAGCTTGCCTTGTCCAGGCTTTCTTTCCTGTTTGCTTTGGCCCAGGGATTTGCAGGTAAATTGGTTCTTTCTTACTAGACACCCTTATTTAAACTTTAACTCTTGTTATTTCTTCATGTTTCAGTGATCATTACTAAGCTGCTTCTAGATGCAAGCTTGTTGCTTGGAACTTTTGTTAAAGTGCAGCTTCTGTACTGATTGCTCAGTGACTTTGTTTTCTCTGTCCTTAGAGGCAACTACCTTGGCCTACCTTGGCACTTGCACTTACCTTTTTCTGACAATAGTGGGTTTGTTTGAGCATTTAGACTTTTCAGTGCTGTCTGCTGGAGCTTGTCACCCTGTGGGCTCCCAGTGGAGTCACACCCCTGTCTTAGCGCTCTGACAAAATACTAATTTACGGTGCCTTGCTCTTTTGGCAGAGCTCTAATAAGGGCTACTGTAAGATTCCTGCTGGAAGATTTAGGGAGGAAGGTTTTGTTTCCCTCAGAGGGCAATGGTTTCCCCAGATGAGAATCCTTCAGAGGCAAGGCTGGGGGACAGAGCCAGAGACATCCAGCTGAGTGAGTGGTAACCAAGGTGTCATCCTACATAAATCACTCTCATTCTTACTCTAAATATACACAGTACTTAAATATTGCAAATCCCAGACAATCCTTCAATTTTATAAACTCTGTGGATTGATTTTTTTCCAATGAAATCCTCCCACTGCAAGATCCAGGTTCATTTGTATGAATTATATAGTGATTTATTTAATGACCTACTTTGAGTGCTATGAATTCTACAACGTCCATGCAATTTATTATTTAAATGCTATATAAATCATGCAGGACAGAGAAGGGGGAGAATGTGTGTGGAAAGGAATAGCTGGCGTGATGCCTGACCAGGAGGAAAACAAGGCATGGAGTCAAAGTAGCAAGCTTTCTGTTCTCAAGTCCTTTGCAAATCCAGTGACTTCTTCCTTCTCACTTTTTACCACCCAGGCAGGCTGAAAGCAGAGGTAGGCTCCTACCAGGTGCTCTGGTTCTCTGGCTATGGATGCCACTGCAGATTCAGTGCCAAGCTGGGTATCCTCAGGAGTTACCAGAGAAGACAAGTGGAGCTTTTCCTGTGTGCACAAGGCCATGGTGAAAGCATGAAACTGTCGATAGCCTCTGTGGTAAGTGTAGGAGGGGAGGAGTACGAGGAGAGCTTCTGTGTGGAGGGCCTGTGCACAGAGGAAGACGCTGCTTGAATGTAAATTATTTTTTTTGATTGGCTCGAGACTCTTTCCTAATGCAGGAAAGGGCTGAAATTGGCATGTTTCTCCACTTGTACCGAGATGTGGGTCAAGCCCCATTCTCATAAAACAGCCTGGCTTAGCTCCCATTTCTTGGAACAGCTTCAAGAGGAATTTGCTGGGAGATTTCTTCAGCTAAATATGTTGCAAAGGCATTGATTTACTCCAAAAGAACCTTAAAGGTTAGTCAGTGAGCATGGAACACTAAAGAGGAGCCCACAGAAAAACACCAAAAAGCAGCGTATGGTTTCATCTCAGCTGTATCTGAACCTGTTTGCCACCTTTCTTTTTTCTCTCTTACAAAATGAGAAGAAGGTAGGAATGCATGCACATGCATATAGATCAAATGAGAGAGCTGCTTTCAGAGACATCTCATGTTAGCAGTTGTGTGCTAGAGTAATGACCTCCATCTAAAGATGCTCTAAATTAAACAAAGGTTTCAACGGTGTTAATTAGTTAATGGTTGCAAAGAGCTCTGAAAATGCAAAGACCCTTATAAATGATAATTATTATTGTTGTTATTATCAGGTCTACAGCAGTGAAGCACATATAATTGGTGGTTAAGCTCCCCAGACACAGACTAATCCAAAGGCACAGCACTGCTCCTACCACTAAGTGGTATAAACAGGATCAGTTCAGCTCAGCTTGTGGGAACAGTGGGAAGGCTGGAGCATGGGGATGTCAAGACGCTGATGCTTTATTAGGTCCCTTTCGTACCTGGGGCCAAACCTCATGCTTTTGTGTGGCACCACCTTCTTTTTTTCAGGAACATTAACTTTACTGTTGTTAATTGAAATACCTCCTTTTATGTACCAGGTCAAGAAAGGCATCAGCTTGATTTTTTATTTATGCATAAACTCTTCATAGGAAGAATTTTATGCCCTGGAGATCTTGCAGTCTCAGTGGAAAAGATGACTGGAAGAGGACTCAAATCCAATAATGAAGAACAGTGCAAACATAGCCTTCTAGTGACAAAGTCAGGAGCAAACATCCTCTGTGAGTCCAGTGGACCCTTTTGAACTGTCCAAAACCTCCATCTTAAGCCAGCTGTCCATGTGTCTATTAACAAGCCTATCTGCCTTTTTTTGCCTGGGCTGCTGTGATAAGTTTCCCTTCATGCCGGTTGACTGCTAGTGCCCCAGCGCAGGGATGCTTGGCTGCTTCTGTTGTGGGAGATGGTAGAATGTGCTTCAGCTGCTGGAAATTATCAGGCATTTGTCATTGAAATAAATTACATCATTTAAAAATGAGTACATTGCTGGTAACCACTGTCCCTATCGAGCTGTGCAGCCCCATTCATCTGCCCAGATGCAGCTTGAAGCAGTGTGTATCTGAATGAGAACCTGAGGGAGTGGATGTTGGCAAAAGCCCATTCCATTAGAGACTTCATATTTGGTTCTGTCTCAACAAGCTTTTGTGTTGCTCCTTGGCATGCGTTTCTTCCTTACCAGCTCACAAAGGACTTAATGGCATGTTGAACAATCTTTGGCTGTGCTGACTAATTGTGTGCCTTGTAATCCTGCCAAATGCAAGGCACAGTCTCTGTGTTCACGTATTACTGTGATGTGAGGACACACTTACCCTGTTCTCAGGTAAGTAGGTTGCTAATAAATGTTTTTATCACACCTGTCAAACATACCTTTTTTTTGTTCTAGAGACAAAACTAACATCCCTTTTTCAACCAAGTCTTCTCTGGTAACTTTATATGGTAACTTCATCATAAGATCAGGGAGGCAGGAAGACCTGTGCTTAAAAAGACTAGAGAGGAGCCAGAAGCATTTGGGGATTTTCCAGCCCTAATTGGCTTTTTTGTTGGTAAATATCAATTTGTGCTAGAAGATTTTCCTGGAAATGTGTCTATTGTAAGACCTTCCATCAAGAGGATTTCTCAAGTTCCCCAGGGAAAACGAGCAAATGGTTGTGTATACACCCCCAAATTCGGGATCTGGGCTGTGTCGTGCTCCATTCATTTTGGGCCAGTGGCTTACTCTTGAGTATCTGCATTGCAGTGTCTTCTACCCTGGACCAGCAGTTGTATGAGTGACAGCATCTTGTGGGACGCTGCTCTTCACTGACAGAGGATTGTCCCTGCCACCTGCCCAAAACCTTGCTAGATGTACAAAGAGAAGATAGCCTTAGCCTGGGTGTGCCACGGGAATGTGAAAGGGGAGCTATGTGCTGCTGAAACCTGGAAGTTTATTCCCCACCTGAAAGAGGCCAATAAATACAAGAGGGTGCTCACAGCTGTGCTGCTGGTGATCTCTGAGCACAACCTAAGGGATGGGCATGAGCCTCCTTTCCTTGGGCTTTTACTTAGGAGAAGTAATCATTGATTTCTGTCACTGAGTTCTTCAACTATTAAACCAAACTCTCAAGTGTTTCCCCCTGCAGCCATCCAGTTTGGGGAATGGACTGGTGGAGTGATGGGAAGGAAAGGTTTGTTATCTTAATGCCAGCATGGCCCAAAGGCAGATTGATGCTTTTCCATCAGCAGTGTGGGCTCTAGGGAACAGGTGCCGCCTCCCCCAGTCATATTCCTCCTGCCTTAGCATGAAAGGCCTTTGAGCAATTACTGGACTCCAACCTCTCCCACCTTGCTATGAGCAAAAACATCTGCACAAAATGGGTAGCAGGAGGTAATTTCACAGTTTGACAGCCATGACTCAGGAGACCCCCCTACCTCCTCCAGCTGAAGTTGGGATGATAACAGCCTTCCCTTCTCTGAGGGAAGTGAGAAAGCGTCACTGCTTTATTTTAAAATTTGCTCCTTTTTCCTTTCCATATTCTAATACAAACTGCTGGATGGAATTGGATTATTCTGCATAACTGTTCCCTAAAGCAGTCTGATGTCAGCAGAGGGCTGTATCTTCCCCTCTGCCCTCTCCACTCCTGCTTGCACCTGCGTCTGATTTTGACACAAGACAGTAAAGGTTCACTCTAGGCAAGAGCATGTTCAGACCTGGAAGACTAAATCGGGGGTTTTTTTTCTCCTGTGTAGCACATAATGGAGCTAGCTGGTTTCTTGCAGCATTTAGCCTAGCTCTACAGGAGATAAGGCCCTTAAATTAACATCTATATCATTTTACACCTTAGCTAGTTCCATTCTGTCTCTCCAAACCTTTTCAGGCAGCGTAACACAGAGTCTATTTCCCCTTCTTTGTAGATAGGGGTAGTGTTGTTGGGTGGTATATGATGGCTTGGCACAGATTGGGAAGTCGGAGCATGTGAAGCTGAAGTGACAAGCCAGCAAAGCTGAGACTGGCATGGCAGTTAGTGCGTTGCAGCAGAGACCCGAGGTGTTGGTGTCACCTCGTCGGTAGCTAATAATTTAGGTCTGTGCTGGGGGAAAACCAGTGGAGATGAATGCTTGGAAGCTGCTTGCACCAGCTGAGGGGTTGGCCCAGCTCATCACTTGTGTTATGAGTTTCACCAGCCACTTCGGTTCTTAAAGCCGGAATTTGAGGTAAATGGTCTGAAAATGTGATAGTGAATGGTAAGGACTTTCGGTCTGGCATGAAGCACAGAAGGGTGTATTTCTACCAGGGTAAATATACATGTAAGCCAACCCACTGACTTCTGTTTCAGACAGCACATGGTTAGTGCCAGAAGGGACCACTCTGCTGCTGAAGATGACCTGCTACAGAAACAGGTGGGAGAATCCCTGCCAGGGGATCTGCCTGCCACTTGCCAGGTGAGGTCTCCAGCTCATCCATCAGCCTGATTGAACAATCATAGCTTTGCTTGTTCCTAATCATGGTACATGTCATGTAACAGCTGGCTTGGCTGTGTTTAATCACAGTACACCTAACAGCCTTGCCCCTTCTGCAAAGGGGAAAGAAAATACAAAGTGAGTACAAGTGAGCAAATGTCCAATTACGTTGTCAGATGCCCACCGGTGAAGGGATGCAGGTTTTCTGCCTCCATAATAATTTGCATTGCGTGGAGCTGGCCTCTTGTTGCAGAGCTGGGTGCAGTATCAGAGCCAAGATGGGGAGAGGGTGTGGAGCAGAAGCCTGGCTTCTGGAGTGAGTGGCTGCGAGGGGAAATCAGTTCAGCAAAAGGACCGTTACCCCATGATGGTGACTTCCCATTGCTAGGCTGCCTAATTTGCACATGAGTTCCTTGGAGCAGGGGCTGTCACTGTCTGTGGCTAAGCAGGTAATTCTGCAGATAACAGACTCTGTCTTTTCAGTCCTTTATCTGCTTGCACCTATTTAATTACATAATAAAATGGTGCTTCTTTGTTAGAGGTACCTTTCCCGGAGAGGAAGGGGTAACCCTGCTTTGCTGGCTGTCGTCATCCCAGCCAGTTGCAGTGGCAGAGGCTGGTGTGCTTCAGGCAGGCACTGGGGATGAGGCACTGCACAGCTTCCAGGTTGCTCCTCTAGGCAGTATAAAACCCTGAGCAAGGCAGGAGCCGTTTCTCTTCCCCTGCATGTGTGTGCTGGTAATCTCCTGGGATAGGTGTTACCTGCCTGCCTTAGTGGTGTCTGATCCACCAGCTCTTGTTGAGGAGAAAAGAAATGCAAAATCATTTGGCTGTTTTCAGTAAACTCCCAGATAATAATTTGAAAAAGGCTTATGTTACTTTCTGGCTGAGAGATGTCCCTTTCTTTTTCAAATGTGGAAAAGGTGTGTATATATAGATCTTGTCTGTTGTCAGAGCTGTTTCAGTATTCCACACACAGGCAGATGGCTTACCAACAGCTCATGATTTTCTTTCAAGCCTTCCAATATTTGTATGTTGTATCTCTTGCTTTGCAAGTCAAGCTATTGCTGAAAATACAGGGTTTTAATTTAAAGGAAAGGTTTCTAACCCTTATGAAAATGGCGAAGAGCAGAGAATGAGTTTTGAATGCAACTTACAGGACTGAAAACCAAAACACAAATACAATTAACTTAAACTGATCAAGATTTTTTTGGTGGGTGTGTGTTCGTTTGTTTTTTTTTAAATAAAATCTCCTGGTGTGACTTATGATGTTTGAACTCTTGGAATTAGTGATGTTTCCAAGAACGGACAGAAATTTTCAGGCAGATGATATTTATCTTTGGGTAAGGGAATACCACAGCAAGGAAGGAACAAAAAAGGTACAGAAAACTTGCAAGACAGGCTCTCTCTCTCCTTCCTGGCTGATGGCAGCTCTGAGAAGTGAAATTAACAGAGGTGAATTTAGTGCTTCAAAGGGATCATGTTGAGATCCCCTCACAAGTTTGGCTATTACTCAGCAGTTGTTTCAGACAAAGTATTTATTGGAGATGTGCAAAATCCTAGTGTGATAGTGACGCCTATCATACTTCAGCAGGAAAAACGTAACCTGGCTTCACCATGACTGTTAAACGCTCTTATTTGGCGTTTGCCTAAGGCTGTTACTGAGATGAAAGTCGTGCTGTATTAGTTGCTGCCCTACAGTGTGCACACGAGATGTACAGTAATGGAAGGACCAGAGTGTTGTTGCCGCTGTTTTGCTCTGAAGGAACAGGAGAAAGGCTTTGAGCTCCTCTAGTCATCAAAGGCTTTCACAAACAGCTTGGGCTCCTACCTAGGCACTAAAATCCTTGTGCAGCTTTAAAAAAATCTGGGCATGTCTAAGTATCTGGCCCTACAGAGACTCTGGGCACTGGGCCATTTCTGAAGCCTGACTGAGTGCAGAGCACGGACTCTGCACTTGAGAAAGGACAGATGAACTGCAGAGGACACGGGCAGCAGTGCCATAACCAGTCTCTTCTTCCCTGTGTCTGGTTGTTGTGTGAACATCAGCAACCTCCATTTAGCTTTTACGGCTGCCCCACCAGGACTAGGAGATCTCTGATCTCCCTTCATGTCTTCACCAGTGACCATTTACAGATTTTTCTCACAACACAGGTACTTTTTTTTTTTCCTGTATACCTCCCTGGGGCAGCTTAACTTCCTTGCTGTGAGGTTTATCCTTTTAAGGCATGCAGCTGGAGGAACATTGTCTGTACAGCACTGCGAATGCATCATGCAGTTTAACCCCTTAAGGACTGTGGTTACTTCAGTATCTCTGTCCTTTGTTCCTTATCTTGTTGATTTGTCTCTCGGCTCCCTCTTCTGCTTCCCTGTTTACCCCTGAATCCAGCAATGGTCTTAGGCTAATGATTGTGGTGACAAGCTGCCTTAGAGGTTGGGGCCTGGAAACAAGGACAGTACTGAAGGAACAGGCTAAATCAAAACCTCGGAAGGCATTTTTATCTTAATTTTACAGGGAGGAATCTGAGGCCCTTCTCATCCATCTCCACTCCCCTAAAGAGCACTGTTTTGTGCTCCATATTTAATCAATGGATTTTTTGGATCTTCAGTGAATTTGGTTACTGCTGTGGAAACGTTGACCAGGCCTACCCTGCTTGCTTTGGTTAGGAGTCTAAAGTTAGTAGGAGAAAGAGGAATATAAAGGATTAGGTAACATGACAAGGTCATCTTGAAAGCCTTTAGCAGAAATGAGAACAGCTCCCTCCTGTCCTTGTTAATGGTCTATACTCAAAGGTCACAAGGATTTTTTTTTCTGTTTTCCTCTGTTGGCGTCATAGTTTTTAGTTGTATTTCTGCACTTTTGAAGGCTGTTAATTAGCTCCTTTCAGAGCTTTGCTCATCACACATGGATTTTCCCATTTTAGCACACTGATTATTATTTCAGGCTGAAGTAATGAGCAGAGGGAAGAAGATGTCATTTTAATGTAGGTTAAGGATTACAAAGTCAATAGTGGGGTTTTTTTGTAATTACAGAATATAAAGAGGACAAATGGCTAATTGCGGAACATTAAGAGGACAAATGAGTCAAAATAGCTGAAGTTTCTGATGACCTATGTGACCTTTTTTTTTTAAATAGAAAGTTACTTTCCTAAGGAAGGATTTGGCACAAAGAATGTTCTCCTGGGACTGCTGTACCAGTGGGCAGGATCAGCGCAACAGCAGCAGATTTGGTTACTCCATGTCTTTTTATCTCACTGCAATGACTGGAGGAATTAAGCCCCAGTGAGCAAGAAACTAGTCTGGAGTGAGTGATGGTGAAGGATACAGATGATCTTGCTGGCAACACTGAAGAAAAAACAATACATGGGATCAAAGAAAAACTGGGGGAAGGATTCAATGCAAATATAGCCCCAGTTCCAAAGACTTTACACATCACCAGGAAAAACCTGCAAGCAACTGACCCAGATTTCAGGCATCACAAAACTCCTGGGGTGTAGGAATAGATACGTACTTAGTGAAATCAAGCAAACAAAGGAAGAAAAATCCCAGGACTTTTTCCACAGCAAGGGCTTGTGGCTTTTTTTTTTTACCTTAAAGGAATTCAAGTTTTGCCAGAAATAATTGTATTTTCAGGAAAATGGTTAATGAACTGGATAAACAGCAACAGCAGGAAGCACAAAGCCAATAACTGTCCAACTGTGATATACAGCTCTGTGTCTAATAGTAAACTCAAGGACTCTTATGAGGTCATATTGTGCTGCAGTCCCCAGGGTGTTAGAGAGGGGTCTTCACCTGTAGCTGATCGACCCGAGAGACTGACACTGAGATAAAGGAATCAGATTTGAAGACACTGGACAGGGTTTCTTTAAGGGTAGTTTCACGTCCACCTCGTGGAAAGCATGTTTGGTGCAGAGACAGGGAAAGGGGAAATATAAAGAGAGGACCACACAAATGAGAGGATGCATCTGCATTGGCTTGCACGTACCTTTGGTGCAGAAAAGCATGTCCTTCAGAAATGATTGCTGGCTGAGTGTTACATATGAACTTGCCTTTCAAGCCCCCTTCTGTGCAAGATGCAGCTGGAACTGCACTGTGTGGCTCGGGTGGCAGGCAATTATTTTTGATAATGGAGGGGAAATCACTTTCCTAAATGGAGCATGATAAGAAGTTCTTTTGTGATTCTCTTTTTCCATCTGCATAGTCTCACAATGGAGCAGCAAAGTCTACTGCAGCTCAGGGTCAGTTCTTGCTGAACAAAATGCCTCTGGATGCCTGTTTCCTGTGATGAGGAGCCAGGTGGGCAGACAGGGGTATGACTGATACATAGGCAGATGAGATGACATGGCATGGAATTTCCCTCAGAATCTTCTAGCCAAAGGGAGTTTTCTTTTACTTCTCTTTGGCTGTGGAGGAGAAGGAATTGCAGTGTGGAGACTGACAGACTTCAATTATTGTCTGTGGGGGGAGCTACCAGCAAAACTGTGACCTGCAGAGTCCGAAGCTGATGAAAGACTGCTGGGCTGATCTCTTCTCCAGACCCTCTGAGTATCCGTTGTGAACATCCCAATTAGTTCTTCTCAGCAGGCTCTCCTTGGTTTTGTGGCCAGAAGGAAGACAGGATGAAACTACTTACTCCTCCCTGGCTGAGTATGTCAACTTCTATTGTTAATGGAAACAACCAACACAAAATCCAGGGTGTCTGGGAAAAGGGAGGTAATTTGTAAGCAGCAGTCTCAAATATAAGGCAGAAACAAATTCTGGTATCTGCTAGGTCTGTGATGAATAGATGAGAGTGGGTTGGGTCAGTTTTGTGCCCCAGTCACAGGCTGGCAGGCTCAACTCCTCTGCTGCACCTGGCTCAGTTTGTTTGTGGGGCTTTTTTGGTTTGTGTTTTTTTTTGGTTTTGTGGGTTTTTTTGGTTTTTTTTTTTTTAGTTTTGGAAGTGGCTAGCTCAGCCTCAGGCTTGTTTTCTGGGAGGTCAGCCATCGCAGGGGCAGCCTTTTCCTGACAGCACCCATGCTGACGCACCTTCCTCTTGGTTCTAGTTGTTTTCTGATGGAAACTGTAGAACGCAGAGAAAGCTTTTGACAAAGTTAGGTTTCCTCAGAACTGCATGGCAAACACCCTGATGGTTTTATTGGTGTTCATTCCTGGAGATGGGACCAGGGTTGTCAGCTCCAGTCTGATGTAAATTTTCAAGACAGCCCTAAACTACAGGAGTCAAGGTTTCACCTTGGAAAAAGGGAAAGATGTTTTCTAACTCTGTGGCTGCTCCTGCCTGCAACCTGGAAGAGAGAGCCAGCCTTGCGTAAACCCTCTGTGATGAAACCTTCTGCCTCCTGCCTCCCCAAATCTTTCCAGAGTGTCTGATTTCAGACTGAGAGAGAGATCACTGAGGGATGGATGTGGCCACATGTATTTTCTCCTTTTCTTGCTGCTCATCTCTCACACAAAACACATTATGTTTCAGGCTCTAGGTTTAATAACTGAGCCAGAAATTTTGGAAGCTGAACTGTCAGACTGTCTATTGCTAGGGCAGTGCCCAGCGCTCTGAAGTTTTGCTTCACTATACAGGCTTAACTTCAAGCAATCGTTTCAACGCGGAGATTAGAAACTGCTCAAAATCAGTATTCTGTGTGTAGCTGGTATTACCTTTCCACAGACACAGTAACAAATAGAGTCACAGTGTCTCCTGGCATGGCCTGCAGCCTGATTAATAGGATTATAAACCGTCTTGTCAATGACAATGCGAACAAGCCACCTGATAAACCCAGCATAGGGGCTCAGTCCAGACTCTGAAAGGAGGGGGTATTTTTGTAGAGATGGAGGAAGGGGTAAGGAATTTTTTTAAGAAAATAAAAGCAAAGCAGACATAAGTGAGGTTTGTTGGTTTTGGTTTTTTTTTTTTTTTTTTGCTTTTTTGTNAACTGTTATGCCTCTTGCCAGAAGAACTTTATTTTTGTGACTTAGATATCTTTCTGCTGTAATGAAAGGGGAGATTCTGGTTTTCAGAAATAACACCCAAATCTTAGGTTATTTCCTTCTACTTACCAGTTGACATTTTCCACCCTTCGAGCTCCCCTCCTTTGGTAGAACTGATTTTAGGATTTTTTGGATCTGCTTCATTTGGGACAAGACGGCCGCTGCCAACCACAGGCTTTCAGTGTCCTGTGACTTATAGCTTGCTCATATGATAACAATCAATCAGAAACTTAGCTCCTTGGCCTCTTGCTAGTCTCAAGGTGTTTAATCTCCGTTAACCACATTAGTATAGCCTTTCTTTGCAGTGGATGCTGCTACTGAAACATGTGGCTGTTGGAGACAGAGCATGGGGCTATCACAGGCACAGGCCTCTTTTTTTCATGCTTTTCACTAATTTAATCTCTTCCTTTACAGCTCCCTCCAAAGCTATCTCCATTTTTGGTAAAGTCTTTGCAGTGAGGAGAAGAAACTAGTCCTGTTTTAAATGGAAAAACACTCCATTCCCTCTAGTAAAACTACACCTATCTTGCTTCAGGAGAAAATACCAACCAAACGGAAGCGTGCAGCAATGAATCCCAAGGGAGGTGCATCACTAACTTCTCATTTTTTAAAAGTACTTGACAGTCGATGCAGGACTCAGACTAGTTCATGCTTCTGTAATGCTACGGGCTGATGAAACATCACAGAAAAAATAGTATCTGTCTCAAATGTACAGGGCAGGTGAATGCTGGAACCTGAAATCTGGCTAGGAATTGCTGCCTTCTTCCTGTACAGCTATGCCTAGATATTTCTAGTTAGTTACACCAGCTTTCTGAACGGCCAGCCTCTGAAGCCCATATTCATTACGGATAGTGCTCCACAAAGGCTGCACTGAGATCAACAGAACGGGTTTTGGGCAGAGCTATACATTCTGCAGCACAAGGTTATGGGAACCAGGCTGAAATTCTGGCTCATTGGAGTCGACGGGACTTTTGCCACTGTTTTAATTGGAGCCAGAATTTCCTGTCACTAGCATTGTTAAAAGCAGGCACTAATCCAAGGGCATGAATGCAGAGGTTTGCTAAAGCACTTACTTTAGCAGCATGGCCCAGGTTTGCTGCTGCAGGAGCGTGCTTGGTGCTGGTGTAGCTTCCCAGGGATTGATGGGATGGCAGTGGCTTAAGCCAGTGTTCCCTGCCCACAGAGGACAGTTGGCAGCTCTGTTTATGAAGTTCTCTTTGGACTTGGATTTTCAGCTGGAGGCTGTGTTTGTTTGCAGTGGAGCTTTCTGCCATGTCTGGGGAGAGAGAACAACAGTATGCGTAGTGTGCTCCTGACACCCTTTACCGAGAAATCATAACATATTAGCTACAAATCTGCCTGAGCTATGTTTGTTCAAGTTAATAAATTATGCTGGAGAATAAATAGATGCTAAATTACATCCTGGCCTGGCCAGAACTTCTATCTTGCCTGTCAGGACTATGTAATATTAATTATAGCCTGCCTCAGATGCCCTTAGGGAGAGCTGGCAAATGGCTGCAGCAGTCATCTGTGACTCTCCTAGCTCTTATTTGATTTTTTCATTTAATCAATGCCCAATAAAACTGTAATCTCCTGAATCTGGACATCTGTGTTTAATGTATCCAGGGAGTGACCTAATTAAATTCCAGTTTACACCATCCCATGATGGGACCGGACACTTGGATTTCTGCTTTTGTGGCATCATAGTAGTGGGGAAATTTCCCTGTGCTTGTCAGTGACCTTTGTGAAGCCCAGGGAGGCCTGAAGAAGAGGATTTGGGGAATAAAGCAGGACAAATCTTTTCAAAAGCGTTGCAGAGGTTGTTTGCTGCCTGCTGTACACTCAAGGCCCTTTGCTTGCTAGGCACAGCTGCAAAAACATGTCCACTGGAAAGTGCTCCGAAGAAGAGCTGCTATTCAGCTGAGCATATCCTGTACTGCAGTGTAAAGTACAGCCCCTTCCTGCAAAACGTCTATCCCTCTGGCTCGTCAGGGGCTGTGGATTTTATAGCCACCGCATTTGTATAGTGCAATGAAGATGAGCCATTCCAGCTCTGGTTTGGGGTTGAAGCATTGTGTTAGGTTTGATGGTCATGTAATGATCCCTGCAGAGCAGGTCTGACGGCTGGACCTTCTCTTTGCAGAGATCAATACCGTGTCTGAGCAGGAGCCATTCCAAGTGCTTGCAGTGTGAGGAGGCTGTTAATCTCTTTGAGGTGACCCACTAAAAGTGAGCATGACACACACTTCATTATCACAGCTTATGCAAAGAAATGATGCTGTTAAACCCAGCAGAAAGACAGCGGGATGGATGGGCAATGCTTAGAATTACCGCACTGGGTCTCACACCCTGTTTTTGGCAATAGCAGTAGTGAATATTTAGAGATGAATGCAAAAGCATAGGGTATTTGTAGTGCCGCTTCCAGACTGTTAGTGTCTTAAGGGCTTCCTACGCTGGAGGGCACCTCTAGACCATCAGCATTTAATAGTTACCGATGACTGATAGAATGACAGATAAGTTTCCTGCTCTTTAGCAATTTAACGCTTTATCAATCCTGACCACGGCGATCTTTGCTTATGGCCATGAACTAAGGCATTTTATCTGCAACTAATTTACTCCTCTCAGCCTCTTAATCTTCAGAAATGCTTGTTCTGGATGAAATGGATTAACAGGCCATAGTTTTCATTTCAGATGAACAGGCGATAAATTGTTATGCTGAGGAATGAGATTTGCTGTTTGTATATGGTTGGTAATACAGTTCAACCTTCCTGTGGACTATTTTCTCCACTGAGCATTATCTGCATTAGAAAGAACAGCTTTCATTATTTTATGGGTTAAGAATCTGATTTGTTTGCTTTGTGCTTCTTTCAATAAACTTCATTTAATAAACGCTAATTATTCTTAATGCCTTAAATTAATTACAGTCGTTTTCACTGCCCCTCTGTATCTATGCTGCTTCGCCAAAGGATCACCATGGCAACTTGCTCACCAGGGTGAACATGCACATTCAGTGTTTCCCCGGGCCGGTTCACAGACAGCTCTGGGCCTGGGGACAGCACAGGCTGTTCCCTGCGTTCTTGGCTAATGATTTGCAGGGTGAGGAGCCCAGAGAGGCTCGGAGCAGTGGGAGGTGAGGGTGTCTTGGTGTTACGATACGAGCTGGGAGCAGCCCCCAGGTCCACCCTGTCCAGCCAGCTGGGCAATGTGCCTCACTTGGGGCCTCGGTTTCCCCTTTTGTAAAGTAGAGGTGCACCCAGCGCCCTCAGATGTCAAATGCTTTGAGATCCATTGATGGAAAGGAACATTGGTTTACATCTCTCCCTCTGCTTTTGTGGATGGGATTGATTCTGTATGAGCTCAGGGCTCTCCAATTTCTCCTACTGAAGGAAGCACAGACATCCCAGGTCCTATGAGTTTGCTTGTATCAGCAAAGGCTCTCATGCGCCGATCCCTCGGGCTTCTGGTTGGCACTGTGTGGCCATGAAAGTGCAGCAATGTTGCTGGAGGGAGGAAAGCAAGAGGAAGCTGTTAAAGCAAAGGTGGGAAGGTTGTGTGCCTGGGCTCCCTTGAAGCTTGAGGGAGGAGCGGGGAGCTGCAGCACGCAGGCTGGGGACAAAGCTGCGCAGACTTCAGTTGAAGACAAAGCAGCCCACCTGACCCGGGGGAAAGCAATGAACAGCTACAGCATTTTCCTTTCTCAGGCATGCTGCATCAAAGAAAGCACAGGAACCTAAACCTGGACTGCGGCTGAAAGGCTTTGCAGTGCACATTTGCTCCTTGACTCGCAATCTGCTCTGTTTCTGCTTCAATTACAGCCGCACACACTCTTTGATCTTTTCATTAATTACTGCCTGCACCAATTGTCCTGGGGAGCCCTGGCAAATGGCTAGCACCAGGTAAATAAAAAGGGAGTAGTAACAGGCCAGGCGCCAGGATGCGAGGGCAGGCTGGGGCGCAGGCAGCCGGGGGGGTGCCTGGCAGCGCTGCCGGAGAGCTGGTGGAGCCTGGAGAGCTGGAGGTCACCCCGCCGCCCCAGCACTTCGCTGAGACGTGGGCGTTGGACTAGACCATCTTTGACGGCCGCTTCCAGCTCAAACCGTCCGACGGTTCTACGGTCTCCCCCTGTCCACAGCTCTGCTCCCAGGGCAGGCTGTCCTCTCCCGCTGGCCCGCGGAGGGCGGTGGCAGGGCTGCGGGCTTTCCCCTCGGTGCCAGCAGATGGCAACCCTTGACCAGGCAGCGCGCAGGGGCCGGCAGCCGGCGGCTCCCGGCTGCGGGGACGGGGACGGGGGACGGGGGGGGCGACACGAGGACGGCTTGGTGGCAGCCAACACGGGCACCCCGCTCAGCCTTGCGGGATCCAGATGAGCCCAGGAAACGGCGCGTTTCGCCAGCTGCCGGGCCGGGACTTTGGGCATCCCCGCAGCCGCGGCTGGAGCAAGCCGCGTCCGCGCTGCTGTCGGTCAGAGGGAAGCCCGCATGGCACTTGCTTGTCTCCCTTCTTCTCCCGTCCACCCTCTTCCCTGGCTACACGGCTGCGGAGCCCGTGAGGATGCGAGAGGCGTTCCTCGCAATAGAAACGTGTAAATCCCCCCCGGCCCGTGACAACCCGGCTCCAGCAGCGGGAGCTTCCGGCGGCTCCTGAGCAAAGGAGTTGGTGGGTCCCGAGCAGCGAGGAGGAGGGTGGAAAGAGGGGGCTCTGAGAGGTGCATGGGATGGTGTTTTGTGCGAGTGTGCCTCGCAGACGCAGGCAGGCAGGCGGGCAGGGCTGGTGAGCAGCAGCGGCAAAGCCCGACTCCCCCCCCTCCTCCGGCTCCGGTGGGGGTGGGCTGCGAGGGCTCTCTGTAATGCATAATTTACAGCTTTGCTGCAGCGATTCTAAGTCAGTGGGCTTTGAAACTTTAATATGAAGGGAGGAAATGCTGTTATTTTTTGCTCTTCTCGCCTGCTTTGGGCAGGAGCCTTAAAGGGACAGCATTGAGATTAATAAGTTGGAAAGAAGGAAAATGAAGTGACAGGTTGTCTGCAGATGTTTGAGCAAGCTTTCAGCATATAATTCACCACTGGGGAAAGGAACAGCCCCGGCATAGACAGTCAAGAAAGCGGGGATTGCTAGTATGATGGGGAATGTGCTGATTTGGGACCACTACTTCTGTTCCTTGCTCCGACACAGACTCCCTGCGTGAACTTGGTCAAATCCCTTAGCCTTGGTCTGGCTCCATGTTCCGACTGTGGGGCAGAGGCCCAGCCCCGGCCCATGTGGAGGGCACTGGGTAAGGAGTGCTGTCTGAGTCGGCTGCGGGTTCCGTATGAACAGCAACTGTGGCCAAAAGCAGGAGTGCTTTGGGAGGGGGAACCTTATGTGGGGTACGAAGAGGTAAGGATGGGGCTGCTGAGTGACGTTAGTGCGTGGACCATATTGGTCCTTATACTGTTCCTCATTTACCTTCCACAACATGGGTTTCTCAGTTCAGTAGCTCCACTAGCTGAGTGAATATATTCTGCTTCTCTTCCTTACTGCTTGGTATTTTTTCATGGGCCAGTGACTCTGATATTCAGTGCTGCCGTTGTTGGGAAAACTAAATGAAAACATAGGGCAACAAATCAAGGAGCAATTGCTTCGGTGGCTTTTGATGAACTCTCTGCAGCTGAGCGTGAATTTTTCCAATGACTAGCATGCACATGCATTTTCCCATGACATTTGTTGCAAGAAGTGCAAAGTCCTAAGCCTTGCAATTCTTTTGTCTCTGAAAATCTTACTTGAAGCAGAGTGGGTCTTCCTTCTCCTGACAACCACTCTGGATTTGCTGACACACACGTGAGCCTGGGAGCCCAGCTATACACCCAGGCAGCTTTGGTATTTCAGGGCTATCGAGAAAACGGCCAGGGCATTGCCTCTGCCAGTGCTGCTCATGAATATCTCAGCAGAGCCAAACTCTGCAGCTTTTCTGCCAGGGGAAGTCGCCTACCCAAGAGCCCTGATGCTCTTTCAGGAGCACACAGGGGACTCCAGTTTCTTTTAAAAATTTTGTATTGATGGAGTTTGAGATTGCTGGAGGTTACCCTTCAGGTATAAGAGAAGCAGCACTAACTGCTTTTTTAAGCAGCATTTGTGCAGATGGGAACATGGCCTAGAAATCTAATCGAGTCCAATGTTTTGTGTTTTCTTAGCTTCAGAAGAAGGATGAATTGTGCCTTCTTCCTATATGAGCATTTTCAGTTCTGGCTTATCTGGGTTTCTACGGTCCTGTTTAAAATGGCCTCCATCACAGAGAGTGAGTCTTTGCTGCAGATTCCATGCCAGGAACTCTTTTCTTGCTTTGAAAAGCAGTGTATTTTTAAATTGACTTAAAAGCCATTGGACTCTTATTTTTGCTCAGCCTGCTCATGAATTTTACACCAACATCTTGAAATATTTTGTATCTCGTTACACTAAAAACATTTTCCAGAGAATGTACAGGCTGTATATCAACCATTTCTGGTACCATTACAATTTAAAAGTAAGTAGATATTGTGTAATTGCAAATGTCTTGGATAACTTCCTTCTGACAAGAATCCTTTAAAGGCTTGTCTGTCCAGGTTTGGACTAGCGGGATCGGATTTTTCTTTTGCCAGATTTCTCTTGCAAAACATTTTCAGTAGCATTTTGCATCTTGGTCCTTCTGTTTTTAGTACTGTGGATAAAATCTCCTGGGGTGTTATGATGACTTGTGTGCCAGACATTTGAGTCAGACTGTGATCACTCTGCCTGGAAGAGTTGAAGAAGTGGGACCTTCTTAACAGGTGGCAGAAGAATAGCAAAGGCACTAAGCTCTCATTTGAGTACTCTGGAAGAAGAGGGTGCAGGCAAGTGTCTACAGAAGGAACCAGTAGTAGCAAAAAGGGAAAAGTAGGAAATCTACAATGCTGTCTGTGATTCTGCAACAGATAGGACTTTAGATCCTTAGGAGTAACAACACATCTCAGCAGCTGGGAGGAAGGTCAACTCTAGCAAGTCACCTGCTTCCAGCATTGGAGGTGCATTTCTCCAGCTCAGCAGCATGCAAAGCTCTCTCCTCAATACATCCACATTTCAAAATATGTGTATAGCTTGGCCTCCTAAGAGCTCACTTAGCATGACATCTAAAAAAACCCCGAGACTTCCTTTTTTTCTTCCTGGTGAAACAAGCATGGGAAGGTGTGGTGGGTTTTTTTCTTTTTTTTTTTTTTTTTAATTAGTGTCTAAACCTGACCTCAAAACAGCTGAAATCCTTCATCATCACATCATCAAAAGCAACCCTTGCCTCAGCTGGAAGTGATGAGCATCTGCATTTATTGCTAGGGAGCCGCTGCACTGGCTTTGTTTGGGAAACCTTACTGTTGGATCTCAGAGTGCCTGGATTAGCCCTTGAATTCTGCACAGACATGGGTGGTAAGTGGATGGTTTGGAGTTTTTATGCTGTCTGTAAGGCTTCACTCATCAGTCAGGATATTGAACAGCTTAGTACAGTTTATCAGCATATAATTCTGTCTAAAGAATGGGCCAACAAAAACAAAATTGCAGAATCAAAAAGCTCAAAAATCTAAGAGATAAAAAGTACTTGGCTGCATCCCTGTAAAGCTACCTTTGCTTTGCTGTTTGTGACGCGTTTGACGGGGCTTCTCAGAGCTACTTGTCCTTTAAATCAGCTCAGGAAGAAACTGATGCCAAGACTGACCTGTACTTTGGGGAGGCTTAGTCCCACAGACCCCGTCTCCGTACTTTTTCTTCTTTGTCAATAGTTGAGATGGACTGCTGTTGTTAATGCACGTGCTCTGGTAATGTCAGTCATCCTTCATTACAATTTGCCCACAGTAACAGGCTGTGAGTTTGATTATGTAAATTTCTTGTAAGTAACCAGTGCAATTAAAACAGCAAAGTTTTAAAACACCCTGGTCACTACAGTTGCTTGCTTCCACAGCTTTGGAAAGCTTTTTTACCCCCTCAGTCCTACCACTTAAAAACATTTTCTGTCTTGGAGCCTGAGAAATGATCAGCAGAAGGAAATTGTTACTCTTAAGAGCCTTATTGCTTATTAATGGAGGTAATTAAATGAATCTAACTAAGCTGAGCATAGCATGAAGCCTAAAAGTGGATGTATACATATTCTGTGCTCTGAATACTGCACTCAAATTAATAAAAGAATTGATGTAGACAATGGCTAATGTCTGGGACTTGCTCTTGAGACTGTAATGAAGATAGTCGCCTGCTTTAAGCTTCCTTTCACTATAACATAGCTAAAAATAGCCCAGGTTGACACTTGCAATAGAGCAGCTGTTGTGTAACAGCATTAGATGCCACAGAAACACTGAAAATAGATGAAGTGGTAGAGGACCCAGGCTGTTATCCTGCTCCTGACTTAGCCAATGGACAGCAGAAGGAAAGCAAATAGCTGGAGCAGAGCAAGGAAGTAAGCTCTGCCTGCAGTGGTGCAAAGGAAGATTTAATTGCATGGGGGAGTTAGCACTGTAGGATGCTGTATCCACAGCAGCTGGGGTGGTGAGCTGCACTGGGATGCTGCAGTCACCAAGTGGCTTTTTGGGAATTCTGTAATGAAGCAGCACCCTTGCCCTCCTGTCTGTCTAATGTGGATGCTCATTGGGCTTGGGAATGGGAGGCTGGGAACACAAGACAGGACCAAATCAAGCAAACACAGCAGGTGGTGTTTTCTGTCTTGTCCCTGCTAAACATGGGTGAAGCCCAGCTCCCCGAAGCCTGAGGAGCAGGAAAAGATTTGAAACAGAACTAGGAGTTTGCTTGAGTGATATTTCTGTGTAAATAACAAGAATATGAAGCATAAATGTCATATTAGTGTCATTTCTGATGAAAGTCTCCAGGGTTTCCAACTTGTTATAGAACAAAATGACTTGGTGTTTGCACAGCAGTCCCGGGACGCAGCCCAGCCTGCCTCCCTCCTGCAGTGTGCGCAGCAGAGCTGTGCTACTTCTGTAGCAGCTGCATCCTGGGAGATGGACCAGTCTGGCCTGGGTCTCCAGAGGTAGGTGTGGAGGGGTAACAGAGGTGTGGAAGGTCAACACTCAGTCAGCAAAAGCTGAGCTGGCCCAAACCCCTGATTTCTTTCTGCGTTGCTGAACTTCTGCGAGGCAAATGGGGATCATCTTAATAGTGTGGTGAACTACAAGTTTGAGTCAGTTCTGAATAAAAAACCTGAAAGAACTAGGCTTGTTCTTAAAAGCCTAGTTCACTGAAGTCACCAACTTGATTTTAGTGGCACTATAGGTATACCCAAAGCCACGTCTGAGACGATCGGGAGTTCATTCATGGAGTTATTGTATGGACATCCAAGGAAGAACAACTCCTGCTGTGTGGAGGGTACATACTAAATGCACTAGATGTGCAGATACTGGGAGAAGGGAATAGCGTTATGATCTCTGAGAAACTGTGTAGAGAGAAATTAAGGAAGCTTGTAGCAAAAGCTAGAAATTAAGCAAGATCTCTTGAGTACCACTGTGTTATTTTTGTGGATTCATCACAAGATAATCCTTTCTCTTTTAAAGGGCACCCTGTGTTAGTCCAGTGTCAGGCTGAAGTAGAAATTGCAGCCACTGCTGAGCTAAAGCATTGTAGGGTGTCTAACAGCTACACAGCAATGCTTCCTTATTGGCATTCTACAGTGGCAAGTGAAGGGTGAAAGAAAATGAATCTGCTGACATGTTTACACTGTGCATCCTTTATGCTGAGAAGCTGCTGTGCTGCTTAATGCTATGTGTTCATGTATTAATATTTAACTCTTATACAGTTATGGGAGAGAAAGGCCTCTTTCTGAAATTTGAAATTTAACCTGCAAAATGCAGCTGTGAATCAGAGTTGCAACGTTTTGTGCCTGTGGTAATTTCATCAAAGTTGCAATGGTCCTGAGACTGGGGTAGAAGAAAACCAGAACCAAATGGACAATTGCTTTTCTGAATAGTATGCACTCTGCTCTGGAATGCAGCGTTAGGTCTTTAAGCTTGCTGAGCTGTTGAAACGCTTTGCATAAAATGAGATAAGACATAAGCAGGGACTTAGTAGTAAAATGTGGATAGATGTATACAAAATATTTTGGCTTTCTGTTGTTAAGTGGAATATAAATTTTGGGTTCTGGGTACGTGCACTGAATAAGCTCCAAATTTTGCTGTCCCTCAATAGTCCAAGTATTTGTAATGTTGACTTGAGTCTACTAACTAGTAATGGTCATAGCAATGAGAAATCAGTGATCTACTAAGCGCGCATGGCTTTACCTTCTGGGGTTTTGTGCTTATTAGACACAAAGAATAGTTAACAAAATCCATTGAGGCTGATGGAGGATGAGTAAGTATGTGGGAAAGGCACGCGATGAGATGGAGTACTAAAGAGTGTTTCCATGAGGGTAAACCCCTGTAAGAGCTTTTGAAGGGAAGAGAACTGCGGTTGATAAAAACGAAAGAATTAGCCAAGTGCTCCAGCAATCTCTAACACATTTATGTAGCAATAATTTGTCTTGCTGCAACAACCTGATTAATCAGTTTTCTCATGTTGTAATGTTGCCTGGTGGTGGAACTTGTCACTGGATATGCTTTATTGCTTTGCTATTCGCCACCAGTGATCAACAATGGAAACTAACCAACCCAAAACTTGCACGATATCCTAAAAATGTGATAAAGTGAGGAGCTGTAAGAATTAAAGTGTTGTTGGCAGTGTTAGACAACATTCAGTGACAGCTTGTTACTAGAAGGCACCACATGCAGGCTAAGAAATAAGGCCAAGCTTTTCTTTGTCAGCAGTCACGTAGCTTCCCTCAACAAGTTCTGCTTTGCTCCAGAATAAGTTCACTACAAAGTGTAAAGGTTTTTCCAATCGGGCACACACTGGCTGCCTGCATTTTCTTTCCCACTGGCTGGCAAAAAAAATAGGACCTCTGCTCTTAGCTGATTCTTCATTGTAGCTGCATTAGATTTTGCTGCCTTTGGTTGAAAATGGTAACAGAAAAGTTTCTTTTTAAAAGCCTGAATGCAGCGACATTTGAGCTAAAGGAGCCAATCCCATTTTAACCAGAGGTTCCCCAGATTGTTTGGAATCTTGTCCTGCCCTGCTGAAATCCAGGAGACCTTTGCAGGTGATTAACAATGGGAGCAATGCCAAAGCTGTGAGAGAGCTGTGCATTATAAAGCTCCTTCATTTGGAAATACTTTTTAATAGGTGTATATGAACGTTTAAAATAAACGTTTTTTCATTCACTGTTTGTGCAATGGTGGATGGGAGGCAGACCAGAACAATAATCCTGTGGTGGATTTATTGCTGCTCTCCAATAATTTATGAAAGGCAAATGCTCAGTCCCGCTGCTTGGATGTATGCTTTAAAGCACGTGCTGAGTTAATGCACAGAGGTCAGGAACAGTGCCAGATAAAACACCTTGTGGTAACAGCCAGCAGGTCGATGGATAATCCTCTGAGTAAAGTTTCTGATTTCCAAGAGAGGGAGAGGTGAGAGTTGCAGGGAACGGAGCTTTTATCGCTACTTAGTATGAAATGGCCTTAGAGGTCCTGCCTTGAAAGACGCCATAGCTGCAAGCAGACCAGTATTTATGCAGGGGAAGAAGTTGTTTTGCTGCCACTGGTCCTAGCTGCCATCACCAAAACTTCAGCCCGACTGAAAGGCAATGTGCGAGTGTGGTACCAGAGACCTGGGATTCTGCCCTACATGTCTGATGGGGAGATAGTGGAGAGATGACTGCAGGCATGTATCACATCTCAGTCTACTTTCATGTTTTTCTGTAGAGCAGTGTAAGTGTGTGTGTCAGAGCTGGGTGTTCTCTTAATGGGAGGAGGCTGAGAAAAGCTGTCTGTAATTTATCCTGGAGGAAGAAGGAAGAGAGACTAAAAATAGAAGGGATGATGTGAACAAGGCCAGGAGAGCATGGTCTCCTGCAAACACCCCATTTGCTGAAGACAAATACCTCTGTCTCCTCTTTCTAGCCCTGGAGCTGGCTCTCTGAGCTCTAACTTAGCCAAGCCTTTGTCTAAAGTGTTTATAGTCCAATACACAAGGCAGTGAAAACTGTGCCAATTGCTTTCTGGATAAGCACTGTCTATTAACACGTGGAACAGAACAGAAACGTTGCTCTTACTGAGATTGAACGCTCGCATCTTTCTCCTCATAATTTTGCACCATAATCCAGGAATGATTTTTGAGCCTCTCAGAGTCCTGGAGTCTCTGGTGCAGTGACTGATGAGACATCTGCTCTATGACGTGTTCTGTAACAAACAATTCATTACTGCGAAATGGACTTGCAATCATTGGCCCAGGAGCTTTGAGTTTAATGTGGCATTCTGCAGTCTCACAAATCCTGCTCAGCTCTGGGGATTATGCATCGTGTTTTCTATCAGTAGTGAAACCTGAACCTAAAAAGACAATGGATATTTAACATGTTTAGCAATTTAGTTGACATATTTACTTTTCCTGAATTAGTCCATTTTGGAGACAAACACTAAAGCACACAGGCTTATTAGAGATCAGTGTAGAGAGCTGCACTTCCCAAGGAAATAATCTACTTCCTGGATGCCTCTGCCCTCACATTCCCATTGGAAATCTCACCAGCAGTACGTGGGGGTTGGGGAGGGGATGTGTTTGACCTCTTGGCGCCAGGTCTGCCACCTTTGGTCGGACTGTAGGTCTTGCCAAAAGAGAAGGTAGCCAGCATTTGGAGGGAAAGTGGCTGTCAGTGGACAGGACTCACTGGGGGGGAGGTGAGCAGATAAGGATAATTCTTGCTTTCTCCTCCCTCTGCTTCCATCCCCAGCCCCTTCTTTTCAGGAAGGTGATGTGACAACTCCCAAACTTAGAGACTTATTTCCCTAGGGAAGGCTCACTCTGCTACAGGCAGTGTCTTACTCTTCAAGCTAGAGATGTGCTCCCCTGCTTTAAGCATCCAAGGCAGTCCCTTAAAAATGAATTCTCTGAACTCTCCCCAAAGTACCACTAATCATGACTTAAGCAGTGATTGTGCAGGGCTACTCAGACTGGAGTTTTACCCCAGCCCTCAGAAAAGGACAGCTTGGGGTTTGCTCTTTTTTTGCTTGCCCTTTTCTGCTGCTTGTGCAATCTGCTATAACTGAATTGCATGGTGGTTTGTTTGCTTCACTCAAGTGACTCTGCTTGGCTGGAACTTTGTGATAGCATACTGAATCCAAGCACATTCAAGGGCTCTAATATAATCACAGAGCTTTGTGCACTGCTCAAAATCTCAGCTACTCTGTGTCATCGTGAGATATAGGCACTACTGATTTCTAGAGGCTGTGATTTAATGTGAAGATGGGGGACTGGAAGCACTAAACAATAGCTGTAGTTTGGTCTTAATGCAGCTCACTCCCTGTGAGGATGGAAAATCACAAATAAACTCCTGGTATTGGCAAGAATAGCCCTAATCCCAGGAGATTTACTTAGTTACAAATAAGTATTTAATGCAAGCTGTTTCCTTGCCACCTGTTTGTTGGATTGCAACAATTTGTTTGTCTCATGGGGTTTTTTAAAACGTGGAAAATGATCTGTCAGAGGAAGCTCAATGCAAACACAGTTGTCTCTGGTGCTAAGTTATGGCTTGAAGTCTGGGTTGGTTCTATCTGTCCAGCAATGGAGGTGCCGTTGGCATAGCAAAGAGGTTTGCGCTTTGGATGATCCATGCGCAGAGCCCCGGGGCTGCCAGAAGCAATTGAATTCTCTCACTAAGAAGGGAATTTAGGATGTCAAAGACTCACCTGCCAAGGGGAGGGTCAGCTCCACGTATTTTTGTCCGTGTAGTTTTGAACATGTCAGAACTGTTATCACTGGTAAGTCTTTGTTATTGTGTAAATGAACCTCCAAGCAAGATCACTGCTTACTGAATGTTCAGGTGTTTTCCTACCACCCTTGATTAGTTCCTATGTCCTTTCACTGCTTAAAAACCAGTAGCATCATTCAAAACCAGGTAAGACCTCCACTGTGAGGAGAGCGCTGACACAGATGAGGGCTCACATGCTGGAGCAAGGCTTTCTTTGTGAAATTCTCCTGAGCCTTGTTTTTCTGGTTTGGACCTGTCCCTATACTTCATCAGGTATATAGCTGAGATCAGTTTTTGGAGATAATACAGATGAGCCTGTTTTGTCCAGGTTTATGTCCCAGTTGCCTACCAAGATTTCTGAACCGGTCTACTCTTAGCAGAAATGGGCCAGTCTGAGAGATTTTGTGATTGCTTGTAATGGGGTTGCATCCTGGCTTGGTGTAAGAACAGGTCCCCTTCTGGGAGGCGCCTGTTCTCAGCCTGTGTTCCAAAACACAGTGGGATACACTTGAGGTACCGTGCAGCCCGCTCTCTGGAATGAGCTCTGGGCTTGGGATGGGGCAGCTGGGAGTCACATAGCCCAGTCCTTGCTCAAACAGATTTGTGATACCAAAACAGAGGCTCTTGGGAAGTTCTCAGCTCCAGTAATTAGAAACACTCTAGTTTCTAGCCTCAGTGGTCACAGCTTCTCAGCTAGAACAATAGGGGATTTCCTGGAGCCTTCATCCAGCTTCAGCAATGAAGAAGTTAAGGGAAGGAGCATGGAAGGGGATGGTGTGACACAGGACACGGCACTCTTCTCTGCCCGTCTCGTGGCAAAGAGCCTGATCCTGGGCCAGCCATCAGGGCCACAAAAAAGCCATTGGGCTCCTCAAGTCTTACAAGCCAGCAGGTAACTGGCCTTACTTGCAAGAGGCAAGTTAAGTGCCAACTCTACAACAGCTCCCAGATGGTGACAAAAAGATCTTCAAGTCTCTGATGTTGGAACAACTTGAGTGGCAGCTGCAAGCATGGGAAGTGCAGTGCAGAGATATAGCTGACATTGATGAAGCCCTATGTTATTAAACTCTCCTGACATGCTCCTTTTCTCTATGGAAAGCATTCAAACATGCTAGTGACACTGCACTAAAACAGAGGGGGGAGCACATGCTGCGACTGCCGCTGGCTCACCACCTAACTGAGTCAAATCCTGGTGACTGTATTCATTAAGCTGTTCTTCCAGCCACCTTCCAGAGAGATGCAATTCCTTTCCTGTCTGCTAGGTCAGTGCAACAGAAACCACATCTGTCAGGAGCTGTCACACAACAAAGGCAAGCATGGTGAATACATATTAAAAAATAACACCAGAAGCAATGAATGTTGGGCCCAATACAGCCATGGCTGCTGCACTAGCACAGCTCATATTGTAATAATTGTATCCACTGCTCAGACAGCAGGTTATGCTGCCAGGGATCCCCTTGGGCTTTGCAAAGAAAATCAGGCTGGATTTTCCAAATTGCCTGTCCCCCATTGCAGAAATGCTAGTGAAATACATACACAGGCTTGCAGTCACAGCTTATTCTGCTGTTTGTAATTGCTTTAGTGTCACCTGGGATGCCCTTACTCTGCTTATCCCTTCCACAGGGCTTGTTGTTTGGCTGCGGGTTTGTACAGCATCTTGCACAGAGATTCTGATCTCTGAGGCACACTGTAGGCACAGCAGCAGGGGAATAATGAGAAATAATGCAACTCATCTGAGTATTTGAATAATTCGGGGCACAGAGAAACCAATGATAGCAGCTGTCACTGGTGTTCGTGGGCTTGTGAGCAGCCTGCCTGGGTTGGCAGCTGTGGATGGAGAAAGGTGTTGGTATGAATGTTCATCATTGTTGAAATGCAATTGACTCTTTGGTGGTGCGTTATCCTACATTTGGTTGTGTAGTCAGGGTGTTCTGTCTGAGGGTGAGTGAAAGACCTGACCTCACACAGGACCTGAATCTTTCACTCCCAAAACCATGAGTCCTTTTCAAAACCAAACATCTAACTTCCACATGCCCTCAGGGGGATCTCTCAGCCCTTTGGCTCCAGCCTGTTTTACCTCATTCCTTTTAGATGCTTTCCTTCTCTCAAAGTCTCTTTTGTCGTTTTTGGTCAGCTAAACCCAAGGTCTTATGCAGCAGCCTTCCTGGTGTTTGTCTTTGCAGCACAGACCGGGAGTCTCAGCCCAGTGTGCCGGGTGCCCCAAGAACTCAAGTCTTAGTCTATGAACATCCTTTGGAGATCCAGAGAGGAGTGTGAGCTATCCAAAGTTCGCAAGCTCCTTTAGGGACTTTTAGCCAGGCTGTTTTCTGCCTTAGTTCTCTCTTTGGTAAGAAAAGAAAGAGGAAAAAGTGTTTCTGCTCCGCAGCTGAAGGTAAATCTGCCAGGGGACTTTTCTTTCTTGAATGACTTGGGGGGGTGGGGTGGTGTTGTAGTTGTTGTTTTGGGGGGGTTTTTTCCCCCCATGCCTGACTGTTCAGGGAGATTTTTGCTGACGGTCTTTCAGGACCGTGCACAGATGCGTGCAGCGGCAGCCGTGTGCCTCCCTGGGAGGGTGTGGTTTCTATCTGGACATGAATCATGTAAAGAACAGGGGCCCATAACTTCAGCCCCTACATGGTCCCTTTACACCAACAGCACATGAAGAAAAACAGCTGATTCTCTGTGTCAGGCTTTCTTCTGAAAGTCTTATCCTTCAGATTTTCAGAGAACAGAAGGCAGATTGAAAGAATCAATGTGGTAAACGGACAATATGGGGAAACTGGAGCATAACGCTGGCTGAGGGTAGAGGGCTGGGGGTCAACAGAGGTGAGCTCTTGGATGGGAATGGAAATAATCTCTGTAAATGCCAGGCTCACCATTATTCTTGAGTTATATCTGGTTAGACAGCCCCTCACAGAAGTGGTAATAACAGGAGAATGGAATAAAAATCCCTCCCACAGCAGCTTCTTGACTAAGATAACAAGTGACTGAGCTGGGATGTGCCTCTGTAGCATGCTTCCAAAGTGTTTATGTCATCCTGGGAATGGCAGGGAGTTGTAGTTGACAGCAGCCTTGCAGTGAAAGGCTACAAGAGGTGTGTACGCAGATGAATAAATGCAGGCAGGAATGCATACATGCGTATGATGGCAGGAGTGCAAATGTGCATACCATTACACTGATGGATGTACTGGGGGTGTTTGAGGACACATGAAGTAGCAGGAAGCATGGGTCTGGGTGGTGCATGGTGGTGGGGGGGCTTGGACATGTGTGGGTAGATGTGTGGATGTGTATAGTGTCAGAGCAAGCAACAGTGTGGGCACAAGCCTTAGCGAGGAAACAAATCTCTCCCTTGGCACAGTGAAAGCTGAACTGCATTCCTGAATGTCAGCCACACTTGCCAGTTACCTCCTGGACCAGAAGGAGAACGGATGTTTTCTTTGCCAGAAATGGTAATGCTGAAAAGCCTGAAAGGCATAAGGAAAATTTTTCTGGGTTTGAAGGAAAGTGCTTTGGAAGTGTTGGATGCCTTTTTGTGCTGTGGCTATTGGAATGGCTTCCCTGGCTCTGCACAGGGCGCCCCCTCCACCACCCCTGGTGTCAGCAGGCTGCTGAAGCTGAGTAAGCCTCAGGGAGTGCAGCAAGAACTGACCCCTAAATATTTGCTTGGAGGTGTAAATGTGGTTCTTCAGCTGGGACCCGGCTCTGTTACAGCTGGGTGTTGCACGTAGGATCTCCTTTCGGTATTTGCAGAAGCGTGGCCATCCCCGTGCAATTACCCTGAGGCTGTGCCAGCTTCTCCCACCCGCCCTGCCCTCCTGTGCCATACCTGGGCAGAGGCACCAGGCAGCGGGGCGGCCCCAGTGCTTTTCCTGGTGCCTGGAGCACACACCTCATTCTGTCACACTACTCACAGAGACGGTCTTACTACAAAATCAATAGGTAGATGTTCCCTGCTGTGTGTTTATGCTGGGGCTGGAGATAAATCTAACTCATTTGGATGAATACACAAGGGGAAGGAATTTAGAAAGGAAAAATGCCTTGGTGATGTTCAGCTTAGCTTGTTGCTATGCAACATCGTGCTGTAACCATAGCAACTCCCAGAGAAGCACCTTGTACAGACCTTTTCTTCTGATACTGGCTGGAAAGAAAATGCAATAGAAATGCTGGGTGCTCTTCCACAGTAGGGCAAGTATGGGCTCAGTAGCCCAAATTTGTTCGAGTATCCTGTGGGTTCACTTTTGTAGCTTGTGTTCCTAAGACTGGTTATTTTCTGCAGTTATACCTTCACAAAAGGGTTGGGTTTCACTGCTTTTCAGACTGGAAGCCTTTGCATTAAGGGGCCCTGGACAGAACAGCAATAAAACTGCTGGGAACCCTACCAGGCAGTAGCTATGTGGAGCTATGTCGTCCTGTCAGCAAAGTAGCCAATTTGTTCTGTGTTACTAGTCCTGGTAAAGGAAGGAGAAGCATGTTCTTGCCTAAGACTGTAGCTGTTCCTGCAGGGTCAGAGCAATTGAAACCGTCAGCAGTAAATACCCTCTAGTCTTACCACCATCAGACTCATCACTTCTCCTGGGGAAATGGCCCCAAAGGCAAACTCCAGATGAAAGCAAGGAAAATAGTGGAAAATCAGAGGGGAATGAGGTCAAAATGAGGTCTTCCTGAACGAGCACAAAATGTGAAGTCCTGAGGGGCTGTCCCAGCAAATCGTCCTTTTACTTTTCCAGGTCCCCAGTCTGCAAACTTGGCTGGGGTGGAAGGTGGGTTGCTAAGTCAGCTCTTCACATGATAGTTCTCTTATATACCTGGAACAGTGAAGTCTCCTTTGCATCTTTCTGAAATGTGGTACCTGCCAGAATGCAGCTCAAGGCACGTTGTATTTTAGAGGATGTCATAATTATCCTTTTTCACTGCACCAGGAAGGGGAGAGCTCTTGCTCCAGAGGTCTCATGCTTTTACTTGGAGGAATACACAATCCACAGGATAACATAACAGAAGGTACCAGCTGGAGACGCTACTGCGGAAGAGATAATTAAAGCGATTTTAAAGAAAAAGCAGCTTTTGGGAAGAATGAACATGCACAGAAGTAGGAGGCTTGGAGTAGAATATGATAAATGTTTGGGATTAAGCATTAAACCCAGAAGGGGAGAGTAATCTGGATCATTCCTGGGGAGTAGGAGTGACTGACTATCCATCTGGAGTGTTTCATGGATATGTGGGTGAAGCGAGTGTGTTTCTGTCAGTTGTACGTATGTGGTGATAGCATGCTGAAATAAGGATGTGCATCCTCCAGCCATAGCCCCTAAAGGGATCCCAAAACCCATTGAAAGACAGGAACAGTGGTTGACAGGGCTAGTTTAACCAGCCAGAATTGCTGGCTAGGTTTATAGTCGCTCATAGATTTTATTCTGCTTTGCTTTAAAAGTGATTGTGGGAAGTTAGCGCTATAGTTGAGAGCAGTAATTGCCCTCCGGGGAAAAGAAAAAGCCTGATGCAGTTCTCCAGATGTGGAGCTGGACAGGAGGCTGTGACAAACAGCCTTGGCTGCTGTCTAGCTGTAGGGGCACAGTGCTTTGCTTCTGCGTGAGCCCAGATTTGGGCAGTGGAGCTATATGCACATCCCTGTGCTGCTTCACCTCTGACTGTGGAGCCTGAAGCTGATGGGGTAGAGCTGGTGCCTGAGCAGGACCACTGCATGGTCACTCCCTGCTGGCAGAAGCCCTTTCAAGCTCAGCCTCATCAGGGGCTCAGAAACATCCTAATTAAATGAACTGCAGGTGCAGATGTTGCTAAGCAACGCCATTATCATGCAGCGGCCATCCCATGCTCTCACCTGCTGGAGCTGCCTTCCCTCTCTCCCCGGGCAAAGTTCCCCCCCCCCCGCCCCGATTGACACAGGGAATTCGCAGGGGTGGGTTTGACGCAGGAGCTGTTGCTTCCATATGGGCAGCTGAGCACTGGTAGCTTCTGTCTCCTTGAGAAACGCCAAGCGGGGAAACTGCTGCGGGGTCAGAATTGACCAAAGACTGTGCTTTTAGTTCAAAGCCATAACAGGGAGCGCTAATATTTATCTGCTGCCAAGGCCAAGTAGGGCACAGGCTCCCACTCTCCTTTATTCAGCAAAAATGGTGAGGTTCATGCCCTGTGTCCCACGTGTGAAGAGCAGATGTGCTGCTGGGTAGGTCCTGCAGATGTGGATGCCTTCACCCCCAGCCAGGCCCTGTGCTCCACCTGTTAAGCAACCTCTGATGAGGTGCCTTGTCTTTCCGTCCCTTTTTCCTCCACCTGAAGACCCAGGGTAGAAATGCCAACCAAAACAAAGTGCTTGGACGCCCAGGTTCAAGAGCTCAGTCTGCTGCTGATACATGACAAAATGTTGTCTCTCCTTTGAAGTGCTATTGTGGTAGGTGTGAGTTTTGAGTTTCCTTCCCCAGAACAGAGTTTTCCACCACTACTTTTGTCACTTTTTATGGCAGATGATATTTAGTCATTAACTTTTATTAAAATCATAATTTTTTTATCAGCTTTGAGGGAAGACTGTTTCCCAGGTGATCATTCTTCCAGAGTTCCAGACCAGCAGCGCACACCCATGCATGGCCAGTGAAATAACCACAGTAAAGAGACGTATTAAAGAGATTGAAATTCAGCCTGAGACATTTGTGTTGCTTGGATCGAGATAATCAGTTATTGATACCAGAGGAATAAGACATTTGCAACATTTGGTGAACAGCTGCTAGCTTAAGTCTTACAGAGAATAAGTTAGAAAAAGAAGAAGGGATTTTTTTCTTTGGTATTTGCCCGCTATCTGTAACATTCCTGAGGTTCTTCCAAGCTGAGGAAGAGTGGCAGAAAATAATCTCCCTTTCACCAGCGCTCCAGACTTAGCTTGGAGGATAGCAGCAGCCAGGGACTCTGCTTGTGGCCTAATCTGCTGAACATTGCAACCTGCCGTATTGACCGGCAGGCTCGACTGCATCTAGGGCTCTACTTGAGACCTATTAGCAGCATATCGGAATGCCCACCAGCAGTGCATTGAACAGCAGAATAATTCTCCCTTCTTCCTATCTTCCGTTCCCACAGGGGAGAAGACTGCAGCGTGTTTGCTCGACTGTTCCGTTCACTGTTGTTTATTAGTAAAAGCGAGGTCAGAAGCTGTGTCCTTTCTTCTCTTGCTGAAGGATGTTGGTGTTTCTCAGACATTATAATTGGTTAGCGATGAGAAACAGTGCATGTCCTCCAAATATAGGTGAGTTTATGTCTGTGGGATTATGCTATCCTTAAAAGAAAATTCTCAAAGGAAAGCAGACACAGAAAACGTTCTGTGCTGTGAGAAAACCATTTTCTCAGTTTAAGCACAACAATAATAAAAGAGATTACGATAGTAGTTGAGCTGCCCCTGTTATTTGGATTATGGAATTATTTGTATTAGTGGAGTGTGCCGTACTGCAGAGTGACGCATGTTAGCATGGAAAGATCCAGTCAGTGCACCCAAGATTCTACAGTCTTAACAGGCAGAGGAGGGGAGGGAAAACAGTGATGCAGACAGATACCAGTCTCTACATTAGGGCAACAGCAGAGCTGAGCGCTGATTCTAGCTTTACCGCTGTTTGAGGTTGGCAGCAGCACTTGACATCCATGTTTCTTCTCTCCTTTGTTTTGAATGCAAAGTTGCGAAGAGGTTTGTGGCTCTTGCTCATTGGCAGGTTACAATTGGGTCTTTCCCTATATGTTTTTGCCTTACCACAACTCCCTGTTAATTTTGGGTTTTGTGCTGAATAAATAGTGCCTTTTTTTTTCTTTTAAACACATTTGTGATGACAATAAATTAAATTGCTTTGTGATGTTTGACAAATGTAATTTTTCAGGGTTTTTTTTTTTACCCATAAAAGATTGCAAACTATAAAAACCAAACCAGCCATCAACTCCAGAATGCAAGAAAGTACTTGACAAAGTGCATTTTACCAACAGAATGAAATTAGATACCTGTCAAAATACATTTGTCCTCAAAATAACTATTCATACATTTCATTTTCCTGTATAAATGGATATTCATCTGCTCTCTTCTGTCTGTCATTTGCTACTCACAATCCAGCGCTGACTGTGGGAGGGAAATATTTAAAGACGCTTCCAAAGCAATAGGCAGGCTGGGTTTATATAATTTCCTCTGGCTTTCTTAGCACCATTCACTTTATTACGAATGAGAAGGGAAACATCTATTTAAGCTCAATCCAATAATATTGTGTTCCAAAACATTAATTCCTAACTGCAAAACCCTGTTCGGTTTCAAGCAAGCTCTCTGTCAAATGAACAGCTCTTGTGATTTTGCTTTCTCAGGCAGGGCAGAGCTGCTTTTGGTGGTTAGGGAGACGGAGAGGTCCAGGGGTGTTTTAGCTGCGGCCTCTGGGGAAGGGACTGTGGAACGGGAGCAAGGGAGTGTTTGAATTCCCTTTTCTAAAGGCGGGGGGTGCTCCCAGGTCTGTTACACTTGATTTGTTTGGAGGGCTGAGTGCCTTTTGGTGAAGAGCCTGGGAGTGCTGGAGACACACACAGAGCTGGAAAATTATTTGGCCCCAGGGAGGCAGGCAGCCCTTGCTGTTCCGTGGCTGAGTATAGACCTGAGCAGCCCCTGGGTGCTGGGAGCTCGGGAATCTTGTCTTTGGGCTGCCAGCCCAGGGCCAGGCACGTGGGATTTCTCTGGGTACCGCCAGTGTTTCCTTTCTGGGCTGAAACAACTGGATGTTTTTAGCATTGTTTGTTATTGAATGTTATTTGGGGAACATGGGCAACTGACACATGGTGAAAATGAAGTAAAAATAAAAAGAAAGCATACATGCAAAGAGTCCTGCAGAAGGCAAGTATGAGACTATCATTTCTTTTGAACCAGGTTTCCATTCTTTAAGTTGAGGGCTCTGCCCTCTGAAAGCAAATGTCAGCTGTGATCAGAAGACCACAATCTATCTCTCCTGGCCTGGCAGCTGCCAAAGTGCTTAAAGGGTGATTATATATTGCTGTCGTTTGTCAGTCACTCCAGGAGAAGTAAATGACTGGTGGGTAGCAGAAGGCAAAGGGGATAACCTGACATGGGATAAAAGCATTTTCTCCCACTGACTGCACTAGATTTAAAATCGGACCCCTGAGGACTGAAAGCCACAGGAAGATCAACACCTACATGTAAGTACTGTTTGCACTGTGGTACCATCTGTGGGCCCTAAGCTGAGACCAGGGAGATTTGGGATTGAGGTCCCAGCAGGAAGCTGTGCCCCAAAGATCTTACAAACCAGATAAAATGGGTGAGAAAGAGAAACGCAGTCCTCCAGACTAAAGCCAAGTCTTTTGAAGAAGAATGCATCTCGCTTGAACTAGCTGCAGCTGGTGGTCTGTGGTTTGGGGAACAGGAGCTCGATGGCTGACAGGGAGGGGTGGGAAGAGGAAGGGGCTGATTACTGCAGGAAAATAAATGCCCTTGGCTGAACTCCACTCCCACGCTGGGGCCAAGCTCCCTTCTCCGTGCTCGCGCTCTCCCTGCTGCAGACAAAAGCGCTGCTTGTAAAATCAAAGTGGGAAGGGTCTGTACCTGGCCCAGCTTGAAGGGACATTGTGGCAGACAAAGGTACTAATGGAAACCTCCTCTGAATGCAAACCCAAGAGGCAGTTTGCATGCAGAGGGGATGTTATATTCCCTTAGAGAACTGCTGCTGTTCCAGACAGGTGAGCTCAGGGGCAGCCTGCAAAGAGCTGCAGGGAATCTGCTTCGGAATCTCCCCAGCATGAATTTGAGGCTATTTCTGCTGCTGGGAGCAAACTCGCATCCCAAAGGCGGAAAGGGTGTAGTGCTGTTGCCTTGCCCCTGTTTTGCTTGAGGAGAAGCACACAGCTCAGGGCTCCATTATTCCAAACAGCAGCATGTTTATTACTTCTCCCTCTTCTACCATCTTCCTTTTAGCTGAACTGTGAATTCAGGCAAAGATTGTTAATTCCCTGTGTGTTGCCTCTGACCATGTTCCAGTTTTACTTCTCTGTAGCATTTAATAGAGCTTTTGCGTAAATGAAAAAAGGCATGGATCAGGAGCTGGAGAGAGGCGTGACCGCATCAGTCAGTTGTGCTGCCTACATCACTGATACTTACCTTGCTTTGAAAGCTTCCCTAGCTCTATCCTTGCCAAAGCGCCCTGTGATTATTTGGTCCCCTTGTGTTCTCATTTGCTAGGCTTAGGCGCCAGCAAGGACTTTTTTGTTTCTCTCTCCCCCCTCCATGGTGTTCCATTTCTGAATTTGCATTTAAATTAAGTGGGAAAGCACGGGTGGGAACTGAAACTGTGCCCGGCACAGTAGCAGCCCATGCCTCGGCATGATGCATTCTGTCTAAGGTCACAGGCCAGAGGCAGCCTAGATGCTGCTCCGGTGCCAGATGCACACGCTGCACAGCTGTCACTGCTGTGCTTCCTGGGGGACAGCACAGTTCATCAGCATTTGAGCCTACCTTAGCAGTTGCAAGTGTGAGTCTGGCCGAGTTCTGGTCCCAAGCACTTCACAGTTCAAACCAAGGGGGCAGGTGAGGAACAGATACTGCAGTGTGTTCCTGCCCCCAGGGCAGGAACGGTGAGCGAGCCCTGTACAGCTCTAGCAGAGTGCCGAGGCTCCCCAGCAGGTTGCTGCCATGCAGAGAGGGACAGAGGAGGTGCGGGGTGGTTAGCATGGCATGGGCCAGGCCAGAGGCCATCTGATTTAGCCCCACTGAGAATCTGGTCTTGCTCTGTAGAGGTGGAGGAGCATTGCAGCAAAAGCATCATTAAATACGCAATTTGGAGTTGAAATATCCTTTATCAGAAATTTATAACCCATGTTAAATGAATCCATTCAGGGCCCACTGAGAGTCCTGGCTGAGGGAGGAGATCGTTCCCCAGGTTTATTTATACAGTTTGACAGCTTTTATGCCAGGTTAGTAAAAAAGAGTCTGTGCCAATAAAATACTTCCTCTGCTTGTAAAACTTGAGTGTTTCATCTGTGGTGCTGAAATTTTGCTGCCCTTTTAGCTTTATATGGGAGCTGGTGGAGGCAGGCACCAGAGCGGAGGGGAGGCCTGGGCTGGTGGGTTCGCACTGCACGCAGGTGCCTGTTTTTCAGCCTCTCTCCCCAGGATCCCAAACCATCCCTTGGCATGTGCTTTTCTATCTGAACCACCCTTGTTGTCCTCCTTGAGGGCTGCTTATGTGGGCGTAAAGAGTGCTTTGTCCTGGTTTGGGCTGGGCTGGCCACTAAAACGAACCACAGATGCTCTCTTTTACACGCCTCAACAAATTAATGGAGGGAAAACCCGACCAAGGTCTAATAATTTTCTGACTCATTAAAAATTCCTTCACCTGTCCAACATGAATATATCACCTGGAAGGCAGGAAGTAAAGGAGGTGAGATGCTGGGACCTGGGCAAAGTCTCACTTTGTATTTGCCCTAGTCTGAGACCCTTTCTACAGAGGCAGGTATTCAGCTGTGGGGACTGTTAGTCTGTACTAGTTTATATTCTTACATTCATCCACTCCACTACACAGCTTGATGAAACTCTGCATAGTTTTGATACCAGCTAAGAGGTGACAAGCAGCAACAGTGGTTCCTTTCTGCTTGTTAACAAAAAGAAGAAAAACAAGTGGGAGAGCAAGAACCTGAAATTCCCGTCCCCACAGGGCAGATTTAGTCCTGGCTTCTTATGCTAAGCTCTCCCCAGACTGAGTTTACTGCTTGTGTAATGAGCACGGCTTTATCATGGTAGTGATCATGGGATAATAACAGCTCTAATGACAGTGATTCTATTGTAATACAATTCCTGCTGCAAAAATATTGTTATTATGAAATTTACTGTGACTGGATTGTAGCTGGGGAAACACTGAATAACTCTCCAGAAAGCGAAGCAGCAAGACAAGACAAGAGAGCTGTCTGCTGCTGTTCAGTTTCATGGCCGCCCCATCGTGGGGGGACGAGAGACCCACACCTGACAGCTACTGCTGTGGCATTCATGAATAGGGTGCTTCCCCTGCTGTTGCACTGTCTTCACCTGTGCTGAAAACTCACATTCTCAGAAAGTATCAGGAAAATTTTCCTCCTGACTTCAAAGGAAGTTTTCACCTAGGAGAGAATGGCCTGCTCAGCAGCTGCTTCTACATTTTCTGCTCCTATTTCCAGCTGATGGACCTGCTCTGGAGAGGTCTCAAAGGCTTAGCATCAGAATTAGTTTAAGTAGATAAAGGAAGCAGGTGTGTTAACAGTGACGGTATCCAAGAGAATGGGTTACAGGGAAATTTGTAATTTGGCGTGCTGTTATGTAAGAAGTTTTATTCACGCTTCGCCCGGATACACCACTGAAAACAGATGGATTAATGGAAGCACTTATCATTTATACAGAGAAAAATAAGGTGATCAAATCAGAATGAATTTTCCCTTCCTTAAAGATAGGAGAGCAATTACAGGACAATGTAGCCTGTGGAGAACTGAGAGGGGCTATTGTATCCACACAATAGAGAGCAGAAAGAAAACCGTGAAGAAAAAAAAGAGCCAGAGGGGGAGACGGTGACAGAGAAAGAAAGAGAAGAAACTATATTATCTGTGACAAGGACACAATGTAAACTTGCAACATCAAAGTGACAACAGTGGCTTCACGGAGAGGGAATTTAAGCTGCAGTACCTGCTGATAAGAGAGAACAGTGCGTGTGCTAAGGGCCTGCAGGAGCCCACACAACACGTGGCGCATCCCTGCAAAGGCAGGTGCCGGCAAGGCATTAATGCTGGCAAAGTGTCTGATCAGCTCCTGCCAGGGCTGCTGCAGGGAGGAAGAGTAATGGGAAGCCTTTGGACCCTGGTAATACCAGCTTTCTGTGCAACCCCAAATCTCCTTGGGATCTTGGAGTACTCTCGGCTGCTGGAGTCTTAAGGGTGATATTTTCCTTGCAGAGAAAAGCAACATGAGGTGAAAGCTAAAACCGTATGGTGGAACCAAAAGGAATAAATGACCACTAGCCATTAGTTTTATCTACACTGTCAGAGTTTCCTACTTTTCATTCATTGCTTTTACACCCTAATTAAAATCCTTTCGCACATGGCAAAGTCTGATGTAATTGAAGGCAAAACTGAGACATTCATAGCATTGGCTATCTGGCCGCAGTTTAGGACAGAATCTAGGGATACGTGTTGCCTTTTCAAATGTGCAAGAATTTCTAAGTTCTCATCTTTTCCCATTCCAGGCACCAGTTTTCTTCAAAATCCTGGCAATGTAGTCTAGATGATTAAACAAAAGAAACTCATAGGAAATACAAGCATTTTCCAATGTGAGCAAAAGTTAAAACATAACATGCTCCAACGCTGCTTTTTGTTCCGTGAGCCATTTCCATTCACCCCATGAAAGAATCCAGGAAAGTACAGTTAATATAATGAGCTACAATTTCTAACTATGGAAAGCAGTCAACCACAAAGCAAAACCCAGTGAAACTCTGAATTACTGCTATTTTGGTCAATGCTTAAACCCTCAAGTTCTGTGCGCAACAGTCTGTGCTTCAGGCTAATAGCTGGATGCAAGCGCTCCAATCATTTCACTTTCTATGCTTCCTAATTGTATTTAGACCTGTTTCTACAGACTTTAGGGATATTTAGAGAGAACAATGCGGGGTTTGCTATGTCACAATGAATATACTGGTGGGCCTGGTTATCTGCTTGGTGCTGCTCATGTGGTTTAACAAAGAAATGAGTCTGCCATTACTTTATTGCTTTTACTAACAATGCAAGTTATTTTCACTGCCTCAAATACAGGTCTGTGTATGGGGGGGTAGTGCAAATATTGACTGTTGACTTAAAAGAAAGCAAGAAGTAGTCCCAAAAGGGAAGCAGGGAGAGGCTGTTGATGCTGGTGGCTTGTATTTTACTATAAAACAGATCTGGATTAGGGTTGACATTAATCAGGCTTGTCAGCAGGGATCAGCAGATGCATGTCTGTGAGGATGTGCCTTGCCCTTCCAGAGGAGGAATGCAGTGTCTGTGCCAGCTTAGCCGGCCATGCAACAGGCAGCTTGCTTTAAAATTGTCCCAAGCAAAAATTCTACTTGGATATTGAGGAATAGCTGCTGTGAACAGAGAGGAAAATGAGCATGAAGCAATCTGCAGTTGCTGCACAATGGTTTCCAGGATGGCAACTTTGCAGATACTAATAGTAAGAAGGGGAAAACACAGTATACAGATAAAGCAGTCATCCCCCCAAAGGTATTTAGGAAAGCAGTGACATTTAACAGACTCAGTGGTGCAAGCACAGCCATTAAAAGCTGTTTACTATGTAAGCTCGTCCAATGTTTTTGAGATTTTGGGTCAGTCATTTAATTTCCATGAGAATTTGACTCCAGGATGGATCAGTTCACCTTGCAATGAAATTTGGCTCTCTTGGTTGTGTGTTTAGTAATGGCTTCAAAAAAACCCCAAAACTTGAAAAAGCTGTCACTGGAAAATCATCTGCCCGTTCTGAGCTCAGCGGGAAAGGCTGACCAGCTCTTCTATTATTGATGAGAGAAAAAGGGAGCAATGCAGCAAGAGCCCTCAGGAAGGGTGTTAAACTCTTCATTTCTGCAGACTCCAGTAGAACTGGTATGAGTGCAGTACACCAATATATAACTGGCTCATTTTCTGCATCCCAATCTGCAAATCCCCTTCGTAAATGACGATAAAAACCTCTATGTGCCTCAGTACAGTTGTCCATACCCTGTGTTGGCTGAAATTCCGCCTCAGCTCTGAGTTGCTTCTTGTAACAGAGAGATAACCTCACAGTCTTCTGAAACAGGCAGAAACAGGGCTGTATTTTTCATTACGAACCACCACCAAATTAATAAATTAGTGTGCTACTCCACTGAATAGCTGGCTGAAATCTTTAGTGTTGTATGTTTCCTATCTATCTATATATGCATAAAACAAGTGGTTTCCTAAGGAGGAGTGACAGTGCAAGAAGGGGATGGTTCATCAAAAATTCATCCCGGATATTCTTCTCCTATAGTACTGATGTAGAAAACGTTGCTGGATTTTCTTACTAGTCCATTATTTCTCTTCAAGGAATGTGGCAGGGGGCCACTTCCTTGGGTCGAGCAGTGTCTTCAGCACTGCCCTTTGTCCATAAGAGCAGTGATTTCTGTAAAATGTGGAGAAATAGTCTATAGTCTTAGGATCTTTACTGTTGCCCAGCATTGTGGTTTTGAAGTCACTTTCACATAAGACGAATAACTATGCTCGCAGTTGATTTTTCAGAGTTTCCACCTCTTCTTCCTAAACGGCATTAAATTGCTTTATGGTGATCTTTCACTCCAGATGAGTCACAGTTCTCTGGCAGCATAGGTGTTGCCTTGGGTGGCACCCAGAGCTTGGGCCTCAAAGCTATCAGTGACCCCAGCCGTGGCTCAGTAATAAAAATAACCTCTTGTCAGCGACGCTACTGAAGCATTCTGGTCCTGAAGGGCAGGTAGAGAAGAAAGCATGCTGCTGGACCTACATTTCCAAGCAGTTGACTGGAGAATATGATAGAAAGGAGAAAAAGGATTTATCTTTCCACAAGCCCCAGTCTAAGCATAGGCATTAGCAAAGTCATGGTGATTCTCTTGCCCTGCTGTCTGGATGTTGTGGGAAAAACAATTAATCATCCTCATCTGATTCTGTTCTGGGGAAAAAACCTGAAAAATCTATTACAATCCTAAGGCAGCTCTTGGTGATGGACATTTTAAATACGTTACCAAGCTGTTTGTGTTTTATAATGAGCTTTCTAGAAAATAGGATACTGTGTTTCTAATAATCCCCTTACTGAAGTGTTATTGATTTGGAGAAAAGAATACTAACATGTATTCTTCTCAGGCCTCTGGATAAGAATGGAGACTTGTGTTAGCTATTTCCTCTCAAGAGGTTTAGCTGAGCATAGGGTTGCTGTTCAGAAAGCTTTAGTTTCTTGTTTGGGATATTAGTGACCTCAGCATTTGTACTGCTGACTCTGCACATGAATAGCACTCTTCTGTATTTCTAGCCAAATAGCCACAGAGATAATCGTTTAGGATGAAAGTTTTCTTCTTTTTGGTAGTATCACAGAATGGACAAAGAGTAGTCCTTCTTGTTGTAGCTGCTCTGTGCATATCTATCCAGAGATGATGTCTCCTGAAGTGCTTGTGCAAGCTATGGTGACAAGGCACAGAAAGCAGGAATGAGTAACGTAGTTCGCAGGTGAGCCATCAGAGGCCTGCAAAGCTGAGCTGGTGGCAGAAGAGCAAGCAGGGTAGCTTCATAAGTGCACAACTAATAACTTGAGAGGTGAGTCTTATGCATGTTTCACTCCAGAGAGGAGGGGGCTGCACTTGTTCCAAACCCAAATTACACTCTGGCTGTTGTTCTGGACGACTGGGCAAGTGCAGTCTCTTGGGTGTCTCAGCATGTGTCCAACGTTACTGTGGGGCACGGGCATGCAGCTCCGTTGCGCCAANTTCCAAACCCAAATTACACTCTGGCTGTTGTTCTGGACAACTGGGCAAGTGCAGTCTCTTGGGTGTCTCAGCATGTGCCCAACGTTACTGTGGGGCACGGGCATGCAGCTCCGTTGCGCCAACCATGGACAGAAAATAGTCCAGTTCCTGCTCTGAAAGGGCTCAGCAAGTCTCCTTTTTACATAAGCTCTGGCAAATCAGCAACACCACAGAGACCCATGTATCCCGCTTGCTGATAGATGGATCCAGTTAGATCAGCCCCATTGCCAGGCCCAATATCCCAGTAGAGCATTAGCCAATGCCGCTTTTTGAAACCTACCGTCTGCCAGCAGTGCTGTTGGTATTAATGGTGTAGCAGCATGGTGTTTTGGGTAAACAAGGTATTCACAACTCATATTACTTTGTGGTAAACCTCCGGGGTTGTTTTTCTGCATGCCTTGAAGCCAGTCAGTGGAACACACTGAGCCTTTCTCTAACTGACCTCTAATTACAGTCTCATTATTAATGGCTGTTATTATTCAGCCTCTTCCCGTTATACTGCTCCTCAATTACAGAGGTTTCCTCTTCGCTTCTATGTCCCTTGCATTTTCTTAGTGCCATTTACCAAGGATTTTCAGGTGTGAAAAATACACAGAGCCCCAGATGGGTAGATATGTTTTTTCCATAATTGAAGCCACATGCAATTCCATTATTTTTCAGACCACAATTGCTGGCAGGTCTGGACCACGACTGTAAGAAAGGAGCACCAGGAGTCAATTGAAAAGCTTGGAAGACCATTTCTGTTAATAGCATGCCAACATAGAAATCCCACTGCAGACAAGGTGGCAGGACTTCACTCATGGGTTGTAATGATGGAATTTTAGGGAATTCCCCGCTAAATCAGAAAAAAATAAAAGTGGAATACATCAGTTTTACTGTTCTATACACCTATATTATAAGTCAGGTGCTCTTCAAATCAATGCCAAATAAATTTTATTTATTATTGTATTATCATATTACAATTATGCTTAGCAGTGCTGAGCTCTGGGAGAGACGTCTCCCTCCTTCACGGGCAAAACGCAGAGACAGTCCCAGCCCTGAAGACTTGAAAACCCATGTAGACAAGATAGAAGAAAATATATCCATATTTTACAAACATCGAATTGAGGCACACAGAAACAAAATATGAGCTGGTAGAAAATGTTGATGATTTTTTTTCTTGGATGAAGACTACTGTTTGGATTTATTGAAGTGTTTTGGAAACATGTAAATTTCATCTATTTATTTCATAATGCAGCATAAAAAGAAAAGTAATTTGTTTCATCTTTTAAAAAATAATCACTGTTTTTTAAAGTTTTGAAATTATGTTTCATTTTAAAGTTAATTTCAGTTGTATCAAAAAAAAAACCCTGAAAAATGAAACATTTGTTTCCAGATTGAATGTATTTTATTTTATCCAGTTTTCTGTCAGTTTTTCCTTTGCTGGTGATGAATGGAAGAACCAGGTATTAGAATTAGTCTGTCAATGATTTGTCTTCACTGGGGTGGGGACTATGGCAGAGCAGAGAAACAGGCTTTGATGCCTTCAGACTCTTCACCATTAATTGTGCTATGCTTTCTCTCACTTCATTGGCATGGGATGAAGTCCACCAGATGTAGAGGTTAAATGAAGTATTGCAATCAAACCAAAGGTAGAAGGGTAGTTGAGACTTGGGTTTCTGGAATGCGCTGTTTTGTGCAGCGCTCATGGTAAGCAAGCTGTTTCAAAGCAAGAAATGAAAGCTGCCTGACATAGAAGTGGCTCTGCTTTCATGATGCTGAGCGCAGAGACAGGAGATCTTCTAGCCCTCTTCTTATACTAGCTGAGCAAACGGACTGGCATCTCTTTCCTGCCCCGTTCACTTTCTCCACTGCAGGGTTACTGACAATGTGTGGTGAACGGAGGCGCCAGGTAAGCTCTAGCAATTTAGAGAACACAGTGTGTTCCTTAACACGGCTTTTGGAGCTAAATGGTTCCAACATTAAATGCACAGTTCTGGCTAATGACTGTGAGGGAATGCACATGGCAAGTCAGCATGGAGCGCCAACACATTATTTGTTGTAAAATTCATTTTTCTAAGTATTAAAGTAATAAGTGTAATCAATCTACTCATTGCCAAAGCACAAGGATCCCTGTAAAACCAATTCTCAGCAAGTAGGTGTGAAATAACTTATGTCAATAGGATAAATATTGCTTTAAATGGCACAGAATGACAATGACTAATGACACATTATATACGTATTAAAAGACTGTTTATATTTACATTTATCATGACAGTGAAGTGTGCAAGCATCTGAACCTTCACCAAACCAGACAAACAAGCTCTGAATACTGCCGAGAGCACTGCATGGCTCACAATCTCCGGTAACACATCCATGGGCAGCTTGGCCATCACACAGACACAGAGGCAAAAGGACTGGTCTCTCTTTTTTTTTTTTTTTTTTTTAAATGGCAGGTTTCTAGCTATAGTTTAGCTGCCACTGGGAAAAAAAGTTTGTATCTCTTCTATCCCTAGAACGCAAGATGGTTTCAAAGTGGACTCCTTGGGCTGTGGCTAGAACTTAAGATCACATGTACGTACTAAACATGCATATTCATACAGCTATCCCAGCAAACTCCGTCTGCTTCTTCCAGCCCAGAGCACTGGTATGCATAGCCCACGGGAGCAGACATAGCTGCAAGGCCTGCTATACAGACTACCTGCTGATGTGTTGTGTAACATATCTCCCTCGGCAGACATGGGATGCATAAGCACAGTATACCGTGAGGACCACAATGGAGGTTGTTACACTCCTCCTCTCCCCTGGTGAAGGAGCATAGCTGATGCAGTATAGGGAGCTTAGACAAGTTGTTAGCAGTCTTCCTCACCTTGAAAGGAAATAGAAGTCTTTACTCCTTGAAATTTGGCATGAACTGTGAAGCACAACCAATCCTGAGCAACATTCAGTGAGGTCCTGACACTCTCTAATAGCCTTGCTACCTTGCTGGAGACTTTGCTCCCTTTACTGTCAAAATAGATGTGTTTTTCAGGATGTTTGCATCCTTTCTCCAAACAGATTGCTATTGTACGGAAACAAAGTTCTCAAAAAAAGTTTCGGTTGCTGTCACCCACATTAGCTTCAAGGAACTTGTAATCGGACACTGGGATGCTAATTAGGCTTTGCAATAGGTAGTTGCTAATTATAGTTTGTCTGATTCTCTTTATGGCTTTCTAGTTGTGAGCATAGTAGTCACAAACTTGCGTGTGTTTTCATTGCTTTGTGCTCCTTCCATGGCTATCTGCCCTGGAACTGAATACCCTTGTCAAAGACATGTCATTCATGTGAATGACTCTTCTCCTCTTATGTGTATTTAACATTACTGTGGGAAATAGGAGACTGCCTTATAAAACCGGCCAGTATTGAACGCATTTTAGCAACGTCAAACATATGCTTAAAACATTGTTCTATGCAGAATAAGATAATGGGGTTGATGGGAGTTCTTGGGAAGGATATTTAGTCTAGAGGTTAGCACATGAAATGAGGATTTTGAAAGATGGGTTTCACTCCTAATTCTGCCACTGATCTAGAATGTGAGTTCATCTCTAGCAACGCTTTCTGTGCCTCCCTTTCCTCCCCAAATGATTGTGTGATCCAGCTATTTAAGTTACAGGCTTTTCAGGGAAGTTTCCTGCTGCTTTGCTGTTAACAGCCTGAGTGAGACACACCTCCTTCCCCAGGCTTTTACCTCTGATATTTGTTAAGCTGCTAAGAGATAAGGGCTTGTCACAGCCGTATGGTCATTACTCAGCCATCTCGTTAATTACCACCAAAGCACCACATGGCAACTTCTTTAACACAAATAGCAGCTGTAGCCCCCTGTTCTACTGCTGCTCTATTTTGTGAAATTGAGCAAGCCATTTGACCTCTCTGTCTCACCTCTTGAAACTTGGCATGGCAATTCCATCGCAAGATTGGAAGCAATTTCTCTGCTTCATGAAGAATTCATTAGCTAATGTTTGTAAAGTGCATCAAACAAATAAATATAACTCCACTTGCACTAGTTCATCACATTGGTTTCTTTCATCAACACAATTAGTTCCTACATGGTTAATGTCACATTGCCTGAATGAACTTTCAGAGTTTACTGATCTATGTTCTCATGCCCAGAGTCCTCCATGAGCTTTCCCTTAGTGAATTTCATATGCTTGCTTTGCAAATGTTTTGATTTTCTGACAGGTACTCAGCTGGTCCCATTAGAGTTTGAGTTACTTTCCAAAATGGATTAGGGAGAAGGCGGGGGAGAGATCCTGGAAGCGGTTTGTTGCAGCCAGAACAGTTTTGATGCAGATAACATTTACTTAATTTAATTTATTGCCAGTTAACACAAATGTCTAATAACTGATTTGGGTATTAAGAAAAAAGAAAACAATGAAACAAATGCTTCAGTAAACACCTCTCCTTCCCCTTTTCCAGGGCCAACTTAAGCCAAATAACTCTCCTCTGCATTCCTTAGTACCAAATTTTCACCCAATCCATCCCAATTTCTCCTGTGAGGCAATGGGTAGGTAGCACAGGAGGCTGGGGTCACGTGAGTCATCATTTCTGTCTGCTGCTCCTCTGTGCTTATTACTTTGTGCTTATTACTACGCAGGGTAATGCATGGGTGCTGAAAGCAAAGCGAAATGAGAATAGCCTTTCTGTGCTGAGGATGCTTTCCCTTAGAAGATTTTCAGTTGTAAAAGAAATCCCCCAAACCTACAGAACTTCAAAGCAATCTTTCCAATCCAGGCTGTTGTGCACACATTCTCCATTTGGTGCTGGCTGGCAGGCAGCTTCTTGGCATGCCTTGGCCCTTGCTTCTTGCAATGCCTTGAACTGGCACCGCAACACTTTCTGCAAGTGGAGTTCAGTTCCAGTGTGTAATGAAACTGAGACAAAGAACACAAGAGATCTCTTTGTTTTGTCAGTACTGGTTTCTTAGGATTTGTGACTTCTCCTGTCTTTTGGGTTCCCTAAGGTTGGAAATACTTACTCAAGTAGATCCACAGATAAATTTATATATGCTGATCGGACTTAGCAATAGCTCCCACAATACCTGTCACAAAAGCCACTTGAAGCCAGGTCTGTGCTGGAACAAATCAGCTCACCTCCTTTGGGGTCACCAGAGTGCCCGGCTTTACAACAGCAGAGCAGCTTGGGGACTGTACGTGGTGGGCCAACACTAGGTGATGCCGGCTTAGGCTCTGGCCCCTGGAATTCCACCCTAAACCTCAGAAGGGGGGCTGGGTGGCTCTGACATTATCTCTCTTTGGCTCAATTTGTGCTGGTTTTGCTTTGATTTCTGGACTCTTCTGGCTGGGTGAGCTTTACTGGTGTGAACATGCCATTCACGTCAGGCCCGCTTGTGCCTGCGGAAGTTAAAACCAAAAGATACAGGTGAACAGATGCATCTATCCAGTGCATACAGAAACTCAAAGTTTTCTTATGTGGGAGTGAGCTAGTCCTTCATTTTCTTCAGCCAGCTGGAACTCCTGCTAGGGCTGTGATTTTCTGCTGAGACTCATTCCTTGTCTGAACTAATAGAAGCAGAAGAGAGACGATCAATACTTTGGAAATAGCCTATTTCTTCGTGCACTCTTTGAATATTAGTGAGATTTCTGACCCGCTCCTAATCTTGATTCAGAGTCTGTAGCATAGCACGTGTACGCTCTGTACTGTGACGGTGGATGCGAGCGATCACTTGCAGATGAAGGTATAGGCTGCCCTGCGTTTCTCAAAGCCAAGCGTGTTTGCACTTGGCTCAGGCAAGGCTCGCTTGGTTAGTGGCACTATGCATCTCATCGGGAATGCGGTCTGGCCTGTATTTCAAAATAAAAGCTGTAATTACAATTGGCGTTTCTGAGTCTCCTGCTGGCAGCAGCTGGCCACCTCACCGACAAAATGCTGTTATTTGTGACACTGGCTGTGTGTGGGATCCATGGCAGTGGTGCTTAAGCAGGTGCACCTGTTTACACAACATTCAACCAGCTGTTAGCAAGAATTCCTGCTCTCATTCCTGTGCCCTTCCAGCACGATGAAGGAGGAAAAGAAAGAGCCCCACGTTTACCCACTTGCCCTTCTTTAAAGCCTGTGGTGTGGACCATGGCACTAGCAGACAGTGCTGGGGTGCTGCTGCAGCCTGGGGATGGACTTGGTGTGGTGTAACCTAGAGTAGGACCCAGATGTAACCTGAATTTTCCGGGCCTGAGAAGTAGACCAAGATTCGAGCTTAAATGAGGTTGAGCTGCCAAGCTGCCCATGCCTCTGTCACCCAGAAGCACCTGGATGCACGATGCACCATGCATTGCCAGCTTTATTAGGATGGGGATTGATCTTCTGTTTCGAGGCTCCAGAGACATGAAACTGTGTATTAAAGTGCTGCCAGTTCTTGTAGCCATCTGTTCCCACGGGCAGCCCTTTGTGCCTTCCTCTATCGCAGAGGTAGTTGCAGCAAGCTTTCCTGAAGGCAAGTGCTCTCACCCCCTGCTCTGACCAAGACAGTGATTGATGACTGGCATGCAAAGGGAAAGGCAGCAGAGGAAGTATGGCAGTCAGTGAAGCCACAGGAAATATGTGGAGTAATCCTGGATTCCTCTGCTCTGCCTTGCTGATATCTGGCTGATATTTATGGCACACTGTGGAAGCAGACAGTTTACCCTTTCCAATCCTTTAGAGGTTTATGTAAGTGCCTTTGTGCTCACTCTTCTGCTTTACCTGTCTGCGCTTTCTTTGTTGTGACAATCAGACATTGGTACCATAGATGACTATATGGCAAAGATCAGGTCTGCCGTTTCTTCTTACTCTTCTCCCATAGGGGCCAGCAACCCTTATTCCTGAGCACATAACTGCATCTCAAGCAGCTGCTGCTTATGATGCAAAGATGACCATCACGTGCTGTGATTTGTCAGTCCAGGGCAGACCACAGCCATATTGGTGCCACAGCTCACAGAGCACTACGTGCATTACTGTGGTCGATAATTATTTTTCCTCACCTTTGGAAAGCACATTTAAAACAGCTTCATAGCTGTAAAACCAACACCCAGTAGAACAAAAACCATATTAGTAATTAGCATTTGCATAGAGCTTTCCAGCTGTGGAGATCAGCACATTTTCCAGAGGTGGAACCATTTTAGCAGTACATAGGTAGAGAGGTTGAGACAAATAACCTCATACACTAACCCCTTGGTGGGAGGTAGGAAACAGAATTCACTTCCCTTGGCTCCCATTTCCATGCATTATCATTTCCTCTCAGTAATAATCATACTAATTCAAACTATGCTTCTTGCATGGCTGAAGCATTGTATCTCTTTTATGCTGCAAACCTTTTTGCCTTCAGTGAGAAAAGGTGAGAATCTGTGTTGAACTGTGAACACGCAGTCCGTTTGGGGGAGCTTTGCATTTTATTGCAATTTTTGTTCTGAGAGTCACTGTCCTAAGAAGCTTGGCTAAGGAGCTGGTTGGAGGTTTTCAGTCTGAATATCAGGAAAAAGGAGCATGAGAGTGCATAAGTAGAAATACTCTCTGTTAAAGTGAGAGGTCACATTTGCAAGCTATGAACCTGGCTGAGGGTGAGATGTGTTTCAGAGGGGGACCCTGCCTAGCCTTAGCTAAAGAAAACCCCTCAAATGGGTGAGGGCCAACTGCAAGGATGAAAAACCTCAGATGTCTTTCTTTTCAAGGACGCTGTAGCAATAGGAGTTGCTGTAGATTTGCAGTCTATAAACAGATGGGAGTTTTGTGCTCTGAGGAAGGAGCGTGGCCGTGGGGCAGATGGATCACTCTGATGTCCCGAAAAGGTGTGGATTCTGATGGGATGGCATTTGGGGAACAGTTAATCAGATGGATTCCACAGCAAATTTTAAAAGAAACAGTCTGATGAATAAATTAACTTAATCACTTGCTCAGCTCTAGTAAGAAGCAAATACATAAAATCTGTGAATGCTGCAGGACAAGCGGAAGGCAGGAGGGAGACATTTCAACATGGTGTGGTGCCGGGGCAGCTTTTATGTTTGGGAGATTTAACAAACACATCGGGATGATTCCTTGGAGCACACGCTGTGAGTGACAACGCTGCCTGGGTTCCTGCTCACAAATGGATCATTCCTTTCTGTCTCTGATGTTTCTTTCAATTGCTTGCCTGCCACTTCTTGCTGGTGCTCCCGTGTGAAAGCAGCCATTTGGGGCAGCTCCTGCTTTGTGTACTCTCTGGGGGGCAGTGTGTGTCACTACTGTGTGCCCAGCCACACACAGTCACTAGCGTGTGCCCAGCTAGACATTGTGCAGTTGGGAGTGATCTGCCAAACATCTCGCCTGGGTGCAAAGATGGAGGAGAAAGGGACAGCTGGGCTGAGAGGGAACATCTCCACGCTGCACACACAGCAGTCCTTCGCAAAGCTTTGCTTCCCTGGCATCTTTGCAGACAGCAGAGCACGCGTGCACACCTAGAGATACTGGTACCTTGATTCCTCTTCAGCTCCTCCCCACGGGCAGACCAAGTTTCTGGTAGAGATTAAACCTGACAATCCCCATAGCATTGCACTCACTGCGAGTGTGCTCACATTCCCATATGGGACATCCCCACTGCCAGGACAGCAATCCTAAAGCTGCGAGGCTAGGGTGGCCCAAATGCCATCTGCAGTGGCAGAGGAAAAGCAGTAAGCACAGACCCAGTAGAATCCCTTAAACTGATCTCCAGCTGACCTCCAACAGGGCTGTACTGCCAGGCCGGTGGCAGGAGGACGCACAGGGCAGCAGGCACAATCCCTGCTCAGGGAAGCAGCTCTGCCAGCACTGCTGCTTGCAGGTGGAGGCGACAGGACGAGCTTGACTTGCCAGCTTGTTTACATCTAAAATTAGAAGTGAAATGAGAGAATATTATGCTTACAATTTCCGGACAATTAAATTTAAATATAGTCATTTGCTGTGGTGTTCTGTAAGGTGCAGTTCAGCAGAGCTCCGTTAAACAAGCAGGGGCGTTCTTGTCCTGCTCCAGGGGAAGGTATCATGTGTGACCAAGAAGCTGTCTGGCCCTGGGGATTAATGACCCGATGTAGTCTGAAAGCCAAATTGGGAGGAGAGAGAAAAAACACTGAATTTTTTCCCCTTTCTTTTATTAGACTCTAAATAATTAACAGGCGAATCCTGCTCTGTGGCTTAATGCTGTTTTGCAACCCAAGTGGGCCCTGAAGCAAATGAAATCCATGACTTGCCATTCTCAGTTCCCTAGCAACGAGCCAAAGCACCGAAATGTGCTTGGCCTTATCACAACAAGATGTTAAAGCAATTAATATTCATCACCAATGTCTTCCTGCATTGGAAGTGAAGCCCCCCTGCTCAGAACGAGCGGCCCTGGTGTAGGGACAGACTTGAAGAGAGACGAAATCGTGTTAGTCTGAAAACAGGGATGTGCATGCCTGCATAAAGAGGCATGTCTAAATGGGAGAGCAGTCACACGCCTGCCTGTGTACACGTGTGGAGCCTGCACCCTTGAAAATAAGGGCTTTCTCTAGCACGACAAGCAGGTGGGAGGTGCTGTTGTGCATGAGAAAACAGACACGTTTGAGGGTTAAATCTTGTGGGTCCATGTGATTCCGCAAAGCACAGCACCTGCTAAATTACTTTTTCTGTTTAAAGCAAGCTCAGAGAACAGATTTCTGAAGCTTGCTTAAGAAACTGCCACTGTCTTAAAATCCCACACAGAGCTAGTGACCTGGTCTGGAATTGAGTTGTTCCATGCTGCGGCAGCAAATGATCTTTTGGGAACTAACAACCAGGGGTGGGTGGAAGAAACAGAGTGCTTTGGCTGCCAGGGACAGTGAAAAACACAACAGCAGCTAATCACTTCTGTGGGCTGGGCTGGTGGGAGGATGGTGAGGCAGCAGAGAATCAGCCTTTTGCTTAAGACAAAAACTTTCAGAGAAATGAATTCAAGTCACCTGTGCTATAGAGGTATCCTTTTCAGGGATGAACTCATTGCAACAGCAGCAAGAGTTAGTGGAGAGCAGGCAAGTGAGTAACCAAGTCTGACACGTGATGTTGGCATGAACACCAGAGAAGGAAGGGCTGTGTGCATCACATGGTGTAGTGTCCCCAAAATTTTACGTGTGCTCAGGCAAATGATTTTTGGACTTACCGGTGTTACGGTGGGTGTTGTTAGGTGATTCTGTGAGACAATGTGTTAATTCTTGGCTGCTGCCGTGAAAGATCATTCCTTATCCTGCTCTGAGATGTGCAGGCAGCTCTGTAGGGAGATAGAGCTGACTGAGAAATGCATTTTACTTTCCTACAGAAGCTTAGAGCAAACAATGGTCTATTTTTTTCATCAGAATTCCAGGAGAAAATTGGTGCTTGTGAGCATTAATAAAACAAACAAAGCAACCCCACAGGCCACCTGGTCCATCTTCTCTCTTGCTGCTCTAACTCTGGGTTTGCCTAGTGCAGCACTGGCCTATATGGTACCTCGTGGCTGCAGCGAGCGGTACTTCTAATGGCACAATGAGAGCCCTCAGCAGCAGATCTGCATAAGCCCCAGCCTGTTTATAGCCCTGTGCTTTGGTGGCGTTTCCACTTGGATAACCACTGAAGACCTAAAGAAAAGAGTGGGGAGAGTCAGAGAAAGGGAGATATGTCCCTCTCTCGCACATTTTATTTGACAGCGCAAATTCCCAGGCCCATTTTCAACCAAGACTGTAGAAGCACCCTGAGGCTCACTAAAAAGTCCTTAGCTTTTCCACGTAGCTGGCGTGGGAATAGGCTCTGTCATCAACCTGAAGCCAAGCAGAGCCTTTGTGACATGGCAGCATGCTGCAAATCCCTGCTGAGCCTCAGCTGTCTGGTCCTGCCCCCTTTTCCAGCAGCCAGTGCCATCAGCAATGGCAGAGCGGCTCTGCAGACTCTTAAAACAGACTGGGACACCCAAGAGTCCCTTCCTGTTACTGACTTGCTTGCCTGATTACTACAAAAGCAGTGAATTTGGGCCTGTCCGTTACCGGCAGTGCTGGATTAAGGGAGAGGATGGTCAGCTACTACTAGTCAAAAATGTGCCTGTGGCAGTTCTGTTGCCTGTATCTTTTGGGGGGCAGGAAGCAACTTCAAATTTCCTTCTGATATAATAAAGGTCTCTGCCTTGTCATGCCAGCTGACTAGCATGCAGGTTAACACGCATTTAATTGACCCCTGGCTCATTAATTGCTTACAGGGAGAAATAGCAGCAGTTTTAGAATATTTAATTAAATGCTAAAATTTGGTAGCAAGTTAATTAACATGTAACATTTCCCTCCATAACAAACACTTCTTAAGACAGGGTAGGCAAGGCAACATTAATTGTAACAATTAATTAGGAATTAAACTGATAATGGATACAGCTGCTAACAATTAACAGCTAATTATGTCAAGCACTTTAACCATTTCAGAAAAGACCTGAAAGCTGGTGGGAGGTGCAGGTGAGAGAGCTATAGATAATTGGCTTTAGCCTTCTGGAGACCTTTATAAGGAACCACTCCAAAGGGTGTTTTTTCTGCTGCTTTATTCTGTATATGAGTAGGCTGTCTGTTTGGGCTTGGATGTTTTCACTGTATTGACAGAAGATCTGCACAAGGTAGGGCAGAAGCACTTCTTTTATATTTGTGTTATCTATGCAGAAATGTCTTTAGTATCTGCACTGTTCAAGCATGTTGGTTGGTGCGCAGCTATGGTTCAAAATGTGAGAGTATAGGTATTAAACTTGATGAAGTATTGTATATCTGAAGCGTTACGGGCTGCAGGTTGTCAGATTGCAAAGCTCTTTCTATATTGTATATTGCATATATGTCTGTGTGGTTTTTGGGCTAGTGTGTCTCAGGTGGCTGGAATGTGTCCCAGTGTTTTTTGCTAAAATAAGTTGAGATCCTTGAGAGTTCTCCCTAATGAAATATGTCCCTCCTGCTAGGAGAGGGACTCTTGTGTTGTTGTCTCAGTCTCTTGATATATTGCTATGGTCTCCTTTAGTCTTGACCAGATAGCTGCAGTAGTGCTGTTGCTGTATTACAGGGACTTGCTGCCGACAAGATCTGGGCTAGGAGGTATGTCATTTGTTTGTAAACAAACACTTTCTGAGCTGTAATGTTAAAGTCATTCAGTAGGGAAATTGCCCTTCGTCAGCACTTCTTGGATTGGCCTCAGTGCAGCCATAGTTAGCTGAGCAAAGTTGTAGCAGGGTAAGGCAGTATCTTAGGGTCACCCTAGGCATTGTGAAGGAAAGGAGTTTGCATCTTGTGACTCACTGTTACCTTTATCCATGTAAACTGAACCACGTGTAAATGGACGTAAATTGTCTCAGATGAAGAGATAACACTCATTAGAACTGACTTCAGGGAAAGGAGTAGACAAATTGCTTCAAATCCCAGCATCTCGGTCTTAACACCTGGATAGAATAGTCCTCTCCCCACTTTACTCTTGGAGGAGAGCATCCATGGATGGTCCTGGGGTGTCTGAGTTGGAGAAGAAATAATGAGGTGCTGCAGAGAGGAAATGGTTGAGGGTGGGAAGAATAGAGCACTGGATAATGTGATGTTCAGAAGCAACTTATTGACTGGGATTGCGAGGAATGGATCAGATCTTATATGTTTGTATATCACAAGGAAAACTGGCCCACAGGACTCTCTCTTTGGGTTTCAGATGTTTGCTAGTGGAGTGTGAGAACAATTGCTATTCCTGTTATGGTAGAGCTGTGCTGAATGTGTTTAAACCCTCTCATCTGCCTTTGCATGCTTATGTTGGGCTTTATTTGTGCTTGGTGTTAATAAACTCTCAGTTGAGGGTCAGGACCACAGCATTATGCTTTATCACATAGGAGGGTGGAGCCTAAGACACACGGAAAGAAATTCCACAGTTTAAAAAAGAATAATAAATCCAATGGCAAAGTACAGGGAAAATAAAAGGTTGTGTTTGTAGCTGCAAATCAAGCTCCAGTAATACCAGAGGTACCTGTGATTCCTTCTGTGGTGTGTCTAACCAGTATTGTTTCAAATGGAGATAAGCGGGCCAGGAATACGCTCAGTCTATAAACTAGAAAGCAGTTTCTAACAATCGTAAGTTCTGAGACACATGCTGTGGGGATTTTTTGGGATGAAGAAATTCAGTTGGGTTCCAGGTAAAGCTGGAAGTTATATGATGCCTAAAGTAGCAAGGACTGTGAAGAGATCCCTTATGAAAGAATGTACTTATCAAAGGACTTTGATAAGGGAAATATGTAATCTTCTTGATCCATGTTTGGAAAGCTTTCAAGCCCTTAGGTTTTAGAGGAACATCAGCATTTTTTTATTTCATTTTAATGGGAACAAATGTTTCCAAGAGGCTTCATTTAATGAAAAAGCTGCCATTTCTCAATACTTTGTTTCTTCTTCGTTTGGAAAAATAATAACAATTTCATGTTTTAAATGCCTCAGGACTCTGCTTGCTTCTAAAGCCTAAAGTCAGTGGTGTATCCAATGTTGAAAAAGCAGAAAGACCTGAAACTTAAGGACAGTAAAAGATTCTGCTGCTACTCAGACTGTAATGTGCCCCCCAGGGAGGGTCTGCCCACTGCCTATGCCTTTAACTTCATTTATAAGGGTGAGAAATTAATCTCCTCCTGTTCCTCTAGCTATGACAGAGCAGGAATTCTTCCACTGCAGAGCACCAGTGCTTTTAACTCTCAAGAGAGTGATACTCCAGGCTAGATACACCAGGGATGCTTCAAAGCTGTGGCTAAACTTGCCACTCATGCTCTTGAAAAGCACAATGGCAAAGAAAATAAAAATAACAGCACGAGGCTTTAATGTGTTGTTAAGGCCTGGTATAAATTACAGAGCATCACTGAGACAAAACATTAAATAATAGATATAATACAGTGGCAGTTTTAGGAAGACAAATTGTCACAGAAGCTATAAATAAAAGGAGTATGTGAAGTGCTGGCACTGTCCCAAAGAATGGCTCTGCTGCTCAGGCACAGAACAGCAATATTTATGTCTGTTAGTTCACAGACTGGGAGCATGTCTGCTGGAGGAAGCCCGCTCACTGCCAAACAGGCTGGTGGTATTGGGAGGGAGGAAGGGGCAAACAGCAGCTCCCACGTACTGGCAGTTGGTTGTATACTGGAGATTGCCCCTGTCCCTCTGGGAGCAAGTGGGAGAGATGAATGACAGAGAGGACAGGAAAAGCTGTTTGCATGCTGTCTCTATCCTGGCTGTCAAAACTTTGGTGTTCCATGATGTGGGAAACCAGCTAGGGTGGATGGGACGTAGGCCTCTCGGCTCGTACAGAAGATACCACAAGCCAGTTGCTTTTACATTGCTCTCATCCATTCTCTGTTTTGGGGGCCTCTTGTTAATTTTTGCCTGAAAGTACCATAAAAATGGGTCTGCTTGATATAGTGAGAGCTTTGAGTCCCTCCTGCTGGTCTAGACAGCTTTTCCCCTGGTCACCATTGACAAGTGTTTCTCTAACTATTTCTTGGAAGTCTGACAGTCACCGCAGGCAGCTAGTCCAGCACAGAATGGTTACTGCATTGGTTGCAGGCTTACCCACCGTGGTGCTCCTGTCCAGGGCAGGTGGCAGGAGCAAAAAGATGAGGCACTCTGCCCTGAAGAACAACGGGTGAATAAACAAGAACAAGGCTGGAGGCATATTCTGAAATGTTTTTTGAACTTATTTTTCCACCTTAAAAATGGGAGAGGGAATAAAATACAAAAGATGGGTTTCAGGTCCTCCAAAACAGTGTGTGGAAGAATTGAATAGTAAGGTGCTAAAATGTGACAGAGCTACCACCTGAAGTTGAAACCAAAGTGACACAATGCTTTCTCTTCAGAACTTGGATTGGTTTCTTCTCTTTTTTTTCCTGTGGGAAATGTTAAGCTTTTCACTGAAAGCACCTCTCATGGGCAAAATGTAACATTTTGACTAGTCTGGGCCCCAGGCTGACCTTAGAGCATTGCCCACTGGGTTGAACAGAATGCCCCACATTGTGGTTACCCACTTGCTTCTCTCTTGCAAAATAACAGCCTGTCAGCAACCCACGGTTGTTCTTGTGTCATAAAGAAGCTTGGACTTTGCCAGCACAAGACAATGAAATGCAGTAATTCAAGCTGTAAAATCCATCTGTTTGAGCACACTGAGTTTTTCCATGATGTGGAATTGCTTGTGCTTTCCATTTATATTTAAATTCATGCGTGTGGAGGTACCTTCCTTTGCCAAAGCGGCAAAGCCTCTACTTGCGGGAATGAGGAAATAGCTGCATACAAGCACTTTTCTGAGCTGAGATCAGTGGTACAGGCTGTGCATCAAGCTTGTTCTGCACCTCGAGAAATGCAGATAACTTAGTTGCTGCTGTCACTTCCGAGGTTTGCAATGGACCTTGGAAATGTCTTGTAGGATTGCGGGGAATTTGAGGGACTGCTGGTGTAGGTGGTCATCATTTGTTGGTGTTCACTGAAGTTGCCGTGAGTTGACCTGGGAGTGATGTGCAGGTCCTGCTTTTTTTCTATACTCGTTGTGATATGTGTCTGGGGGTTTACCACAAGACAGTAAAAGCAGTTTGCTTAAGTGAACACTGAAGAGATGTTGAAACTACAGGGATATTACTCTTCCTCAGATGCACAGTTTCTCATTTAAATCAGCTATTGTGTTAAATAGTTGCGGGTTTGGGCCACCCCAGCCAAATTTATCCACGGTTACCATTTGGTATGTGTGGATGACTGGGTAACCTTTGCTTGAGATGTTCAACAGGTATCTGTTATATGTGTTGATGTCAGAGGACTGAGCCAAGCTGGCTGTAAGACCTTGCCAGGAAGGACCCAGTGATACATTCAGTGAAGAATTATGGGATAAGTGAAATGGACTTGCCAGGAAACACGTGGCATGCAGAGTCTTGGACCATAGCTCATGTAGAATTCTATGCTTTAGCTTGTTCTTTGGTGACAATAACACCATTCCCTGGCCACACTGATGTTCATTTGAGCAATGGTTTGCTGCTTTGGCTGTGTGTTTACCTATTTGAGGAGAACATATTAAAAAAATATCCTTAATACTTCTTATTCTGAAGGCTTCTGCAGTAAGCATGGATACCATCTTAGGGAAACCTGTGTCTGCAATTTGCAGTGGTCCATGCTGGTATTTGACTCAACATAGGTGGCTGGTTAGATTCAGCTCTTATTTTTTGTCACGGAAACCACAAATAGCTTTTTCTATTGTGCAGGAGAGACAGATCCATTAACAGACAGACAAGTAGGAAAGGAAACCGTGTAGATGGTTTCACATGTGCAGAAGCAAACAGCAAGATATCTGAAGAGCTGTAATGTAGTTAAAGGAGCAAACTCGGAAGGAATTGAAACCAACAATCCCTGTGTGGCCATCAGACAGGCCTGGCGGTGTGGGAGGGGGGGAAAAAAATCCTGCCCCAAAAACCCCAAACAGCAAAATCAAGCCATGTCACATTATTGAGCAGTGTATTTCTCGAGCTAGAGAGGCAGTAAGAGAATGCAGGAAAACATTGATGCTGGTTCAAGCTGCTTTCACATTAGTGAAACTGTGTTGGTTACTGTGAAATGACTCATGGCTTATGCATGAGTGTAGGAATGTAACGGTGGCTTTGAATCAAACCTTCCTTTGGTTTGGTAGGCAAAGGGGAATCAGCTTGCCAGTGCAGGGTACGTGGCTTAATTCCACTACAGCACAATGCAGCTGAACTCCTTGCTGCACTCCTTAAACCGAGGCTTCTGTGGCTCTCCCCTCTCAAATGGTGTTGAATAGGATGTCAAATCTACAGAGGCACCATCAGTGGCCAGGAGAGTGAGTCTGCAGGGTGATTCCAGGAGATCTGAGTTCCGGAGCATTAAATAAAAGCATATGTTCAGCTGCTTTAATGCAGCAAAACACAAGTAGCTCTCATTGAAGCAGGAAGGTGGCATCATGTGGAGACCTTTCTCCTTAGCAATTACTTGGTTTTGATTATCTGTTAAGGATACAAAGCAAAACCTTGAACACATCACTTTTCCCTCCCTGTAATACTCCTTGCTTGTAATTATCTCTTTTTTGCAAGCACTTGAATTGCTGGAGAAGCACTTGGCACAGAACAAGGAGAATAGCTTTCGGTCCCTCTTTTGATGTTTTCGTCAGAGATGGACTAGCTGCCAGGTAGGAAGGGGGCAAAACCAGCTTGCAACTGTCTTAATGAAGTCGGGGATAGACCTCAAAATAAAGATGAGCAGCTTCCATGTTTCTCAATGTGCTAATTTATCAAGGCTAGAATAACAATTAAAAACAAGCTTAACGCTCAATGTTGGGTTAAAGGGAACGCAGGTTTTGTCTTCGGCGTTCAAATGGAGGCACAGTTAAAGCAGTGATAAATAGAAATGGGCCAGAAGAATTATGAGGCTCATCAGTCACAAGTTTGTAGGGGTGTTTGGAGAGGCAGATGAGGCTGCTTCATGTACTGTAATAGAAATGTTTTCTTGTCACATTCTGTCCTATCTGACATTCACAAGCTGTGTGCATGGAGCAATTTACACGGGTGACTTAGTTTATCTGTCAGTGATATCAATAACCAACCGCATTTAAGTGCCTGGGGCCACGTTGCCGTGGTGCAGTGTGCTCTTATGCCAGGCTGGGATAGGACTCTTCAAGCAGTGGTTCCTCAGACTCTTGCCAAGGCAGGAAATTCTTGTCTCCTCAGCTCCTCTCAAACTCCAGTAACCACAAAAATTAAAATAAAACCAGAAGAAAGCATTTCTAGACTCTTCATTTTGCTAGGATAGCACAAGACAGATGTGTCTGGATGCATTCTGGTTCCTGTTACGGTTTTCCATTTTACATGGTTTGCAGTGAGGGTATTTAAAAGAAACCTATCCCCTTCCTGCTCCCAGCACAACAGATCCGCATTCCTAATGAACTTTCCTGCTGCCAGAGCTGTATTGCAGAGTCATTACTGCATGAGCAATTTCTCCTCATACCGAGACTCTCCATTAAGATGCAGTTTACACAATAATTTTAGAGGCATTGTGAGCCACAGTGACTGCTACATGTTAGCCCTCTTCAAAGCAAGGTAGACATCAGCTTCTCAGTTATGTCTCCTCGGGTGATATGTATCTTCTGTGTGTGTATCAATTTTCCCTTGTCACTCCCTGTCACCTCCCTTCTGTTGGTAAAGACAACATCTGTGCCTTGGACTGTTGGTCTCAGGCTTTTATACGTGTATGAGTAGACAGGGACTTTCTCTGCAGTTAAAAATGTTGAACAGAGCAATGAAATGGGTATGGTTTCTTGGCTCCAGCCACAGAAAATACTTCCATGGCTTGAACTGCATGTGTTTAAACAGTAAAATATATAACTCGGAGGTGAATGTGCAGTAAAAAAAGGCAGTATGGGCTCACTTAAAATAAACCTGGGTTTTCTCTGCCTCTGAAGTTGGCAGCATATTTAAGGATGCTTTGTGGCCTTGTGCTTAATATTGCCCTCCATTTCATCAATACAATTTAGAGCAGAGATGGGATCACTATGGATATGTTAGTGCAGAAGAAGAAAATATTTGTAGAACGTGAACTTAATGGAGCCAGCACAGGTAATACTGTGAGTGCAGATGCAACAGCAGAGGGCTAGGTGTGGGCGAGCAGTGAGACTGTGCCAGTGGGATCCCTGGGCAGGTTAGACTTGGCTTGCTAACACAGTGTGTGACACCCTGTCTTTGTTGCTGTTATTCATGTTGTCTAGACTGAAAGTAACGTGGGTGAGCCAAATTATGCTGTAGTTGCAGTTTTACGTTAACTGCAAGGGACTTCTGCTAAAGAGGCAGATTTCTTCTCTGCTGGGGGAAAAGCATCCAGCTCAAGTAATGGACTTTGGTAGGCAGAACTCTTTAAATAGGGGTTGACTTCCATGTTCACACCTCAAAATACTTAAGTTGGTTGTGTGTGAGGTTGTTTTTAGGAGGAGGTCTAGTTTCTCCTGTGAGATTATGCAATAGTAACTCATTTTTTGAGAAGGAACTTTCACTTTCTTTCTGCATGGAGCCCAACATAATGTAGGCTGCCTTGGTGCTGCTGCAGCATTAAAGTGAAATAACACCATTAATAACATCTAGTTTATTCATGCCGCTTAAATCTAGTCCTATTTAGTTTAATTAGTTTGACCTAATGGTGAATGTCATGTTTCCTTTTAAGGGTAACACATCCTATAGGAAAGAGGAGATTTGCTCTCTTAGCGTTTTGGGAGCCAGAGTGCAAAATGACTCATGGCACCTGCAGAGCACAGAAATTACACAACTAGCTTATGAGACAAATCAGGTGCTTCACAAGACCTGCTGGCAAAAGTTTATGTGGTTTTGGATACTTCTTCATAAGTCAGCACTGATAACTGTTTTGAAACAGATGCAATCAGTAAAGGAGAACAAATTTACTTGCTGCTTAATTTAGTGTTCAAAGCTTAAAGTAGCATTTGCAGAAAAGCATGGAGGAGAATGTTGACTTGGGGATTGCAAAAGCAGCACTAAACTGGTGCCAGTGGTAGCAGTCAGATGCAAAATAGCAGCATAGATATTTTGGATGGCTGGGGCTGCTTTCATTACACAAATGGCAGAGGTGTCTGGGACTGTGACAGGCACCGGAGCAGCATGAGGAACACCAGCAGTAGTGGCAGCGAGCACTGGTGGGACACACGAGGGATACACATGGACAAGCAGAGGTTTGTCTGAATCAGGGGCATTCCCTGAGCAATGCAGGTGGGTGCGTGGTGGTGGGCAGTGTCCTGTGCTTCTCCTGAGCTTCTAGCATCTGGTAAAACCAATGCAGCCACACAGACAGAGCTCCTGTTCAAGCATGCGACCAGCCAGGTTTCTGGCTGTGGGATGTGTGAAAGGATATTCCTGGAGGATGGAGGGCTACAGGCTGCTCAGGAGGTATAGGCAAGGAAGGCGAGATGGAGGTGTTGCACTATGTAAGGGCTATACAATCAAACTTCTCCCTTACAGTCAGTGATGATATGGTTGAGAGCCTCTGGGTGAGGATTAGGGGCACGGAAAGCAAATGAGGTGTTGTAGTGGATGTCTACTACCGATTGCCAAGCCAGGATGATAGCACTGAGTTATCCTATAGGCAATTAGGAGAAATGTCTGGATTGGTAGCCCTTGTCCTTATGGGACATTTCAACTTCCCAGATATCAACTGGGAATGTCATACTGTAGTGATGAGCAAGTCTTGGGAATTCTTGAAGTTTGTAGGAGGCAACTTCTGTTACAAGTACTCAGTGAGCCAACAAGGAAAGACACCCTCCTAGACTCACTATTTGTGAATAGAGAAGGACTTGGTGTGGTTATGTCGGAAGGTGTCTGTCTTGGCCACAGTGACCATGAAATGGTTGAATTTAAAGTTTTCAGCCTTACAAGAAAAAAAGGACAGCAGAGTTGCTACCCTGGACTTTAGGAGAGCAAACATTAAGCTATTTGGGGAGTTATTTAGGCAGAGTACCCTGGGAATCTGCTTTTGAGGGCTTAGGAGTCCATGAGTGCTGGTCAGTCTAAGAATCACAGGAGCAGGCAATTCCAGTGTGTCATAAATCAAGCAAGCACGACTCTACAGCTTCCCAAGGAGGGGAAGTGGAGAGGGAGCTGCTGATCTGCTCTCCCTGGGATCCAGTGATAGGATGTGTGGGAATGGTTGAAAGCTGTGCCAGGGGAGGTTTGGACTGTACATGAGGAAGCATTTATTCACTGAGATGGTGGTCAAACATTAAAACAGGCTTCCTAGAGAGGTGGTTGATGCCTCAGGCCGGTCAGTGTTTGAGAGGCATTTGGACAATGCCCTTAATAACATGCTTTAACTTGGTCAGCCCTGAAGCGGTCAGGCAGTTGGACTAGGTGATTGTTGGAGGTCCCTTCCAACTGAAATAGTCTATTCTATGCTTATTCTAATTAGGGGATATATGCCAGTGTCAAGATTAATCATCTGGCCAAGAAGCAGGTCTCGGATAGCAATTGTTCTGATTTCCAGCTCTGATCTCTGGAGAACAAAAAAGTATCACCCTGACAAAGTTGCAAATGATCACACAGTGATGTTACTTCAGTAAAGACATCGCAGGCTTAATGAACTAGAGTGACAGCTGGGTTGCAAACATTGATGCAATTTTGAGACAGCTTTCTATCTCTAAAAAAAGGTTCCTTGCTAAAGCTTCTCAAAGTTTCTGTTGCGTGGCAGTCTCTGTTACAGAGTTACTTGAGTGTGTTGGCAAAACAGTGCAACTCATGCTTGCTTTGAGTATATCATGTTCACTTGAACTCACCTGGTGTCAACATCCTGTCATTACTTGCTGCTGTGTTTTCTCTCAAAGTGCTGAAGATCCTTGAATTGGACCAAGCAGTGGATCNGGTATATCATGTTCACTTTAACTCACCTGGTGTCAACATCCTGTCATCACTTGCTGCCGTGTCTTCTCAAAGTGCTGAAGATCCTTGAATTGGACCAAGCAGTGGATCTACAAAGAACTTTCTCAAGAGAAAAAAAAAATCTTATTATAAACTCCGTGTTCTCTTTTCATATTGCCTCCTTCAGTCATCAGTGGCAAATCGGCTTTCTGCAGGAGTTAAAACCTGTGATCAAAGGCGCATTCTGAACTCTGAAGGATGAATATCACATTCAGGTGACAGATCACAGGGTAGTGCCTCTGCATTGACTGTGCTGCTTGGCACCCAGCTCTCTTTGCATCTTATTTTCTGTTCTATTTAATTTGTGGAAAACAAATTCTGAATGTAAAGGCTGAGAAAGCAAAAGGAGTGGAACAAAACCTAAGATGAAGTTATAACCTTGCTATGCTTACAGAGCACAGAGGCAGGTGAGATGTAAGCCCCACAAACAAAAGAAAAGTCATCATTATGTTAAATCAGCTGCTTCCTGATATGGCATTTTCCCCTCAGTCTCTTTGCAGGCCATTCTGGCAGGGATAATCCTAAACTCTGGGTTCTCTGGGATACTGCTCAGCCGAGGGACTCTGTGACAACTTTTTTCCTATGACATGCATGTTTGGTACTGAAATACTTCCAGATATGAAGTTCATAGATGTTTTTAGTCAGAATTTGTGTGTATCCCTAAATAAAGCACAGTGGTTATTTTCAATAATCTAATATTGAAAAGTTTAACTTTCCATTTGCAAATGACTTTGTCTCAAAATTCTGTGTAATTTTATTTCTGCAGGATAAATAAAAGATCAATGATGAAAAGGAACATGCCTTACAGAAAGGACACAGCCAAGTGATTTTTCATTAACTTCTGATTATTTGGACACCTTTAAAATTGATCTTTTATTTCCAGATTGGGATACATTCAATTTTTCTTTTATTTCAAAATTCCTAACAAACCCTGGAATAATAATCCATGCTTTTGGCCAACTAATTCTCACATGTAGCACGGAAACCCTTTGCAAATGCCTGTAGAGGCCACAGAGGAAAACAGATGAGGGTAGACAAGCAGGAAGAATAAGGTATATGAATGACTTGGGAAGAGCAGTGCTGCACGTGAAGTTTTGAACATGTAGTGATTTCTTTCTCTTTAGATCTGACAGTCTAATTATTTCAGGCCTGATCTAACACTCCCTTTATAGCAGCTGTAGAGGATTAACCCGTGTTTCAGGTAAGCAGTATCTTGAAAAAGATTATGCAGTGCTTGTGTTTCTAGGGTGCAGGGATGTGTATGTGCAGGGGTTTTAAGACTCTTTAAGGGCTCAGTGCCGTGAGAGGGTGACAACCAGGCACTGAACAATGCGTAGTTCTGCTTTTACCAGGTGGCGTCAAAGTAGGGGGCAATATCCTCTATAGTTTCTGCTTCAGAGTAGTGCCCATGCTTACAGGGAGCAATTTCTCCCTCTAAGAGTATTGCTTCCCCCGCGGGGCACTTGGTGCTCAGTTTGGGCCCCTCTTGCTGCCTTTAACAGCATCTTGTAGGGTTGCTCAAACTGGAGCCACTTGCAGGCGAGGATTCAGAGCTCATGCTGATGCGTGAGGGTTTATTTTTAAAGCCGTGGATGTTTGCAATTATCTTAAGTGTGAACACATGCTTTCTCCTTGTGAAAAGAAAGCACTAGCCCTTAATGAGATTTATTCTTCCAAGTCTGAAATAAATTAAACATGGCAGCGTGAGCTTTTTCTGCAGCAATGCCGTGAAGCTGTAAATATTTCTGAAATGATCTAATTCTTTTATACTTTTCTCCAGGCAGTAGCACTTCCAAGTGTTTCCCTTTTAAGGCTCCTTCTCCACCTAAATTCCTCTTCCATGCAGTCACTGGTGTGTTTTTCATCCTCTCTTTTGGCAAAACCCAGGGTGTTTCCCCCTGCACTCAGCACTTTGACAAAAACAGGTTAAGAGGGAAGCTTGAGGCTGGAGTCAAGAAAGGCGTTTCATGATGGCTTTAGGGACGTGTTGGTTGATTCCACCCTGAAATTTCTCTCTTACGTACGAGGTTCCTGGCTCCTGGAAGCTGTAAGCACGTTCTGGACAGGAGGCAGTGTTGCTACTTTTAGCATGCTTTCCCTTTGTTCTCAGCTGGCTGAGCTGCAGACAGGATTTAAGGTTGTGGAGGATCAAGTTCTCAGACGATGCTATGCCCTAAGGCCACAGCTCCTGAAGGTGGCACGTCTTCAGGCTGCGGTGTAAGGTTTAGCCTCCTGTGCTCAGGAGAGGAGGTGGTGAAGAAGCTATGGCAGAAGGCTGAGCCACCAGCCCTGACCTTGTATGTAGCATGTATCACCACCAGGGATATCTAATCAAGCCTGGGCAAGTCACTTAAATCAATCTGTGCCTCAGTTTCTGGTCGGTAAACAGTGGTTAAAAGCTTTCCTTTCATCCTTATTTTAGACTGCTCTAGCTGAAACCTCCTCAGGGAAGAACATTGTACCACAAACGGTGACTTGCTGGGAAGGTGATGGGCAAGATGACTGTAAGCCAGCTAGGGAGCTCAGAAGTTTGGTTTGTATTTCTCCTCCGAGTCAGGAAGGCTCCCAGGTGTTTGCACATTTGGGGTCTGTGTATGGGGTTAGATACGGTGTTCGTTCGTTGTGCAGGAGATAGCTGGAAAAAATTACTCTAGCATTCTCTCCCTCCTGCTGAAAGGTCCAACGTGCCAGTAATTGTCTCATGTCAGCTCTTGTCAATACAAGTTTAGGTTGTCTCATGAGTAACCCTACCACAGGCCTCGAGTGCCCACTGTGGCTCTGAGTAGCAGAGATGCTGCTTGTGAACAATGAGAAACAACAGAAGTCCAAAGCAATATGCTAAGATTTTTTCATTATGAGGAATTAAATTAATTAGGAACTACGTCTGCAGGAATCTTGCAGGTCTTAAGAGTGAGTTTGAAAAAAGACAAATGACTAGTTCTGGGATGTCACTAGCTTGCAATGAGTAACTTGATTAATGCTGGGGAAAGCTCTCATCTGCTAGAAGAGATGAAGTGTGGTTTTTAGCAGGGCCTAACAAACAGAAGGAACCCTAGACCCACTGCTTTCTTAACGTTTCTGGCTTGTACTTGAGAAAAATGTTTTCTTTGAACTTACTAGCTATTAATTATGTATCCTTAGGGTGTTCTTAAAAAAAAAAAGCTGTAATAGCTTGATTTTAGATGACTGTTAAAAGTACACTGACAAATCATGTTTTTATACTATTCCTTATAAAAAGATTTCTGAGTTAGTGTCATAGACGTGGTTCTTGCAACCCCCTGTACAATTCCTTAAAAATTTTGTCTTGCTTTGCTAAGGTTTAACATGGGATAACAGTCCCTCTAGCTTTACCTGCTGAAGATGTTGGGGAGGGTTTTAAAGACAGATGAAACATTGTTATAATACATATTGAATTATTTGTTTCCTCTCTGTAAAAGGAACTCCCTTTGTATGTAAATAATTGCTAAATTTAAATTGTCTGGGTTTTTAATGAATGGATTTTCTATTGGCTGTATTGTGTGAGAAATACTTGCCATCCTGTTGTTGATTTTGAATTTTCATAACTTTCATCTACTGAGTTCTAGATCAAAGCAGAAAAGAAAAACACCTATTTTTTTTTTTCCGCATTATTTTGGTAGAAAGTATCAGTGTTATGTGAGGTTATGATTCTTCCCACTTTCTAACCAAATTTATTTCAAAAGAATTGTAAGAAAAGCTTTGGGTCAATATTATCTTTAGTTATACTGTTTGCTGCAACATGGGAAAGTGTCAGAGACCCACTGAATTTGACAGGCTGCAATCAGACCTTGCCAGCTGTGTAACATGAGCAGTGTTGGTTGGATCCAGCCTGGGGACGGTCAGTGGCTCTGACAATTTTACGGCCAGCCATAATCCACCTCTCCTGCAATATTAGATACATGGCTCCATCAGAGGTAGCTGGGTGTTTAATCAATCTGTGTGAACTGTAAATTTTTCATCTGCCTCTTTTTCTGTAAGAACCTTTTCAGTGTAATAATTTCAACGCAGAGTCTTTTCCTTCTAGGCACCACTAAACTGCTTTAAGCCTCTTTTCAGTTTGGCTTGTCCCTACTTGCATATAACCCATTTCTCTTGGCTGACTTATTGTCTACCCAGCTCAGGGGCTCACCTCATCTCTCTGAATTGGCTTCTTCCTCTATGCCCAGGTGAAATCTCCTGGGGACACTACTCATGCAGAGATGTTCAGCTTGTTGAAGAGCAGTCCTTCTCCTAACTCGGGCTGACCTTCAGTCAGGTCTAGCCTGTTGAGATGCAGTAACTGGAACGCTTGCTGGGAACTGTACTGTACTGATTCTTTATAATTTGTTGGGGCTTTTTTTTTTTTTGCAAACAGGTACTAAGTTTGGCACTCAATTTCCATTTAAATGGAAGCATTAACCTCAGGAATCCCATGGAGGCCAGCTGGAGTGTGAAGTTAAATACAGTCCTTATTGCTGCACTGTTTTACACTGCTGAAGGTAAATAAATCCTGATACGCATTAATGAATCATTTTCCTTTGTCCATCTCCCACCTCTTCCCCTCAAGCAGGAGGAAAAGGGCTTAGTGTGCACTCACTGCTCTCATTTCCTTGTACTTTCTCTTCTCTGACCTGGGCCCAAACACTTCACAAATGTCTCAAGATGTCTGAATCTTGCAAAGAAGCCATCAGTGTCTAAGGTGAAAGGTAGTATCTGTGGCAGTTATGCACTGTTATCCAGTTGGATGCTACCAGGGCTCCTAGGAAACCAGTCGTCATTGCTAGCAGCAAAGAGGTGCAGGCTGTGGCTGAGAAACAGGATGGGCAATTAGGTAAAATGGATATGGCTGCCAGATTAGGAAACCTGGGCTTAATTCCCAGCTCCAATTGGCAAAGTCACTGAGGGGACTTCCTCACTTAGTGTCTCGCTTTCCTCATCCATATGGGAAGGATAACATCATTCCTCTCCTTCATAAAGCCTAGAGAGCAGGCTATCCTCCGCTTTTAGGTTGCGCTTTGTTCCCCAGCGTGGGTAACCTGGAAAGCTGCACATGGATGTATGCTGGATCCTCGTGCCAGGTTAATCAGGGTGCCACTGACACCTGCCAGTCTCGGAGCACTATTGCTGCTGCTTGTGCTTTCTGGAGCTTCCAGACTTTCCCAGCCATGCTCCATTCACACTGGTCTTTGTGTTCCTATCACAAAGCTGCTGAAATGAGCACTCAGCAGTGCCATGTGCAGCCATGCAGGAGAGTCTGCCATGCTAAATCTTGGTTAGAGGAGTGGCAAGTGCACGTTCCCCCTCTCCAGCATCCCAGGATATTCAGTGCTCAGGCCCAGTCAAACCAAGGCGAGCACAGGCAGTATCAAAAGGAACTGCAGGATCTTCTAGTCCTTGTGCCTTTTTCCATTCCTATCCCAAATGCTCTTCCTCTTTAGCTGGGGGGCATGATGGTGGTCTAGCTGACCGCAGTAATTCCTCCCAGCCCTGTCTCCTGGGGTCTGAGATCCTGCCAGCCCAGTACCCCCCTCCCACGAGGGGCTTGCCCCACAGAGGCATCTGATATGGCTCTCTGTGCCTGCAGCATCTGCAAGGAGCAAACTGTACTCTGTACGTGCCAACATTTGGGCAAATCCCACATCTCTAAATAATACAAATTAATGTCTCCACTTGGACTCATCTGTGCTCAAGGGAGCTTGCCATTCTCTTTTGAATCCCTTGGCAGATGTTTTCTAAAAATAAGGCCCTAACTGAAGCCAGCTGCTTACCCTTTCCATTGGTTTTCTCATTCCGATCAAATTTGTTTTGCTCTGGCACAAGTTCCCATCCCATAACTACTGGCTTCCCTGACACAGATGCCATGTAAGGAATTAACAGACCTCTGAGGAAAAAAAAAAAAACCAACCCTGACTCCAAACTTGATGGTTGCTTTAAACTGTAAAGTTAGCTTGGGTGTGTTAGAGGTTTTGGTTAGAGACATGAGTATTTGTTTTTTTTCTTTGCTGTTTTCTTGTACTAGAGATGCAAACACTCCATTTTATACAGCTGACCATGCTCAAGAGTTCAGTAGTGCAGGCTCTCAAATGAGTGCCTCGCACCTGTCTGAATAACCTGACCTAGAGCCCTGACTCTTGCTTGTCCTTGGTACAAAGCCTGGAATCAAGAGGGACTGCTGCCAACCAACTTGGTTACAAATGGCTGTTCTATGGGGAGGAGGAGGCGGCTGTTGGTCGTCTTAAGTGCTGGTCCCATGGTTTACCTGATCTAAGGTAAGATGGCAGTGTAGAAAGGGTAGAAGGAGTAGGCACTGTTTCTCTAGGGAGGAGGACTCAAGTGATCAATCCTTGCCTTGGCCAAAATAAGAGCAGTATCTTCAGGGGGAAAACTGAGCCTTCAGGCTGCCAAGGTTGGAGCATAAACCTCCTTTCCATCCCTGTAGCCCTGATAGAAGCTGCCTCCAGTCTGTTCCTTTAGGGGAATGAAACCACTCCACCAGTTTCACTGTTGGCCATGCGAAGAATTTGCAATACTTCCTGCAGAGGTTTGAGACAGGCCCTTCCAAAAACTTCACTGTTAAAACCAAAAGACAGTTGGAGCCAGGGCCATGGAGCTGTGCCAGGCCTTTGAGTTTTCCTTCTGGTTGCCTGCTTTATTCCTGGTTGTAGGCTGTCTGTAATGGATGGCATCTCAACATGAACTTCAGGGTGTTGGCAGGCAGGAAAAACACTTTCTCCTGGTACAGCTAAGGAAGGAGTGTGGATCTGAGTTTGCAGCAGAGAAAGCAGTGCAGAGAAGTGCCTTTTGAGTTCCTGTGAGATTTGATGTCTGTCCCTGAATAAAGGCTTTGAGAAATCACAAGATGCTCTTGCTGTGGGGAACTGAGCTGCCCATCACTTTGATGCAAAGAGATTAGTGACTAGGTTAAAATGGAGCCAAGGGAGCCATTGCCATAATTGCTACATTTCTCGAGTCAGTAAGATGCAGTGATCTGCTTATGGAAAATGATGATGGCTATTATTTTTAGTTCAGGAGCATTCTGAGGCCCTGATG
>RSEF01000024.1:7430340-7546570 GCA_003993805.1 Himantopus leucocephalus | reverse complement strand
TTGGTTTTTTGTGGGGGGGGGGGGGGAAGCCAACTATCAGTCTGAGGATCTACTTTCATGATTTGTACTGCAAGGCAAGATAACAGAGAAGCTGACCAAGGCACTTCCCAGGTGGTAAAATTATAACTAGGGCTTCCCAGTGCATGCGCTTACAAGTACAGCTACAAGCTATGTATGCTGGTCCAGCAGTCAGACTGACATTTAATGTAGTGACACACAAGTCTGTTCGCTGCTTTGCCCTGTTATACTTTGCAGCCGTGGGAGCGTAGAGTTGAAGGGTGAATTCATTTCCACAGCCTCACTAGCAGGAAATGGCTCGTGACACAAGTGTAACGGATAAGGGGTGTCACTACTTCAAAACCTATCAAGGGACAAGAAGTCAGTTGACATATACTTGGCAGGTGAAGTGTTTTTTGTCTCTAATTTCAGAGGACCGAGATGACCAATGGAACACTTCTTGCTGTGGTGGTACTCGCAGCAGCATAGGCCTTTCTTGTGCACTCTGCCTTGCACAGTGCTGGGAAGACAATGAAAAAGAGCTGAGCAGGGATCCCACTTGGGTGACTTAGTTTGAACTGACACCTGTCTCCCATCCTGATGGCATGCCACTATCTAGCCTGCTTTCATGCTGGTTGACAAACATAGAGGTACCACAGGGCTAGTAATGAAAAAACAGATCCAGCCAGTGACATTTTCCGGGAAGTTAGAGCAATTAGAAAATTCTTTAGTATTGTTCTCCCTCTGTCGAAGAGGCCAGAAGTGTGAAGCTGCTACACTTTGATACAGAGAAAGCAAACTAATTTAAAGGGAAGAAGATGAAAGGGGAAGCAGTTCTGTGTGGTGTTAACTTTTTTGCATCCCCTTGGAAGCTTTTATCTCTAGAGCAATCACCCTTCCTCTTTACAATTGCATAATCAGGATTCAGTTGAGTTTAACAAGCTCATGCTGTGATATTGTTAGTGAATTCATAATACTATGTGTTTCAGGGTGCTATCTTCAAGACTAATTGATAATAGTAGTTTCATACACATGAAGGATTCCAGCCGTCAGTGCCCATCAAACACTGGCAGCTTCTCCACTGCAACCTCGTATTGTTGCCATCAACAGGAAGACCTTGTATCTATTGTTTAAGTGAGGAGGGGACTGCTGCTTCATCTATTCATCTCTGCAAAGGCCCTTGAGCTCTTCAAAAGGGAGGAAATAGGAGAATGTAAAGTTTTATTATTTATTTCGTTATTAACACAATCAGCAAAGGTGGTAAACGATTTAAACAAAACTGCCAGTGGAAAGTGATCTCTTAAACTCATCACTTTGAGACTGGATGCCTTGCAGGAAGACCTGCTCTGGTCCAGCACAACTTGTCAGGTTCAATAAAGAAGTAACTAGAAGGAATTATTTGCGCCGTGTTAGATGGGAGGTCAGCTTAAATGATGCGATAGTCCCTTTTCCATCAAAATTGCTGACTTCTGTTCATAAAGCCTACAGCAGCAGCAGACACCTACACAAAACCAGCTGCAATTAAAAAGCAGTATTTGGGATTGTTTTCAGCAGTTCCTCTCTTTCTTTTTCCCTGCAATTTTTATCCCCCTTACTTTTTCTAAGTGGAGTTTGACTGACTTTGCACTGATGTGGCTACGGCAAAAATCAGTGGTGGTTGTATCTAGGTTCCCCAGCAAGAAAATGAAAGTGATTTCTTTTGCAGCTCACTAAGGGGCATTAACAGCGCAGCCTCTGATGCACTGAGATATGTCTTTCACTACCAGTGAGGTCTGTAACTCACCGATTTGATTATCGTGAGGAAAACAACAGAGGACTGGGGATGCCGAATGTAAACAGTTTAAGCAATAACAGTGGCCCTTCTCTCAGACATCCTAGTGGGCTTTCAGAAATAACTCATGCTGGAGCATAGGGAAAATGTGCAAATACATAGATATACAAAAAACCTCTCTGCAACTAAACAAGAAAGCACAGAAATGAGGGATGTGAGGACTGTCCATCACTTTGATTCCAATAGATAGTCAAATAAACAAAGTCCAATGACATCTTTATAGCCCTAATGGAAAATGGTTTAATCTGGAGACCTTACGTGTCTACACAGCTCTCTTAATCTGACTACGTTTTTAGGAACACAGAAAATGCCTTTTCACTTAAAACCATAAGAAAGAATGAAGCATGATGTTCTCCTGATCATATTTATTGTCGTGTGGAGCTGAAAGTCTCAAGCTGTAGCTTCTCTTGTTCTGTTAGGCAGTGCTGTAATAAGGTCTCTGATGCTTGCTAGAGTAAGCAACATGCCTGTTCCTTATCACAGCTATCTCTCGTTATCAGTATTATTAATTTTATGCAATGTTCCAAATGCTCTCCAGACTTTCTGATTATAATCTACTGTGCTAGCTTAGGCCAGTTCTTCAGCATTTGAATAAGCTGAAGCAAACAAGCAGTGCCAAGATACTAGTCCAAGTTGGAGGCTGAGAATTCTGAGGATGGAGCCCCAACTGGCCACGGCAGGAAGGCTGAACAATTATAATTGCCTGGGGAAGAGGGGGAAAAAAAAATGCACTTTTGATAGGCTGTGTTTGTGACTGGGAACAAACAAAAGTTTCTACCCAATGCATTGAAGGTGTCAAGATGGCACTAAAAATGCCTTCTGTTTCAGACTGGGTTTAATTTTGATTTAGTTTTGGGGGATGTGGACAGTCCCTGGGCTCAGGCTTCCAGAGTGCTTTGAATAGTTGCAATTCTTAGTTTTCATTAAAAAGCAGTAAATTACATTTTGAATAGTTATTTCAGAGAACATATTTTCAATACCCGCTTAAGCAAGGCTCCGAAGAACAAGAATCAAAAGTGTCATTTGGGAACTACAAAATCACAGAATTGTTCACCTACTTACTGTTTTTTAAAAAAAGCCCTGATGAATGTTAAGTCAAATCTCCTTGTTTTCAAGGACTTTCTTTGAATGTTTCAGTGCTTGATGTTTGCATAATCCAGGCCTTCAGAAACTAAGATGGCTCTAGGTAAAGAAATCAAAGATGAGACTGTAAAGGCCTCAAGGAAAGTCTGTTTTCTTTGGTGTTTGTACAGCATGTACAATGATGTGGTTGTGCTTCATAGTTGTCTGTCTAGGTATCTCCAAAATACAAATAATAACCTTCAGCTGCTTTTACAGCCCACCTGTTTAAGTACTGCCCTTCTGTGTTCCTCTGTGCAGGGATTTCCCTCTATCCACAACTGCACCCCTTCAGAAAGAAGAAAAAAAACCCCCTTATTGTGGAGCTTCAGTGACATTTTATAGATCTCATGATCCAGCTGCTGTGCTGTAGGCTCTCTGCTATGTCCAGCTTGACGATAATAAGCAGTATCTCTAGCACTGTGATTGCACATCCCTCTGCAGCACTGACTTCCCAGCTTCTCTGGGGGCACCAAGGTATTACTGATGCAAACACCAGAAGAAAGCTTCCCATGCGAAACAGAGATTTAAAAATTTCTTTCTCTGTGGGCTCAGAGTGAAAAAGATTCAAATTGTTCTGTGGTACTGAAGTCTGTGTTCCTTCCCTTCTGAGACACCTCATTGAAATGTTGTTGAAGCATTATTTATTAAGGAGCAAACGTGGAGGTCTGATTTAATAACTATAAATATACTTTGAAATGTTTTGAAATAAAAAAATCTGCAAACAAAGTGGGAAGGGGAGAAAACTAAAAGAAAAAACTGGAATGTATCAAAGCCAAATAATACTTTATTTGCATGATTTCTGATTTTTTCCATAGAAATTTGAAATGGACCAAACGTTTCTATTTCAACAACCCCCTATTTTCTTCTTGGAAAGAGTTTGGTTGAGATGAAATGCGAGTTCAAAAAAGACAGGACTACATGTAATAATAGGCATTACAGCTGCAAAGAAACTGCTCTGGCCTTGCCCTATTTTCTGTGCTCAGGCAGAACTGAGGTTTTATTTTGTTCTAGTACCAATCCATAAAAGTGTGATTAGGAAGTCTGGCTTCAAAGCTGCTATTCAGCAGATGTGCCCATTGTAAAATTAGATCTCTCTTGTTTATTCCCTGCCTGTTGTTTCCTCTCAAGCATATCCATTGCCCATCACCACAATGCAAACACGCGCGTGGCACAGCAGACGGTGCTACAAACACCTAGGAAGAATTGATCAGCCCTTTCTTGTGGTAGAGAATGGAGCCAGAACAATTTTATCTGCTCTTCTGGTATCTTGCGGCTGCCCAGTGTTGTGCTTAGCTGCTATTCTTCTCCAAGTAAATATGATTACTCTGAGTGGAGCATTAGAAATAAAGGTGTCTGATTCTGCATGGCAATTGTGAGCATCCTTATCAGCCCCTTTCCAGTGATTACTTTCCTGGCTCAGAATGTCATGACTTAGTCATCATGAAAATCCTGCGTGGAAGGCATTCCTTTTCTTGGCCCTCTGGCTCAGTCATGTGTTTTGCACAAATAGGAGTAAGTAAGAAAACCCGTTCAAACGCTAAAGGCTGTGTTTTCCTGTAGTAAAAACCAATATGGTTCCACTTATTTCACAAGCTGTGGTGACTTACTCTACCTGTTTTTTCTCTGGTGCCTCTGGGGTGGTTTTAATCCCTAAGCAAAATAAGGGAAAATTAAGCAGTTTTATCATTTATGGGACAGAGGTGCTAGTGGTGAGCTGGCCAATGATGTCACTCTTTTCCTCATTTATTTATGAAATAGAGCTGAATTTGGAAATAGCTTTAATCCTCTTAAAACTCCCTCACTTGGCAGAAGTACCACTTTTTAAAGGAAAAGGAGTTACCTAGCAATAGGTACCATGCAAGCCTGGACTACGGATTGGACTGCAAAATGCTACTGTAGTGGAAAACCTAAAAATCACTAGTCAATATGAAGTCCCCCTGTCAAGGCTGCACTCGTGAGCTGAGCTAATGAAGCTGTCTATAAAATGATAGCAGCAGGGAGAAGATGATTTATCCTCATTATTACTCTGCTCTGCATCTGGCAGCATGTCAAAAAGGCTCTTCTGATATTGGCTCAGGAATGTGGCTGCTGACAGTAGGAATAGTTTTTCAGGCCTGCTGGGACAAAGCCTGAACTGTGCACAGGGTTGAGAGTGGGCTCCCAGGTAGCTGTACTGAGCAAGCAACATGCTGTGAGCAATGCTGTCATCCACTCATTGTGGTAAGTTGGACCACTCCAGTGGTAGCCACTACTGCTGCGGCACAACGGGATGCATGGGAACTACAGATTGGGAACTTTAGGCTTAGCTATAATATCTAGACTAAAAAATACCTAGACTTTTTCTCTTTCCTTAATCTGGCAACAATCGGAGCAGACTAATTAGTAAATGAGGTCTATCAATGTCAGGGGACAGCAGGCTCTAAGCATGCCCTTTGCTATTTTCTCTCTCTCATCCCTAGTTTAGGGGACAAAGTAACCAGGTGCGAGACGAAAGCAGACATTGTTTCATGGCTTTTTGATGTGTAGAGCTATTCTGATTTTAGCCCTCTGGAAGTCAGCTGCCTTATAATTAAGGCTTTGAGCTGTTTTTTCTTTGCCTTCCCTCTCTAAGGTCATGTTTACCAGGAGGAAAATAAATGAGAACACTCCCGAGATAGACTCTAAAATTGTATCCTTAGAAAATGCTGGGTTTAAAATGACTGTGGTCCTGAAGCTGTTCCCAAGGCCCTGCCTTGATTTCAGTTAAGGGCAGGACTATAAATAAATACAAATAACAGTGAATCTCCAAGTAATATGGTTCTATCACATAGCATAAGCTCTGAAAAACAGATCCAACCCTTCGGATGACCCTGTGACCCTTGACGGTTTTTCAAGATAGCAGTGAGACTTCAGCATTACGTGCCTCTTTCTGCCCACTGTTGAACATGCTAAACGCCTTCATTATAGATGTTTGTTTGTGCTTCCATGTTACTATCAAACTCCCAGCTACCAACTGCAGACAACTTAGCTGAGAGGGTCAGGAATGGAGCTTTAGACCCTTCTATGTCAAATGTCACTGGCACAAACCCCACAGAAACAGCAGCGACTGTAAGTCATTTCAGCATTGCTGTGATCTGATAGCTTTTGTCACTGTGTTGCTCTGCTACAAGCCAAACTGGGGATCCAATAGCCAAAGAATGTCAATAAATACAAGTTCCGTTTTCTATGTGGCAGAGAGTACCGAAAAGATTTTCATACAGGGCTACTGATATTGGAGTTGCTTAGTCTAGAGACTGGGCAGAAGATGATGGTATTCAGATAAATAAAAGGCAGTAGAAAAAGAGGAGTACACATTGCTATTTGCGCAAGCAAGAGTACAGCAAGGGCCTTTGGCAGCAGCAACTGAGGCTTATGCCAGATATTGGGAAACTCTTTGCCAGTGCTAGAGCTGAGCACTGGGATGAATTGCTTAACCAGGGAACAGGAGTAAGTGGGTCAAGGATTATCTGCTTTCAGTTAGCACAGCATCTGGGCCGTCAGAGAGGGAATGGAGGCATCCGCTTCTGTGTTCCTCGCTCTGCTTGTTGCCTCGGATGACTAATGCTTCCTGCTGCCTCTGTTTTGCTGGAGCATAAAGATGCTTTGCAACCTAGAATTCAAAGTGCTGTGTGAGGTACACTAAAGATAAACCATGTAGTAGGTAAAGCCAAGTATATCCTACAGCCTGAAGTTTAATCTACAGAAGCACGTTCTGTGCCAGGATTAATAATTTATTACCGTAAATTACCAAAATAGATGATTAATTGCCTTGCATTAGCACCTCATTCTCCACTGAAATTATCACTTCAGCCATGGCATAAAAACATATTTCATCTTTTCTTCCCAAAATGAAAACAGTAGCACCTTCTTACGTGTTAATCAAGTCCTCCATTAATCAGGATAACACACCATAATTGTGATTACAGTTAGAAATCAATTAAGGCTCACCTTAAAATAAAGCGCAGAGAGGGAAGCAATTAATGTAACAGAGCCAGCACATCTGAAAGAGGGAAATATTTTTGACAATACCAAAAGCGTACTTTTCATTTTTGTGTGTCTCTGAAATCACGCAGAAGCTCCCAAGGAAAGAAGCTGAGCTGGGTCCTGTCTTTCCTCAAAAACCCAGATGTATCTAGAGATGTTTAGGGCTAAGCAGCAGTGCCTTGGCAAAAGCCCAAGGATGATGCATGGCGTGCAGCACGTGAGCAGTCCAAGGGGATGGCTGTTTCAAGCATTACTATCTGCTCTAGGCTTCCTCCCTTGCTCTGCAAGTATTAGCACTGTAATTGAAGCAAATGCTTCCTGTGCTGCCTCTGCCTCAGTGCTAAGGATGGTGTGAGCAGAAATGAGGTGGATCCAGGTGTCTATCTTCGCCTCTAATCTTGTGGGGGAGAGCAATTTGTCAGGAGGGCAGGACATAGTGCATGCTCACACTTTCCCACTCCCTGTGGTCTCATGTGCCAAGGCATGGCTGTGTGGTTTAAACCTTGTCCCTTACAATGGCAAAACCAAGCTGTGAACGCTCTGCATTGGGCCTGTACCCGAGCTAAATTGCAGCTGGTGCTTGCAGCACAACACACACCTCTATTCCCGCGGCTTTTCTTAAGCATCGAACTCGGATGTCTAGTGCTGGAGTAAAGGCTTGTTGCAGGCCAGCGGGGGGAGGCATGTGTCACACTTAAGCCCAGAAATGCCAAGCCCAAGTTTTGCAAATGCGTGTCCTCTCTAATGGTGCGTTTGGAAGTACCGTGCTATGCACAGCGCTCTCAACTGGGCTATGGCTTCAGCCTTTGGCAGGCAACCATTCCTGTGCCTTTAAAGCCCTCTGGTCTCCATAGCATCTCAAGCCCTGTCTTGCTCTGCGATCAAATGGACTTTTTTGTTTTCTTTTCATTTCCTCACTTCAAAACATTCTGGTGCTGCTTCCAAAACAAACAATTCCATAACTCAGGGATATAAACGTTCCTCAAAGGCAGAGAGATTAGCTTCTGCAGCTATTAGAGTGAAATGTTAAATGTGAGGTTTTGTCTCTTCTGATCCCTGGAACTAATTCTGGTTTTGGCATCCTGCCTCTCTGGTTTGTTTGTTGATTTCTGCAGTCTGATTAATGTTCTGATTTTCCAGGTTCAAAATTTAGTTGAATCTTTCAGTTCAATGTAAACATTTGCAGCGCAAAGGAGAGGGACTGGCATCATCAGTAGCACTGGGGTGTTGTAACAGGCTTGAGTGGGTGTTTATGCACTTTATAGCAACCTTTTTTACTCCTTGTCCAAACCCTTCAAAGATTCAGTCACCAAGACCATCCTTCCTGTGTGTGCTCAGCTCTCTTCCGTCTCACGAAAGGTGTAACTTCAACAGAGTGTGACCACCCAGAGACTGTGCAAGAGGAATGTATTCCTCTCTCAGCCCCCTGCAGTGGATGAGCTCTGAGGCAGAACTTTCAGGATCTGCCTCTAATTTTGGGGGAAAAGAAATCAGCTGCTTGAAATGCTTAGAGGAGCCCATTGTTCTTGGGCTCAGAAAAAGGGGAACTGATGGTCAGCAGCAAAACGATGTGAAACCCACTTCTCTTGCTGGAAGTAACTTTCTGGTCAGAAATGGATTGGTATAGATAGCAACAGAAATCACTATTTTTGGACTTGCCAGCCTTGCCCACTAATAATTAGGAGACAAGCGATGATAGTCATTTCCCTGAGCAAGGACTGTTCATCCTGTCTGTGCCTACTAGCAGCATCTTGCTGTCTTGTGCTAGTGAGCTTGTAATAGGCTCCACAGGCAATAAGCTGACCAGAAAACATGGAGCTCAAGAGTAAAGGTGAGCTGGCAAGAAGGCTGATGCAGGGAGAAGACAGAGTTTGGGACTATTTTTACAAGGTGCAGCTATTTTCTTTTCTTCCTCTTCTTTTCAAGTAAGCTACCAAAAGTAAATCCAGTTTAATTTTCAAATCTAGATCTGATGAGCAAACTCAGTTTTGTTTTCTTCTCTAATATATCTCCTTTTCAAATATCACTTGCTTCAGTTAGGACCGCTGTTGCGTGCATAATTTCCCCAAACTAAACTACCCCTTTTGGCCTCTGGGAAGTGCTAACGAGTAAAGATTGCCCTACCAGCAGAACCAACATCTTCTGTCCCCTGCCAAAGAGCCAGATGGAGGTAGGCTGTAATCAGGTCACATAAGAAAAGGGTAACTGAAAGACTTGGAGGAGGCAAGAACTGGGAAAGGCTATCACAGCTATTTTTGATTCTTAAAGAGGAAAGATTAATTTAGATCTTCTGGTGTACACAAGGAAGAAAAATCCAACTGTTTGAAAACAAAGAAGCCCAGTTCTGACTGTTCTTATGGTCTTTGTCGTTAACTGCACTGATGAAAAGAGAATGCAAACGGCTCCTGCATCATTAGTGAGCGCCCGTCTTTCAAACAAACAGTTCCAGACACAGGGCTTTGTTCAAAGTAAAAAGGGAAGGAGCAAATTCTCTGGATGCAACAGAGGCAGATAGAAATGCAGTATCTAACGTGACTGATTAGGAAAGACAAAAGTTATGTTGCCTTGAAAAATACCGTTGCTGACTCACTGCAAAAATCAATGATATGTTATTACCTCAGCCCAGAAAAATGTCATATTGTAAGGTTTAAGAACTGTGAATCAAGCAAGATGCTTCCAGATTGAATGTTATTGCTCTTCATCAGGATATTTGTAAAGCAAAGCTTATCAACAACTCTATCCTAAAGAGCCAACCACCAAAATGTTGCAAGCTCTGTTTCAGCTGGTGTCAATTGATGAATGGTGCCATGGATAGCAATGTGGTGGAAGAGAAGGCTGCAAGTTAAAGTTGTAGTGATGGGGTGGCATGAGGAAAAGCTGGGTATTTGCAGAGGGAAGCAAGACTGAGATACTGTCCTGGTTTAAGGTAAAACAGGACCAATTTTGGTCAGTGACTCTGCTTCTAAGCTAGGCCTAAACCACGACAGATACATTTATGTGGTGGGAGAAAAGGTTGAAGTTTGAGAGGAGGTGCGGTTCTGGAGCTCTATGTATGTGTGTCATATTTCCTTTGTTATCCTGCAGATTGGCATCTTAGGACTGCTGGGTCTGTTTTCAGCAGTCGCTTGTGTGGTATTTTCTGCGTAACCACAGAAGACTCCATCCTATTTTCAGCTGGTTGGGGAAAGATAAGCAGAGCGTGGAATATTAAGAGTGTGTGTGTCTGTCTGTCCTCTTAAAACCCACCCAAAAGCAAAACCGGATTTTATTTTTACATAAAAGTGCTTTTAGTGTGTAAAGCTGTGGGGGTGGTAAAAAAGCAAGGCTTTAAGAAAGCAATTAACATTTGACAAGATAGAATGGATGTGCAGTTTTCATGGCAATGATGGGAATTTGCAGGGGTTATCTGAGAGCATCACCTTCTCTGGAGACTTGTCCTACTTGCACAGACAGGGGAAGCCCAGTTTTCTAAGCTATTTTTTGGTGAGAAGGGTGAATATTATGGGAGTTGAGTCCTAAAAAGCTCTGCATCGAGGGCTCAGCAGTCTAGAAGCACAGAGTCTCTAGTGGTGAGCTGCATAATTCTTGCATGGACTGGCCTCTTTACTGATGGGTTTGCATTGGATTTGAGCAGAGGTTGCACAGACATCCCTTAGGAAGGGTCTGCATAGAGTAGATCGTGCCTTGCCCAAACTGGACTTATGAAGTCCTTCCAATTCCTATGATTGTTATCTCCAAAGACAGTCACATGCAATGACTTGACAAGGAGACCTGACAATAACAGTGTCTGTAACACTGTCTAAAAAACAAGAGATTGAAGAGTAAAACCAAGCAAAATGGGAGCTGACATCAGTAAGAATAAACTGGAGAAACAGTAGAACAAAAAGAGGGAGGACAAAAAGGAGAAAAGATGGAGTGAAGGCCGAGAGACTGAACAGCGTCAGGGATGCTGAACTGTGAAANGGGGGGGGGGGGGGGGGGAATCTTATTATTTCAGTGATCTGTTTTTTACCCCTTGCAAATATTTGAATCTGTAAACACTGATGTAAGACTAAAAGTAACCTAGGAAGAAGCTAGAAAGGATTGTGCAATTGAAAGAATTACAGCAATTCAGATATCAATTATCAAAGCTCAAATAAGTTCAGAGTAATCCTAGTTATTGTAATAGAAACAGGTGAGGGAGTTGCAGCATCAGGTGGCAACAATGCTGTGCAAGCCTTTGGATCTTTGGCTAATTTTCTTGTTCCTTTTCTCCCACATTAGCCAATTTTTCTTTTCTGATGATAGTTAATTGAGCTGTGTGATTGGTGAAATGCTAAATGAATGGAAACTAATAAAAATAGAAGTTGAAATGTTGTAGAAGTACATATTAGTGAGGTTGGGCCTATTCAGAAGCCAATTACAGGAGTTACCAGTCTACTCCTGCTCATCTGTTCATCAAACGGGGGTTCGGAATCCCCGTATTGCCACGAGAAACATGTTCATTCTGACACAAATATAGTAACTGAAGTGAAAACTGACTCAACTTATTAAGAATGGCCAAATATTGTAATGCAAATGAGTTGAGAAAGAACCTTTTTCTCTCAGAGTAGTGAGAGAGAAGACATGATAACAGAGAAAGGTATTGAACTAACCTTTCCCCTATAGTATTTAAGTTGAGCTCACCCTCTGACCAAAAGGTCTGCAAATCAATTAGAGCTGACAAGTCCAACTTTAAGTGTATCAGCAGGGCAAATTGTAATGTCTCAGCATTAAGAAAAATTCTCCAGCATTTCTGACCTTGGATGAAGTAAAACGCCCTCCGCTTGTCAGCATTCAAGGTACACCCTGTATCTGCAGAACGGCCTGTGTGTACCAATTATATAGCGCAACCAAAACAGGGAAAAAATGTCTATTTGCTGTGCATCAGAGTTGGAGAATATTCGGGCTTTCTAAAGCTTTTTGAAAGAGCTGCTGTATTGCTTTGGCTGAGACATGACCACTTATAAGCCATTTGGAGAAACTTAGTTTACGGCATTGCTGATTTCCATCCTTCCTATGAGAAGGTACATGGAGTTTCTATGATACATCCAAACTTAGAGTTTGTTCCTCCCTAGGAAAATGATATTTGGTCATGATGTCAAATGTCAATGTGCTGAGGCATCCAAAGAGTAAATGGCATGTGTCTCTTTGGAAAGCATTGACGGTGGTGCTAGGGAAACTCAATTCCAGTGTTCCTTGTTTTGCATTTTTTTAACGCTGAAGCTATTTTAGTGGAGCAGGAACAGGTCAGCAGTAGACTGAAGCATAGAAATGAGAGTTGAAAGGGTTGTTAGGCCCACTTATTTATACCTCTGAGGATGGGTTTGCAGTAACCTTTTCTCAGCATCTCAGGCAATAGCTGTTCTTCCTAACACTTAATCTGAGGAAACAGATCCATTTTCTTTTCTGAATACTCTTCTTCTACTCAAGCTGGGGTTCAGGCTGTGTAATTCCTAATTTGACATCCACAGAAACCTTGCTGAAATGCTTCTGTAAGCATAACTGTGACTCTTGGAGCATAACCAGAGAGTCCACAGTTTAGTTCCGGACATGCTATATCAAGGTAGTTCATCAGCATGCTCCAATGTCATCTACTCAAAATGTTAAGTTTTTCCAAACTGAATTCCATCCCCTCATGCATTATCTTGTCCGCTATCCAGCCTAATCCATTTCTCTTCCTTTTGGTGTCCAGGTCATTCACATTCGTCAGGTTTGCCTGACATTGATACTTGTTGGGTGCACTGAAAGATTTAATTTGTCTAATAAAAAGCAACCCCCCTTGTCACTGGTACGTTTGCTGTCTTTCATTTTCCAGTGCTAAGAAGCCTTGGGCAGCACGCAGACTTTCACCTGGATTCACCCCATCCATGCAGTTTCAGAGAGGTTAAAACCAACCTTTTAGTACCAGTTGGGAGGCAAAGAGAAATCCTAGAAGGATGACAAAAAGGGAGTGCTATGTCCTTCTGCACAAAGCAGGTGCTCCTACGTGAACCAGACAAAGCATCTGTGTCTCTCCCCACCTTTTTCTCTCCCCATGTTTCTGTGCTGTTTGAGAGAGTTGCTCACTGAGGTCAGGACGATGGTTTCAGCTCTCCGGTTATGACAAATTGCTACTTGTTGGTGTCACTCTGATGAAATAAGTAAAGCCTTGAAGAACTTAAAACTCCTATTACTTTTTAATATGAGTAACTTTAATAGAAAGGCTGAAATGTTTCTTTCTATTGCACTGCCTCAGCATTTCTGTAGTCATAAATTCTTCTCTCGCCAGTCTGCTATTACTGATATATCAATTCTTTCTACTTCTCTGAACATTAAAATTGAAAGAAAACAAGGTTTAGGCTTTATGTATTTTTAATTTAATGAAATTCAGCTTAAAGTTCTAGAAAAACAGCTGTCGGCATGGAGTACTCCCGCCTTTAGAAAGTCCTCAATAAACCAGAGCAGCAGGCTGGTCAGATGCAGGACGGCATGTCTGCAGGGTGGGTTTTTTTTTTCCCCAGTTTTGTATTTGTGACTTCCGCCCTTGTTTCAAGTCACCACCTTTCCCATGTTAATTCTGTCTAGTAGAGTTCATGCTACATTTTACCTGATTTAGCCCTGCCTTACCCTTCTCTGAGGGGAGGAGTCATGATGCTGAGGGGAATTGCACTGCTGACAGGGCGGGGTATTTTTCAGCCACTGTTCTTTCAGACACGGTGGGTATAGCCTCAGAGCTCATGATCAGCTCAACTGTAATAAGTATTCAGATAAGAAAGTATTAATACTCCTACTTAATGAATATAGGAGTATAGCACAGGGAATATAGGAGTAAAGCACAGGGAAATTAAAGTCTCCATTCAAAGAACATCAACATCGATGGTGACATTCCCATTGGCTAGCTCTTACGGAATGACTGAGGACATCTTGAGCTAGCGGAAAGTGACTGCCTTTCTGATTGTACCTAGTTGTCACAACATATCCTGTGTGTGAGAGAAGTTGTTTCTTAGATCATCTCTCCTCCACTGGAAATACTGAAAGTTCAATCTACTTCTTCCCCTTCTTACAGCTAATTTTATTCATACCAGGTGAAGTTCCGTATGTCACGGAGAACTAAAGGCAGGTACATGAAATAAAATAGTGTAGGATAGTGTACTATCCCGTAATGCAGGATGCAAAATAAGAGTCATTAGCTGTGGCCATTTGGAGATGGAGAACTAGGGCAGAGAAGAGGATAGCACGTGGGAAGGAGGAAAAGAGGCCATCGTGATGGCTGTCTGTTCTGCTGTATGCAGACTTGCTCAGGTCTCATTCATAAACTTGCAACTTGTCCCACGTACACACTCACACTCACCCCTATTTGGTCAGCTCCTTTTTGTCACTGGTTAAAAGACCAAGAGAATTTGTAAGAGAGCAGGCAAGATGCTTTTCTGATCTAAACTGTAGGAAAAATGATGCCTATCTCAGACTAGGAAGGGGTTAGTTTTGTGACATGAACTATCTGCGCACAGGAAAATGGGGACACGATCACAGCAAAACCTAGCATGCTTCTGCTAACCTAATCAGCAGTGTCTCGAACAGAGAGAAGACGCAGCATCTTTTACCCATGAAACAGGTGCTGTGCCTCTGGCTCTTTGCTGCTCTGGCCACCTACATTTGGTTGTGCAGACATGCAATCATGAGCATGTGTGACAAAGACGAGGGAAGAGTGACTCTGAAATGGAGATCCCTGCTGTTTCAGAGGAAAGAGACAAGCTGTGACAGGGGTCTGGGGTCATCTGGGAGCCTCGCAGGGTGGTCAGAGAGAAATTGTCTCCTCTTTACAGCGTTTGCACTGTAGCCACCAGACACGGGGGCTTCTCAGAGCCTCCCAGAGGCTTAACCTCTCAATCCCTCATTCTCTGCCCTCCCAAAATGTCGCGTCTCACACAGGTGTCTCTATCCCTTTGCTCTGTATCTCACAATCCATAATGCTTGTTGGTCCAGAAGGAAAAAAGCAAACCTTCCATATTTTCAAGCCTGCACTTCAAAGTATCTCTCTGCATATAGAAATGCTATGCCCTATAAATTGACAGTCAGCGGCTTAGCATCCCCTGCTCTGATATGATGTAAATCTACAAACTTTAACAATCAAATTATGGAAGCTCAGCATAAAAAATTACGGCTGTTCTGAAGCCAACATGACCCTCGATGCATCAAGCTTTGGCAGGGGGCCAGCCTACCACTTAGTGTGACGTTTCTGGGGAAAAAAGGGGGGCTAAATGACATTTTTCATATTATAGCTATTGTTTCCCCTTACCGTAGCATGTTAAATTCAACTCTGCTCTAGGCATGCCAATCCAGGCTTCTCTTTTGGAATGGTGTATTAATCTAGAAGCAAGTAAATAAAGTCCCAGTGTTATCTGTTAATTATAAGGAAACAGGGAGTTATTTTAGTAATCCTACTGTTGTTGTGTTCTGGTTGTGCAGCTTCTTTCTAACATAGCTGGGATGCAGGAGATGAGGAGGAGAAGAGAGGTGGGTGTTGTTTATAACTTTTGAGTACTCGGGATGTTTAAATAAATGGGTCAGAAGGGTTAGCTTGATATGAGCGTGTGCAGAACTGACGGGCTAGATCTGAGCACAGTGAGACACTGTGTGTGCTGTGCCCTTAATTTCTTGTCAGTGCATTCCATCAGCGAGCTAGTCCCCCTGCTTGTGCCTCTGTCTGTGTGGGTTCTGCTGCAAGCCCCCTGGGCTGTGCAGTTGCTGAGCCAAGCAGTGCTCCGATGGCCTGATTCCTCACCCGAGGTACGAGCTGTTCCTCCAGAGCTGGGGCATTTGTGAAACACAGACTGCAACATGGCTGAATGGTGGGATGTCTTATTTGTATGCACAAAAGCAGACTGGTGAGAATATCTCCCAAACTCAAAGCGGGGGGGGGAATTTCTTTTCGTATGGTAAGGAATTTGGAGAGCTAAGTGTTTGGCAGATACTTTCCCTGGCAAAGCAAATAAAGGAGGATCCAAAGGGAGAATTTATAGTAAGAGCCCAGAGCCAGGTACCTCTTAAAACCCGTGGCATATTCTGCTCATCGAAACAGCCTCTGCTTTGGTCTCTGACCAGACAGATGTTTGTGCTGTTATAGTATTAGTGCTCTGTAATAAATATCAATATATGTACATGTTTTAATCAGATAGGAATAGGAAATGAAGATGTTTGGAAGAAATCACAGCAGCCAGGAACTTCCAAACCTGCGGGCCACTTTTCCTTTAAGACTTTACCTAAAAACTGTATTTTAAAATTGTGCTCAGTATATGGTACCTTTTTTGAGTTTCCATTCCATTTGGCAAGTTTAGCAGCTCATTGGGGTCTATGGCTTTTATTTTGACTTGGGTGATGAACACTGTAAAGAATTGTGAGTCTATATCGGTACTAATAAAAATCATAGTGTAAAGCCCAGAGCAGAGAAATCCTGGCCTTTGAATCGTGTGAGAATTATACAACAAAGCATATCCTCAGCTGAGGATGTAGCTCCAAGCTCAATCAGGTAGTGCCCAGCTTTGCAAATGATGCTTTGTCACTGGACCAGTTCACTGATACTCAGTATATTTGGTGATCTCTCTGCAGCAGTGTGCAGAGCCTGAGGCATTAGGCAAAAGCACCTTCCTTCTTACTCTCCCTGTCTGTCTTGCTGTGCTGCTTGTGAGCAGCAGGTGGGGTGAATTCTGTCCCCAGAATAAGCAGATGGCATGGGTATTCCTATAGTTGTGAGTCTTTTACCTTGACTCAGTACTTTTTTTCAGGGTGAATTAGGGACAAGGAAGAAAATCCCTCCTCTGTTGGCTGTTCCTTTTGGTCTCCAGTCTCTCTGTTAAGCTACTGCAGTACTGTACTACCTGCACGCTTCTCTAGCACACTCTGCAGCAGCATTTCTCTTGTCTTATCTGAGCAGTGGTGGATTTCACCGTATTGCTATAGCAGAGGTTGCAAACACATACTTAAACTCTCTGATGTCACCTGCTCTCCCTACGCAGCATTTGAGCATGTGTGGCTTCTTTTCCTGCAGTCCCTGCACATAAATATTTAATATCCACAATGAAACAACGATAAGAATCTATTTAATTAGTCCAAATGCCACTATTCCTTCGGCATGTTAGGTGGATTTGCAGGACTAAATGAGGCTTTGTATGCTTATAGCTGTGGTAAGTTTGACCCGTGATCATGGCAAGGCCTGGCTCCCTTGCTACACAGCAAGGAGAGCCCTCTGCGTTCAGTGGCTGCAGCACGCACTGTCATTGCCCCAGATCACTCTGTGCACTGTGAGCTACTGCTCTTCCTTCTACCAAGGGGCAAATATTCTTGAAAATGCAAAGTCTTACGGATACTGTTCAAAGGAGCTCTGCACAGTGTTCTCAGATGCTGAATTTCAAAAGCAGGTGGGATCCTTTACCTGCAAATGAAAACAGATTATTTTTTTCCTGGATCTTAGACCCAAACTGGTTCAAATGAAATCACAAAGATGCACTGTATCCAAGATATGTGCATTTCTAAACATATTTTACTTTATCGAGAGGTATTTGAGAAAAGGAGAAATGGTGCCTGCAGTCCCTTGCAAAGCCCAAACTGTTGTGTTTTGCTGAGTTGCCCATTGCTATTTAAGCATCTGCTAGCTTTGATGCATATCTTAAAGCCTTGTGGGAAGCAGTGGCGTGTTATTATAAAGGGCACAGAGTAGCTTCTGCAGGGTGGTGCTTTTCTCATCAACTCCATTCTGTTTTCAAAGTGTGCTGTCTCCCCTCAAGGAAATGTTAGGCCACCTGCCAACGTGCTAGTTTGCTATACTTCGTTGTTCCTAATATTTTGAGTCTATTCTGGCTCCAGTGAGATCTGGAGTGCGCTCTTATCATGCAGTTATGTAAACATAGCTGGATGCAAGCAGGCTCCCCCTGAGTGCACCGAACACAGTGATGATGTGTTGGGCTTATTCAAAGGCAAAATGGACAAAATACTTGGAAATGCCTGGAAGAGATCCTCCAAGGACGTGCTAACACAGCGATGTGACATACTGTAATATGCATGTACATTTGTTTTTGAGGCTTCTGATAGCTTTGGCTCACGTTACTAAGGCTTTCATCTGCAGTTCCTTTGAAACATCAGTTGTTGTCATAACACAGAAGACACTATCTGAATCAGACTGAGTAACCTCCTGTAGTTCCTATGGTAACTGGATGCATTCCCATTATCATAGGGACTCGCTTCAGTTCTAACAACACAACAGAATCAGGTGTACTTTGAAGGAGACAGGCTCATTTCAGTTAACTGCCTTGGAAACTGCCAGGCACGTGGTCCCCATCGCACAAGCCCGCGCAGATATTTGGTGTTACTCCCTCCCCAGTGGAAAGGCAGACCACGAACATTCAGTGACTGTAAGCAAAAGGAATAAGGAAATCCCGTTGACGTTATGTGTAAAGATGTGGTGAAATGTGCCTTCAAAGCAGAGGACCAGTTTCCAGTTAGAAGCGCACTGCTGCAATGGGAACAGGCCACTTCTCTTTCACGACTTACGTCATAGTCATATGACTGTTGCATCCATTGGTTAAGCACAAGCACATTCAGCATGTCCCTGTCACAGTGGTAGGTAAATTAGGTGTACGTCACGGACCATCAACAGAATGGAGTTCGGGTGGATCGTTTCTATTTAGACGTGTGTCCAGGGAATTGGGGCAGGTGAGTGTAGCCATGACACATCGCTAACAAGTCTGACAGTGGTGCTGTTTAAATTGCATGTCATGGGTATGACACAGAATACAATAACATGATATTGACTGAAAAGAAGGAAAGGGCCATCTGGAAGACAAAACCCAGCAGCTTCCAAGGAAAGAACAACCTCCCACACTCCCCTGCAAAAAAAATAGAAGAGAATCAAAGTGGGGATATTAAAGCAGATGATGGCAAGTGTAGGTGTAGTTAAGAGGACTCAGGTTTGTACATCTCACCTCCACTCTAAGCTGATAAATGAGAAGACAAACCCATTTTCTGCTAGCCTGAGACAGTTGCAGGATACACCGGGACAGTAAGATACCGAACGGGGCACCAGTGATACGTCACTAGCTTTAAAGCATAAAGCTGGGCTAAACAGAAATAATCTGTATTTGCCTGCATCCTTTCACATTCTTTCTTGTAATAAAGTAGTAAACAAGCACTGTCCAGGCCAAGCCCTGGAAGAAGAATAAAGGCAGATCAGTCCTTGGAGGGACACACAATTTGTCAGTGTAAGATTGTTTCACTTCTTAGGGCTGTTTTGGATCGCTGTGTAATTAAGCGGAAGTGCTGTAGGTAAATACTGTGTCTGTCACTTTCATGAGTGACTCGAAATATAGAAGAGTAGTCCAAATTTTGTCTGGCTTAGTGCATCAGGTGAAGTTATGGACAACAGGACCTGGTATATGCAGACAGCCTTCCTTCCCTCCGTTGTAGTCACATTTGTAATAGCTAAATCACTGAATAATGGGATTCAGGAACGCCAACAGGGCAAACGGGTATTGCCGCAATCTGAATTGCATCAAGTAAATGAATTGAAATCTGAGTGGGATGTTACCCTATGGCTGTCACAGGGACATCTGAACTACTCACTTGCTGGAGCTGAAGTCATGCAATACTACAGTTCAACAAAGTATCCAGAAAGTGAGAAAACCCCTTTCATTCTTCAAGTAGGTCTAGCAATGGATTAAACCAGCGTCTTTCTGCCCAGTAACACCTTCTTTGCAATCAGAGGACCTGTGGGCTGTATGAATCACTATCACGTGTCCTCAAATTATATAGAAATTTAGAACAAAAGAAGAAACCTGCTGAGGAGAACTAGTAAATAGGGTACCAGCTCTGAAGCTAACCAGGTACTTAACATTAATCAGACATTCGTATCCTATTGGTGTATCATAATACAGCCCAAGCTATGACGGTGTGACAGTCTAGAAAAAAATTGGCTTAATCATCTGAGCTCAAAAAACAAATAATTTTCTGAGACTAGGAAAGGTAATGCTGTGGCTCCAGCATGACTCCAGTAGAAGAGGTCTGAAGGAGATTTGACTAAAGAAAGGAGAAATCTAGTTTGTTCCAGATACAGTCATTTGAATGACTGGTAGGTTCTCCCCACCAAACAGAATTTTTTCTCTTTTCTGTATTTAAGTGAAAATGAGAACGTGAAGTAAGGGATGATTTCAAGGCATGGAGAGTTTTGTTTCATTTCTAGCGCGTAGCCTGTGTCTCTTAGAACAGAAGATCTGAAAAATCTGTTTTCAATCGTCCAGAGGGGTTATTAGAACTTCCTGTATCTCACCTTGTTTTGAGGGGAAAATTTGATTTTATGGGAAAACAGCTAACCGTATAAACTTAATTCATTCTCATGGAGATACTGGATGGAATGTCCAAGTACAGTAAATGAATATATTACTACGGCCTTTAATAGATCTGGGTCACTGTACACCTCTCCAGGATCTGGCCCATGAAATTCCATTATATGACACTTTTTAATCTCCCTCAAATGTGCTGTCAAAGTAAATACCTGTATAGAGCTGTTCTGTTCAAATGAGGCTCCATAATCTCCGACTTCATAGTCCTGAAGACCAACTGGATTTTATCTCCTGTTATGTTTATATTCAATCATTTTTAAAGCATTAATACCCTGGGTATTTAACTGGTTGAGATTCCTCTAAAAAGCATTAAACAAACTCGACTGTGTAAATGTGCTCAGCTCCCTCGTATCCTGGGAAAATGTGTTTGAGCTGCAGCATTATTCAGAGGTTTTCCTGGGCTATTTAACTCCTTACCCTCCTGATCGACATCCTCCACAATTTGGATTGGTAACACTCTGCTGTTGCCAGGAAAGGAAAGATAAAAGCAGAAAGATCCAGCAGTCAAAGATCCCTGAGGGAAGTCTACTGGCTCCTAGTTAATGGTATTAGAGCATCTGAGCCCTTACCCCAGCTCCCTGCGTGCCAAGAATACTTGTGTTATTTTGGTAATCAGCCATAATTCATGCAGCTCAGTCTGTAATTCCTAGAGTGCTTTTCTCTGATGCAATTGTGAGCGCGTCTGCGGAGAGCTCTTCCTATTTGCATTAACTCACCAATTGCTGGCACTTAATAAGGAACACATGGCTTTGAAACTCCAGCAGGTGAGCAAAACACAGGATAGCTCTAGATAATGCTTTCTTCTGTAGTATATTTACCAGACAAGACACCAAACACAAAAAACTTGAGTAGCTGCCAGTTTTTCATCAGTTTCAGTGATTTCGTATGAAAAGTCCCAGTTTTGAGGGAAGAAGTGATGAGGTGGAAGAAATAAGGGAGACCCTGGGACATCCAGTAGTGTTAATGTAAGGCACTCAGCTGAAATATGGGATGATTGCATTCAAGACCCTATTCTGAATGACATAAGTATTGTGCCTAATTGTATAATTGCATAGTCTGGAAAAATGACCAAAACTGCTGTTTCTCCACGGATTAGTTACTGTCACAATAAATAGGTGACCAAGCCAAGATCTGGTAGTAAATATATGCAAGCAGGATAAAAGTTGAGAGAAACGAAGGATTCTATAGCCCAGCATGATATACATACCAGCCTATTTTTCTACATTCATGTGTGGTCTATGGCTGAAGTATTGTCGTGGTTTGACCCTGGTAGGGAGCTAAGCCCCACACAACCTCTCGCTGGCTTTCCCCCCCTCAGTGGGATGGAGGAGAGAGTCGGAAGGGTAAAAGTGTGAAAACTCATGGTTGTGCTCATACCTGAGTGCTATGGTGAGGCATCTGGCTGTCTGATGGCAGAAGGGCCAGGACACAAAGGTGGTCCGGATGCCCATTGCAGAGAGAGGTCCTTTTGCTGGAGTTGTTCTTGCCCTTCAAATGAACATGGTGGATTGAACAACCAGAAGGCCTAGGTAGTTCAAAAACTATAAAAGATTGTTAGTCCCTTGGCTTTGTGAGCCTTATTTGCCCACTCTCTGTAGTCCTTTACAGGCCTACATCTATCATGTCATTCCTCTCTCCATCTTTGGCACTGACCTTGATACCAGGCATCTGTTCAGTCGCTGGTACATGAAACGCATTTCTGTGGCTTTTGCCAAGCTTGAGTTCAAACGGCAGTTCTACAGTCAACACTATCCCTGCACCATTTCAGACTTCCACTGTTTTTCTGTCATTTGATCCCCTTGCCTATGTGGTATTCTGAACTGCACATATTGCAGCATTCATTGCATTAGTACCAGTCCTGCATTAGTAACTGATTTTCTGATTTCTGTTGCACCTGCCTCTCCTTTAGAAGATGATTTCTGAAGCAGGCCTCGTAAATGAGAGATCTGTTATAGTACAGCTGCACATCTGGACAGGCCGCAACATGCTGTGACCCGGTGGCTGAAGGTCAGCCTATTTTGGGGAGTGATTTGAGTGGGAAGAAGTGGTCCATAAGCATGCACGGAAGGAGATCTCTGATAGTAGAGGGGTCTTTTATGTTCACAAAGGAAAAAAGGGGCAAAGAGGCTGCAATGTAAGCTAGACAAGCTTCAAACTCATCCTGTACAAGGTTGATTTTAAATTACATGAAAACATGAAATGGAAACCTAGCGCTTGAAAAATGTGTTTTCCTTCCATCAGGAATTACAGTGTTGCTGGAATTGCAGGATGGATTTGGGCAGCCTGAATTATGCAGCAGATCAGAACAAGTGGTCAGAATGGTCCTTTCTGGCCTTAAAAATCTATGAATTTGCAGCAGCCCAGAAAAATAGTGGCTGTCAGGCTCTTTCCTGGTTTTCCAGGAAGGCTTTTTTGTCCTGGCCAGTTTTTTCCCAATGTGGTTTTCTGCTTTGCTGCATCTACCCACCTGACTTTACTTTTAGAAGGAACAGTGATGTTTTCTGGCATTGTTCAAAGACAAGGCTTGTTCATTCCTTCCCAGGAGTTTCTATGCTATTATCTTTACAGTGTCAGGGAGATAGTTTTACAATGGTTGCATACTCTTCTCTCCCAACGGGTTGATCTAATCTATCAGAAGGTTTTTTAATCTTTTGTAGGAAAAAAAATTAGTAATTTTCTCTGCATTTTCTCTCTTCTTTAAAGACAGGGAATGGACTACTGTCACAGAATTGTAATAACTAATCTTTTCTTGTTCCCTTTATGTTAGGTATTATTATTAATACTTATCAGTCTATTGTGCCTAGGAAATTAAAAGACCTGAGGTAGCCTGATGGGACTGAATGTTTTATGTACATTAGAAACTTGGCTTAGGGAAATTTGTATCTTGGTCACAAGCATAAGAAACTGGAAATGATTATGCATAAGTTTGAGAACTATATTTCAAGCTGATTTCTTTTCTTTGAAATAAGCAGTACAGAAATTTAAAAAAAAAAAAAATAAAAATGCAAGACTCTCTTATTCCACAGAAAGGGCAGGAAGCCTGAGGACAGCCATACCCTAAGCAGTGATCATTTGTGTGCATGCGATAAGATAATTTACTGTGTAGGGAAAGAAACCACGGACTCAAGATCAAATTCAGCACATACCTCCAAGGATAATGGAGGGTCTCTGCTGAGCCTTCCGTAACAGAGCAATGCATCGTGTTTGTGCAATATTGAGCCCTTTCTGTTTCAGTCAGAAGCACTCACCACTTTTACCAAGACAAGTTCTCTGAACTTTCCTGTTTCATTAAAAGTTCTGACTTTTTCCTGTCTTTGCTCTCCACAATGATTTACTCTAAGCATTGTGCTGGTACTTGATATAGAATCAAAATCATAGAATCATAGAATGGTTTGGGATGGAAGGGACCTTGAAGATCATCTAGATCATCTGCAGATCCTCTGTACAGAAAAAAGTTGTTTGAAGTTATTGTGATTAAATAATGTATTTCAGTCTTCATCAACAACTAATTTGCCTTCACAGAAAATACTCAGAGCAAATGTTACTCTAAAATTGCTTAATTACTATTTCCTGTGCAGAGTTATTTGTTATGAACTTTCTCTCTTTCAGCATCTTCTTCTGTTAGATTAAATCTTATTTTCCCACTCAAATGATGTAGTGTGAATGGAAACAGCATTTTCTGTATTTATAATGAATCTTGGTTTTTCGCATTATTAAAGTGTGATAAAGTGATAAAGGAAAAAAGTTTCTCAGGAATCCTGGAACATGTTTGACTTTTCTGTTTGTTGTTTATAAAGGCCATAAATGCTTCTCAAGACAGTGAGTGGGGTACAATTGTTCCCCAACTACAAAAGGAAAAGAAATCTTGCTTCAGTACCATGTCTAAGTAGGCCCTCCATAGCATTGTCCAACTGGCCCAAGGCGACAGCTACTCATATTATGAAATATATACAGTCAACAGTATTCTAGGCTTTGACCTAAAAGGTTAATATTAGCAAAACTGACAAATTACCGTTACGTGGATTCTATTGGCACACAAATAGGAATCAATATGAAATACTCATTACTATTTTTGTGGGTGTATAGATGTAAATTAGAAGAAATAAGAGAACAAAGAAGTAACAAGTCCAGAGCTGTGTCCAAACCTGTACCTGGAGTTAATTCTTTGGTGTTTGGGTTTCAGTAGCTTGCAGGATTTTCATATGTCTTTGGTGACCAAATTCTCTTTCTGTAATTCTTAAAAGTAAACTTATTTTGAACACAGTTTCTTCAAGGGGGTTGGGGGAATCTGATCTCTGGACTGAGGAAGCTATGGTTTACTTCCAAAAGTGAGTCTGGCTTCTCGCCCTTTCTATCTTGCAAGCTGAGAGTCCGAGATGGTGGTTGTAAGTCTGGCACATATTTCATACTTGTAATGAGACTTTTTGGGCTGCCGGAGGAGAAATGTCATCTCAAAAAGACCAAGTTTAAAGATGGGAAGGATGGTTGTAATAGCAAGCCTCTCATGATAATGATTCAGTTCTCATTCCTGATGCTGTCAGAAGCTCACTGGATTGTCATAGGAAGGTCATTTAATCTCTGAACAAGCCTACTCTCTTAGTTAGGACTTCTGGATATTCCAGACAGCTGTCTTTGTCTGAAAACCAGTAGTAAAAAACCCAACATGCTCTTCCACAAGAATGAGTTAAAAGCTCTTTTTTTTTTCCATGAGGAAAGATAGCTTTTAGCTGTCCTGAACTAAGTCAATGGCTTCCAGATACGCCTCATTCCAGATAGCAAACAGAAGTGGAAAATTTCCCACCCTTCCCAATAGGAGCCAAGTCAGTATAGATTTTAGCAGTCTGACGCAAAGCTGGGACAGGATCTATTAACTTATATCAGCTGAAGATCTTGTCTCTTACTGTGCTACAGAAACATAGGTCTGCAGCTTTTGGTGCTTAGCTAAAGGACCTTAGCTGAAAGGGGTTTATTTTTTCAGTAGTGAAACAAGCTGTCTCCCAGACGTGCTGTCTGACATTGATTAGACAATAGTTGTGCTGAAGCCAGTACATTCTATCAAAGGTTCTGTGCCTTCCTGTAGAGCAGGAAATGTAAAGCACTTTATGTGTAAAAAATATTAATACTTAAGCTAAAAGGCACAGAAAAAAAAATCTAATAACCAGAAACAGCTTTAGGTGCATATTCTTTTTTTCCTGAACTTGCAAAAAGTTTAGGGGCTCTATGTGTATCTTGCAGTTATTAAAAGAAAAACACTTAAAGCTCTCTAATGTAGCATAGACTCTGTTGTGTTTGGAAACAAGAAATGTTTGATCGCTGCTGTGGGAAAGTCTTTGTCTTGGCTGTCTTGTGCCAGTCTGGTATCAAAGCTGGACTTGATTGCTTTGCTGGTACGCAGTGCTTGGGAGTCTATTAGTGAATTGGTAAGAGATTCACTGAACAGCTACATTTTATGGCCAGCTTTGCCCAGTGTTAGATGCCTCACACAGCAGATGAGTGATTCAGCCAGCTACATCTTGACTTCAGTGAGATAGTTTCTTGCTATTCCAAATGATTTTGAATTTCCAAAAAGTATTTGCAGATGTGCGTGCACACACACACCAACTATTGTGCTTTTTTTGCAACCCTTATTGCCGTCAGTAGGCTTAGCAGAGAGAAGAGATTCACGTAAATTTGTGTTTTAAAAACACGGTGAGATTTGTTGATTTACATTCTGTTTTTACAGTAGGATAGCAAGTGACCCTTAGTGGGGCTTGAAACATAAAATCAGCACAAGCTTTCCTATTAACCTCATTAGTTTTCAGGTGAAACTAGCAAAGTAGAGTGACAAGAAATTCATTTTCCTAAAGTTAGTCGCTACTGTTCTGAGCAATTTGCAAGGATGAGAGGTTACATAGCATCTATCAAATTTGATCACTGCATCAGGAAAACCAGGCAGAGCTTGGGTATTTTATATTCTTCCTCATTTTATAAGTGCCTTCCTGAGGAGACAGAAATTCCCTTAGCAAGAATAGATGCGTGGAGTATAGAAAGAAAAAAAAACCCTTCAATTGCAGAGCAAAGGACTTCATAAAAACATCCTGCTGGTTTCTACACCAGTCTCTGAAGGTTTGTTGTTACTGCCATTGTGCTGTACTGTTACATTATAGCTGCAATACCAACCGGTCATGGGTTTACAAGGAGTCCACTACGAAGCAGAAATCAAGATGTAGCCATCAAGTTATAGAGAGATCACGAAAGAGAGAGAGAGATTTAGCTGAGAAAATAGTTAAACTGACATCTAACTTCAAGTAGAGACTCAGAGATATAGAAGAGAGGAGAGACAAATGCAGAAGTCGTCTAAAGCAAAGCAGAAGAAAAAATTTATTTGGATGAGACCAGTTTGAGCTAACCACTTAAAACTAACTATATATTTTGCAATAAGGCATATGACCAAGCGTGGGAGGTTATCTTCATGACTAATATTATTTAAATGTACTTGTTTTACCTTGACCACATTTGTACCTTCAGGAGTTACAGAAAAGGGTCTGTATTCAGCAGAAAAAGCTGTATCAGTGTGGCTGGTTATGCCCCTGTTTTGTACCTGTTACAACTATTCGGTAGTTTTTGCCAGGGAGTTCCTTGGTGCTCACCATCATGTTATACATGCACCCACCACAAGAAGATGCATCCCATCTGCAGATGAACTTTGCAGGATTGCAGGAGGATCTTCCTGCTGGACTTTTATCTTCTCTCCCTCCAGAGCAGCCAATGGTTGTTCTCTGCAAGTTGCAGTTGTGCACATAGTCTTTATGACTGACAGGTGCTTTACCGATGTGGACACTAGCTGATGAAGGAAAACAGCGTACTACCTCCCCATCCTTCAAAATTACCCCAGCAATTGGACTAACATTTTGTTTTCAGCTTTCACCAAACTTCAGGGATCCTGTAATAATTAACCTGATTGCAAATGTGTGCATTTATTAGAATTAGAATTAAAAAATACTTCTCGTTCACTCATACAGCACAGAATGTGCATAAAACTTGCCTCAGAACCTGTAAAAGAAGACACTGATCATGCTATAAAGCCTTCTTGGGGGTCTTCGTTATGCAAATGTGATCCATCAGAATTGTCTGACTTAGTTAAATGGAGATCTGAAAAACCTGTCTGTGGACAACATACCTCAGAAGTGTGCAGCTGATGTTCTCTTTACCTAGAAACTGCCGTACTGTTCACCTTGTGGTCTAACATCAGGAACCTGGCGGGTGGGTGAGGGGACCCGAGGGAGTCATCTGCCATTACGGTACAGTGTTCAATTAGGGCAGCTATACCTATCTATTCCAGGCCTGCAAGGAGTCTGCTGAGAAGATGAAAACAGGACAGGAGAGGCAGCAAAGCAGGTCTAAGCTAAGGGTGGGGTTAAGAGATATCTCCAAAGAGTGCCAGAGGGAACTGTTCATTAGTAAGTGGCTTGTGCTGGAAGCAGAGGGAGCTGAGGGGGTGGGGCAAATTTCCAACCCTGGACTGTGTGCAAGATTCCAGCATGTGGGAAGGAAGGGCATGAGTACATCCAGCACTTTGGTCTGGAGACAGTTCAAGTCTGCAGTGGCCTTGTGGATTGACAGAGAGCCCTTCTGGTAGACCATGGGAAGAGGAGTTGCACGCCAGCTTGCAGGCTCATTTTGGCATTCTGTGAAACACAGAAAGAACAGTGCAAGGAAGATGCCACTATTTCACCTGCTGAAAATATGTGCTTTTCCCTCTGAAGTTTTGTTATCCTATCTCCTCCCCTTTCTCTGTCACTACTCATGTCACACATCACTGCAAGATGTTCTTCACACACTGCATTTGCAACGCTAGATATTAAATTTCCTGGTAGCAAATCTTCTTTAACCCTGCTGTTAAACATTTCTCTGTTCACATAAATTCAACCTGATAAACAGATTAAAGTACTGTAAAAAGCCATGTCAAATAGATAGTAAAAAGAGAAGATAAGGGGATGAATAAGCTAGTCCCCAAAAAGAGGTGTTTGATAATTGCTTATGTGTCATCAGAGCAAACAAACCTTTAAAAATAAGTAAATGGTCAATCTGTCCCTTTTCATTGGCTTTATCTTGCAGAGCTGTGTCTGCTCTGTGCTGTAAGATTCATAACTCACTATTGTTGTGTTTTGCAAATTTTTCCTATTATTGATGATTAAGGTCCAGAGCAGAAGGTTCTTGCATATATAAGGAGACAGTTGTTAGAGATATACTGATGTTATTAAGACAGAAATTCAGTCAAAGGTCATTATGATAGCCACCAAATGTAAAGATTACATGGGAGATGAAGGAGAAAATTGGGGCTGAACATAAACGTATCAGTGTGGAAGTCTAATTGGAAAGCACAGCAAGGACGAAGAGGTGTCATGAGCCAGGAGAGCAGGGAGGGACTGTGCTGTCATTAGAGGTGCAATGCTCGCTGATATCTTAGTGGCCTGGCTCTGTAGTGGGTGCTGCAGAGCTGGCTGGGGCAGGAGAAAAAAGGGTGAAGAGGTAGGGCATACTGCTGTCCTCTCCTGGATGGAGTTTGGGAACCTATAACACCTTGTGCAATTTGTTTCAAGCATCTTTAAGATGACCTCTGTCTGGGTAAATGGTAAGTGCAAGACCAAACTAGAGTTTATCTGTGATATTTAATATATGCCTAATAGGCGTATAGAAGTTCTGAAGTTTCACACAGGATGTGTCTGTAATGCCAAACCTCAGAATCCAGCTGGAGATTTTGACAATGTGGGAACATGCTGCTGATGGCCCAGATGAGCCCTCCAAGCATCTTACGCAGAGATAAAAATCTCTTCCCTCTGCAAGGAAACCCCTTTGCAAATGGTCATACCTAGGCCATGGGGTGGGGAAAAGGCAGAGGAAAGGATGCTGCTGCTGAGGGAGGTTTAATATTTTTCACTTTTAATATATCCATTTAATATACAGTTATTTCAGCAATCAAGCTATTACAGCTCATATTCTTCTTCTATTACCGAGTGTTTTATTCTTGGCTGCACTTCCAGTCTGCAGGGCTGAGAGCCCTTTGTATTACTCCTTGGCCTGCGCTGTGCAGCCGGGCAGGCACCTGAAGCACAGAGGGAGCCAGCGCCTTCACCTCTTCACACAGGCCAGCCAGCATCAGGTGGGACTTGGAACCTTGCAGTGCTGTGCTCTGCCCACGGCATCCCTGGATGGAGCATAACTGACCTATACGTCTCAGATGATTTTTCTGGAGTGCGGGCAATGAACGCAAGATAGGATTACGTTGCTAATCGCTTTTAAGGAAGCAAAGGTTTTATTCTGATTGATCTTACTCGCTGCAAAACCCTAGGATGTTTCCAGTGTGTATAACATCAGCTTTTTCTGTTTCAAGAGACCTTTTTTTCTCTTCCCTTTCACTGGAGATGATCATTCTGCCGTCTTGGCCCTGTCTGGAAAAACAATTTGTCCTCTATTACTTTTCCTTGATTTCTCCAGCTATGGATGCTCACAGGGCAGGGCTGTTGCAGCCACTGTGAAATGATGAAGTAAGCCACCAAAGTACCACATGCACCAGAGAATAAAGTCCCTTTAGTCCTGCAAGGGGAGATGGAAGTTTAGAAGATATTCTTAATGCACGTGAGAGACTCCATAAGACAAAATGTATCACAATGCATGACCCTCCCAATCTCCTCCTGTTAAAAGCAATGTGCTGTCCCTCCCCTCGTTGGCTCTGTGTGCTAATCACACCCTGAAGACGGCTTTCTAGCCAAGCTTGAGGAGTTGAGAAACAAAATTATTGATTCATTGATGCTTGTTAGAACATATCCATAGAACAAGAATAACTGGAGATAATGGAAGTCCCAGTGGATAGCTGGGCAGCTGCATTTGTCATGGTGAGGAACATGCTTAGTTAATATGGAAATCTATAGGAGAAATATGAAGGGGAAATCAAGGTTATTTAAAGACAAGCAACAGATTTGCACACACATTCAAGTAGATTTCCTCCCTGATGAGCACCTTCTTCTGTGGCTGTTACGTGGCATGTTTCTGTTACTCAGGCCCTATCAACTATTGCATCTAAACATGCAGTGCTATGTAACAGGTGATTGGCAAAGGACGGTCTGTGTTTCAAGAATGGCAACATACTCCATGTGCCATGGCTTAGGGATTTCCCAAGATGTGGAGTCAAAATAGATTCCATAAAAATGTAAAAAATAATTCCTCAGCAGTAGAGGAGGTTCCTCTGTCTACTGGGTGGTGTGGTGTGGTCCTGTGCCCAGCCCCCTGCTAAGCTGTGGGAACAGGCCGTTTCTTGTTCCAGCTTTCTGCAGATAACTTATCAGACCCATAAAGTGTCCATCCCCAATCCCCCCTTCACTTTTGTTTCTGGTTAATGACATCTGACAGCAAATGAAAACACATCGCATATGGTGAACTGCTGTCTTTACAAAGGTTAAGCAGCCATTTTCCCTGTCTGTCTTGTGTAATGTAACAGGGAGAGTTCACACACAGAAAAGCCAGCTTACTTTACCATGTCTTAGAGCAGCATCAGATTGAAGAAATGTGCTTTCCGATGCCAGTCGTGTCATTCAACTGACCACCCTGATGTTACTTCTGTTTTGAACATATGTTAATGACAGGTCAGGTTTTTTAGTAAAACTATTTACCTTGCCTTAGAAGCCCAGGAAGCCAAAAGCAGATGAGTTAGGCTTTGAAAAAACAAAGGTGGGAAAATCCAGGAATGGTTGTCTCTTGCCCAGGGCTTTCTAACAGAGTAACCACGGTACCTGTCCAGCTGTCTAAGTGTAGGAGTATTTCTTGTTCATCCAGTAGTATAAACTAAATCATATTCTCAGTTAATAAATATGGGTTTTTTTCTGTATATCATTGCCTCTTCCAAGTTACCGTTCACTGAATGGATTAGGCTTCAGCATTCACTGGTGTTAAGTTGCCAAAAGCTCAAAGCATAAGAAGGAGCTAATCAACGTGTCAGCATTAAAATCACTTGCCTTGGTCAGCGGCAGCATACCCTGTCCCAGGTTTCAGCACGCTTATAGTAGAGAAGGTGGCCTGGCTGAGTCGCAGGACTTCCTGTTTGATTCAAGAAGTTTCAGAGTAATAACAAAGTCATAGTCCGTGCACAGAATTCCTTTTAGGTGACAATGCAGGCTGTTTTAACCAGTATTCCAGAGTGGTAAAGAGCACCCCAAAGTTACATCTCGTTAATTTTTCTGAGGCTTTGGGAATTCTGGAACATCTGGCATCTCAAGTTTAAAGGCAGCAGATCTGTCTAGACCAAATATATTGGCTGTTCAGAAAATGAGATTAAAAGAAACACAGTCCAGAGAGAATCCTGAGGGAATTTCCCTAACTTGCATTCCACTTTTTCTCTGGCATTGATACCCGTGTATTTTAGGGTCAAAAGGTGGCCGAGTGATATGCTGCCGGAGAGCAGTCCTCTTCTGCCTGCACAACACAGTAGGCAACGGCGCACCTCAGTCTGGGAAGGGGCGAGATGACTGTAAGCAGAGAGACCCAGCCCAGCTTTTGCCTTCAGTCAGAAGGAGGGTTCAGGTTCTTGCAACGTTTTGTTGTCAGCCCAGTGCTTAGGGGCTGACATGGCTAGGGAGCTGGATCTTGAACAACATTTTATAATTAAAAAAAAAAAAAGGGAAAGGAAAGCATTGCCATTCCCTATTAAGAAGACAACATCAGCCTCTTTTATGAACTTTATCTCACCGCACTAAAGGCTGCTTTTAAAGTGCTGGTGGTGTTGGCATAGGCATTGTGGTGAGAATTAGCAAACACCCTCATTGACAACAAGCCATTGTCTATGGCATCTTTATAATGAGATTTAACAAAACCGTCAGCACGTCAAAATTAATGCAAATGAGTGCAAATTCACGTATTCCAAAAGGATTAGAATATCATTAATGTGGGCATTAAATATTTAAACAATATCTCTATGAAAGAATTATGAGCCTTCAAAGCTTGTCTGTGTTTTATGGCCACATTAAAGCAGTTGTAACGACATCTTCTATGCTGAGGCTAGGAATTATCTTTTCTTAAATATCAGACGATGATCATGCCCAAAGCCACCATTCTACCTGCAGGTTGTGGTCTCCCTGTCTGTTGTTAGCCAGGTTTCAACTCAAGTGGATGTGTCACGTTAGATGAGGCAAGGGTGAACCATGCATCACTGTGAACATGCCTATGCCTATTGAAAAGCCAAAGAGAATAAACAGCATGAGCTGTCGTGAGTCAATCCGCCACTGGCTTCTAGAGTCACAGATCATCCATGCATGTGCTTTATGCATATTGTAGGATTCAGCCTGCTGGAGAGCAGATAACTTTTTCCTGGCTACAGTAGACCCTGTCCCTACAAGAAGTTTGAAGACTTATTGTGCCCTGTACAAGCCTCCTCAAATCTTGGTTTCAGCTGTCTTTCTCTGCTTTGCAAATAACTGCTCATCTTGTGCTTGATCTCCAAAGGATGTCTTCCGCCAGAGCTTTATATAGGCAGAGGTGAATTTAGTGCCAGCTGCTGGTGCAGCCAGGCAGTGAGAATGCTTGTTCGGTCTGGGGATTCCTTACTTGCGTAATTAGTCTCATCCATGCTTTATTTATATATCTGATACGCTGTCTGAGTTCTGTCTGATACTGCGCCTTCCTATCTATGCCAAATTTAAGCTTAGCGGTCCAGATAGTGATATAATACAGTCACATTCTATAACCAGTTAAAGTTAAGTGAAAAGTTCTGATTGTTTGAAACGCTTCAGAATAACCTGATGGAAACAATGCCTTCCCCCTTTTAGCCCCTCTGAATGTCTTCTCATATTCAATTACAACTGCTAGGAGCATGAACATGAACAGAAGGATTTTGAGAATGTCTCAGCTGCTAGTGTAGTTTGCAGAGAAAAGCTAGCCAGGATCAGTCCCCAAGACAGATGGAGATCAAGCTAGTTTATTGAATGGTATATGTAAAACTAACATGAACTTTGAAGCTATCTTTAGGTTGAGAAGTTAATTTTTAAAACTTTCCCTGCTTTGCATAAGCACCATAGTTCAGGAAAACACATCTCCTGGTTATATACGTTTGGCTTTATTAAGTCTCAGTTATTTTGTCTGGTTGGAATATTTTTATTTTAAATTCTTAAGGCAAAACCTTTTTGATTGCTTTAAATCTGCTCCTGGGAATTCTGACAGCACAAGAAAGGACTGAGCCACACCAGGGACTGTTCACGTAAAACACGTTTGTTGCGATGACTGATGAAGTCACAAAATGGATTTGAGTCTTACTGAAGACTCAGCCTATTGTGACCACGTCAGACCTTTCTATGGCGCTCCCCTAGAACACATAACAGCTCGTCGCCGTCTCAATTCTTATTTTCCAGGCATTGTGTGATGTAAAAGGATAGCTCACAGATCATTTTAAATATCCGGGACTTTCTCGTCACCTACTATGGCATTTCTAAACCCAAGAGGGCCGTGACACGGAAGTCTACAACGGGATATCATCACAGCTTTCCACTCCTAGTGCAAAGCACGCTTCTTAACTGCATCATTGTCATTTCAAGCATAGCACCATGTGTCTAACAAAGGAAATGAAAAAAAAATTTAAAGTGAAGGAAGACAGCACTGAAAATAATCAACTGCATTATTGCTCTCAGGGAAAGAAGAGAGAAGGGAAGAACCCACTTGTGTAGCTTAATGCATTTTTTAAGGAGCTCTGATACTACAGTGGGGAGGATTGTATGGGAGAGAGTCACTAGAAGACAGAGATCCAAAGCCTGGTGAAGTCATTGGTAAGATCTTTATTGATGTGAGTGAATTGTTATTGAGGCCCTTGAATCTTTGCTGGCAAGCCACTTAACTCTGCAAAATGCTGAGAGCTCTGCAGTGGGAAGTGCAGAAAAACATGGTGGGCTGAGATTATTTCAAAAACAACTGAATACGTCACGCCTTCTGTGCTTCAAAATGTTGCTTCTTCTGACAGCTTGTTTTAAGTGTTTAAAATAAACTGGTCCTGTAGCTGTGGTTTAAGTCAATTGCCACTGAAACGATGCAGGTGAGTAGGTAGTTCAGGTTGCCTTGAGATCTGCTCAGCCTGACTTTACAAGGAGCTAATGCAAGGAAGGGAAGTGAGGGTTTAGCAGATGTCGTATTAGCCTGTGGTTGATGCTTTTCAAAAAGAGTGCCTTACTATGCTCAGCAGCTGCAGAAAATAGGAAGTATTGTGACTGCAAAGTGCTGACTTTAACACCAACTTCATATCACGTGAGTCATGAGTCTGTCTTTATTTGGGGCTAGTAGCTTTACTTTGTCCAAGTTTTCTCCTGAAGACTTGGCAGTCTACCATGTCACAACCTGCATGCAACATGGTAGGAGGAATTGGCTGTGGAAAGGAAGAGTAGGGAGAGAACAGTAGGAATTTGGTCTGAATACATGGGGCTGGGTTGTTAGCATCGTTGCAATGTCTTTGTAAACCATCCTCTTCATAAGAAGGTAATTTCATTGTGTTATTTTAAAAGCCAGTGTGTGAAGCATGAAACCCCACACCTGAAAACAAGGATGGCCCGGACTGCTCAACTCTATGACTATCAGAAAGAGATGAGCCGCAAGCTTGTGTTTCATGGGCCCTAAACAGTTTCCTTAGGGTAGACAAGGATTCAGACGTTGCAGCATTGCTTATTTTCATTTTTGACATCAGAACAAAACAGTGCAATATGTAGAACAACACAACCTGTCCAAGCACTTCAGCTGCTGAGTTTTTTTACTTGCTTAAAGATGGTCAGGTGCTATGAAAATCAATTACATGACTAATCTCATCAGTTTCTAAATTTATTCCTTTTGATCAGCAATCTGTTTTCTGTAACTACAGGAACCATTAAGTGACCAGTCCATGATATAATTAAATACAACATATTAATGATCGCCTACATTAATTTGTGATCCTTTAACGAATGCCAGAACTACACCACAACTCTGCTTGCTTTGGTTGTGTTTTGGATTTTAAAATTATTTTCTCTGTTTAATGGCCAAAATTAACAATGAATCAGTGCATGACACTCCTGTTAAATCCTTGATAAAAACTGCTATAATGCCTAGGAAGGACATCAAGCTCAACTAAGGTGCCAGAAATTATAATTATTTCAGCTTTTGCATGAATAATAGTTGCTAGGAGGCTAAGCTGTAGATCTCTGTCCTCACTTTGCCAGCTATAGGTTTCTTGTTCATTAGCATATCCACAAGTACAGACAGCAACTGGGAGCTGGGGGGTAAAGCAGCAATGACATCTGAAAGCTAGAGGCAGTTATTTACTGTAATGTCAGCTGTGAGATTTTATGTGATTTATTGAAAACCTTGTGGAGGATAGAAAGAAAACGGAAAGGTTAGAAACAAAGCTTGATGTAACTTGAAACAATTACATAAATATTTATTTATGCACATCTGTTCTTCTTGTGGGTGTGTTGCAGATACATCCGTTAGCTGTCCCTACACCAGTGACCGTTTCCCTTCCCCTGCCGCTTAGTACAAGCCCCAGAGCTTGTCAGTTTTTTGACCGCTGCTTTTTTTAATAGTGCAGTGCGTGAATTCAGCTGTGTTTGGTTTCAAATTAGACATCAGCAAAAGGTTTCGAGCTGCTCAAGGAATAAATTGTTTGAGGAATTGGTAGGATCTTTATCACATGAGGTAACAGACTTTCTCAGGAATGGTTCAGGGAAGGCTGATCCTGCCTTGGGGCAGCAAAGAGACTAGATAAGCTCTTACAGCTCCTTCTTGCCCTAGTTCCTAGGAATTTGTCAAATGTTTGCTGAATTTTCTTAGTTGTGTATGTAAACTGAAAAATCCGGTTCTGAACCTTGATAAATAGTGTGTCCTCACACGGAAGGCACTGAGTCACACCCAGGAAAAACAAGCTTGAAAATCTGCAGCCCTGATTTCTGTGGTGATAGCAATTTTAGGTGCCATAGAGCCAGGAGGCATATTTGGACAGATTCATTGTTTTTTGCTTTGAAAAATGTGGTAATTGGATTGGGTTAAATTCTTTATTGCTGTTGGTTGATCCTACTGCATAAAATCTTGCTGCAAAATCCTTGATGCTTATTCTTTCCCTTCTGAAACTTGGATTTCAAAATGTGAGGTTAGTTGCATTTTGGTGGTTCCCGTGTGCCAGACAGGCAATGATTGTTAATGCAGCTGTGAAACTAACACAAGTGCAAGTCAGCAAAGTGTCACTCCTTCATTTGAAGGAGGGGAAGTTGTTCAGATGACTCCCCTCAATGAATCCCATCTCAAGTTGTTTTGCATGTCCCAGAGTGGAATTGCCGGTAGCTTTGTTTGCAGGTTTTCCCAGCTGAGACGAGTATGAGTACAGATCACTAGCTCGCTTTCCTCTCCTTGGATAGGCAGCCAAATTTCCATCGCCGAAGTTTTTGGTGAGTGTGCAGGGAACTTGCTCAGGCTAATCTTATGAACCTGACTTCCCATGCTGCTAAACGTCAGGGAGCTCAGCCCCTGCCTTAGCACAGCTCGTTGAGCTTTCTCATCATCCTCAGCTTCATGGACACAAGGAGGAGGGAAGGCGCCCTGCACATCGGGAACCATCCCCACTGGAGAACCTCTGCTGCTAAGCGACAGCATGCCTTGGATGCTCATGTGCCTTCTGCGTAAGTGTACCAGCACAGAGACCAGTGCAAAGTAGAAAGTCCAGGCCAAGCAGGGGTATGAACCCTTGGGTGGTCACTCTGTGTTCAGTTTTTGTAGCTGAAGAGCGTGTGGATACCTCTACAAAAGTTGCAGTCAGTACAATGATGGCTCAGGAGCACTGGATGCTCAGCAGTCGGCTTTCTCATTTGCAGTCCTCTACAGTGCCCCATCTGCCAAGCAGAGGATGCCTTACGTCTCCACGGGAATGGGTAGCTTCACTGACAAGTCAGAGAAGCAGCGACGTTATTCTTCAGTCTCTTGGCCTACCCAAGCTATGTCTCAGCAGCACTTACCTGACCCTCACCTCCAGCCTTATGATCATCAATTGCTTTTATCTTTCATGTCACCTTTTACAGAGACCTATTTGCTGGAGACCTTTCATTTGCGTGTTGGGTGGTCCCCACTATTCCTCTGCAGGCTGCACAACTGCATAACAAAAACTAGGCCTAAGGAGAGAATCTTTTCTGTGTTTCTTCCATCGCCTTTGCAGAAGTGGTACCACTCTAATGGCTCCTTCTCTCCTTGTGTTTTTTTTCCTACACTTTCCTAGCTGATCTTTACCACTTACTCCTCTCCTGAGAAGCCTTATTATGCAACTGAGAGCTGTGGGCCGTTTCGAAGGTTTTTCTGTGTGCACTTTGCAGCACTCAGAAGAGGAGTTCCTTACATCAAGGTTCTTCAGGTCTTCTAGTCTCCTGGTTACTTTATTTTTTTTCTCCCCTGCTTGTTGTAGATCACTCTGTTGATTTACAAGTAATTAAATGTTTCTTCCAGGAGCTGTGCTGCTCTGGCAGATCCATTCACCAAAATAAGTTTAGAAAACCTTTTCTATGCTAGCACAGCATAGCTGCTATAATATAAGAAGGCTGAAAATTGGTAGGACCTCCAGTAGGATGTGAGTGGGGAGGACTTCTGAAGCAGTTTCTCGATATACAGTACATATTACTGTTTCCTATTCATAATTAAGGTAATTGGGTGCTTGTGCTCTGCCATGACAAGAGGGCTTTTCATTGCTGTTCTAACAAATTCTTCTAAGTGTTATTGGTGGCCTGCGGAAAAGCTGCCAGGAGAGCTGTCATGGGGAATTTTTGCTTGCTTTATCTGTTTGGTAAAGAAGAGAGTATTACTGTTGCTGGATCTAAGGATTCGAAACCTAAGTCCACTGTGAAAATAGAATCGAGTCCTTATGTCCCATCTCTACCTGAAAAACGAGTTGAATCTAAGTCCCACAGCCACGCAAAGTCAGTTTACTTCACTGTCCTTGGTAGATATGCAGAAATGTTTAAACCTTTGCAGTGAGTGAAACAATCCCAGCTGAGTGAGGAATGGGCTGTGGTGGTGGACGTGAGCAACACTCAAAATGCTGTCAGCTGCTGCTTCCTGGAAAGGAGGTGCTCTACCAGTAGCCCACCAGCTCTGGTTACCCATTTCAAGTACAAAATAGCACTGTACAAAGAGACAGTGTGAATTTTAGCAGGTTGTCAGCATTGACTACTATGCTATTTTTCTTATTTGTTTCTTTGCTTTCCTGCTGTTGATGCAAACTTGTTTTGCTTTGCGCATATATGTATGTGTATTAAAAAAACAAAATAAATTAGGACAGTACACGTTGCCTTTCCTTTGCTTTGATCGGGTTGTAGTTTCTCTAGAGCTGTCCTGATTAGGTCAGAATGATAATAAATTGAAAGGGCTCATGTCTGATTTGTAAGACTTCTTCAGGTGTTAGAGAAGGGGAGAGAGAAACATCCAAAGAACCAGGAAAAGATGGTTTACTGCTTCATTATCTCTTGCTAACATAGAGAGGACACTGTCTTTAGGGATTTTGTAAAACTGGGTGGGAAGTGCCAGTTCTCCATCCTTACTAATCTGTTTCCTGAGTCCAGCATTTCACGGTGAAACACCGTTGTAGTGAAGAGCTCTGCAGGGAAATGCGGGGCCATGCAGGGCCTGGGACTCCTTGCATCAGCATCTGGTGCCCCTTGACCTTCCTAGGAGAAGGGCATTTTGTTCCTAGCATCCATTTAGCACTCGTGGTAAATGTAAGATGATTGCAGTGAGGATAGCTGAAACACAGGCGTCTGGAAGGACTGGGCTCTGCAATGTTTGGGATATTTTCTCTGCAGAAACGTTGCTGTCTTTTGGACTGTTGTCTGCCAAGGCCCCCCCCCTGCGCCGAGCTTCCAGTGAGGACACAAGGCTGAGGTGGCATTGTGTCAGCTTAGGGAGGCATATGAGTGGGAAGAACTTGTCAGGAGAGAATCTGAGGGCTTCAACAAGTACTAAAAATCAGCTAGTCAAAGGCATAATCTCTGCAAGAGCTGCTCCCAGGGTACCCTGACTGTTCCTATTAATAACCACTACATCTGCAGAGAAGGAAAATAAATCTGATCCCACTGAGGTTTTTGATACTGTAAACATCAGATTTTTGTTCTTTGTTACGTCTGTGTTCCAAGCAGTACTCCTTGGAGGCAAAGCTGCAGGGCTTTCTGCTTTCATCCTCCAACGTAGTTCCCTCCAGTTACATGACTGTGTCTGCCGGCCCCTGGTGTACCCATACGCAAAAGGGGTATAGCGCTGATGCGTCCTGCAGTTAGTGGGCTCTAGCCCACCTCTGATGCTTATTTCCAATGGGAAATTCAAGAAGCCATTCGTATGCAAGCACTTTCTAATTAAATGGCCACAGTGCAGTATGGTGTGAGTGAGTGTGTGTGTGTATGTAGATATGTCGTAAATACATATCAAATCCAGTATGATAGATAAAGATATCCAAAATATAGCTCGTTACGTGTAGAATTTCACATGTGTTTCAGGTGAACATTGCTACTTCAAGTGCCTAGGAGCTTTGAGAAGCGCTCTCTGTTCCCTCCAGAGCGCTCTCTGAGGACTGCTCTTTTTACACATCAGCCAGCATCAGTCCTATATGCATTGCCTTACATGCAAGTGCACCTTGTTACTGCTCTTCTGATGAATAATTTTGGGGCAGTGTCTTAGTCTTCTTAAGAAAGCTAGAGGCTGATTAATGTGTCATCTGTAAATATTTGCTATCTTGAATCTTTTCTAGCATAAATCTGTCAAGAGCAGCAAAAACTCTTCAAGTCTATGTTTCACAAGCTGCATCACTAGGAAAAAGCTGAAGCAACTAATCTGGGCTTTAATAAGTCAGACCTCTGCAATGCACAGGTCTTGCACGAGATCCCATCTGACTAGACCTGCTGTAACGGGAAAAAACCTAGAATATTTTAAAAATCTGTCATACAACTAGTATTCCCCCCCAAACCTGTCAGCCTGTGACAATCTTTCCATCTGGATGTTTGCAGGAACAAAATCTATCCCTAGACCAAAACTAAACACTTTGTTAATGTTCACCATTACTTGTGGGATGGAAGATTAGTCTCAAATTCATCATTTGTCATTCATATATTTTGCATGAAGAGCCCAAGGAATGTGTATATTCAGCTCAAATGAAATTCACTTTGAAACTAATGAGCTTTACTAATTTCATCCATGTAATCTAGCAAACACTAGGAAATTCAAGCGCAATGTACGCTTCTCTGTGTATTACTTGCTCTGTAATGTCAAGGTCCCGCGGATCACTTGTGCAGTTTTTTGGGGAAAAACATTGTCTGTGTGTAGTTCGTGCTGGGATAATCCATGCAGAACTGATTTGTCAGTCTACATAATTATGACTCTGTAACCAGGTACACCTACAATGTGAGGAAATGATGCTCTACACAGCATCCACATTTGGAGCATTGACTCACAGAATAACCGACGGAGGGAAATGGCATAGCCGCACTGGAGCATCACTCAAAACTGTATTGAATTCTGCACAGTGCTTAGGTGCATTCACACACACCCTAGGCAGTCTCCTGACTTGCAGTCTTGTAAAAAAAGCTCTCCGAGACAGGTAGACAACAAATTGTCTTGTAGCCTTTTTAGGTGGGCAGATTTTAGCTGTTAATGATAAGTGGTGTTCAGAAAGACTCTCAATATGAATATAAATATTGACCTTGGAAGCTTTCCCAGAAAGAAAAAAAAAAAGAGAGAAAAGCTGAGGATGAGACTTGCCACTTGCGTGTTTAAGTTTCCTGTATCTATGGCCAGTACTATTTCAGTATCCCAGTCTCGTCTCATTCCTTCCCCTAGCAACTAGTTTTGTGTCCAATTGCTTAGGAAATACCTCTGCATACAGAACCACCGAAAGGGAATACTATAGAGGAGATTCAACAGCCTTTCCATCTATGAGCATCAGCTTCTGTAGCACAAAAACTAACAGGACTTTGTTGCTGAGATCCCCCGGCACTCTGCCTGCAGACACGTGAAGACACGAGCCAAGTCTGTCCCAAATCAGTGCTTCCCCACCACTCCTCATGTCCATAGCCACATTCATAAAACCTGATACAGAACACCTCAGGGTAAGTGTAGGTCTCTGAAGTGCTTTCTCTCTTCCTCCAGTGACATTTTGTTGGCAGGCCAATTTTTTATGGGAGAGCTTGTCCTTCCCTCGGTGGATAGGAGAGGAGATCAGTAGCTCAGGTCTCTGAGTTGGTGCAGAAGAATCTTTTCTTTCCTTCCCACAGATACAGTGCTTTAATTCTGGGGGAAAGGACTTGTCACTTGGGGCTTTAATAGCATTACCTTTACTTGAGCATGATCTAAAGATATCAAATTATAAATGTTTTTAGCAGTAGCCAGCAGCAATTTTCCTGCTGGCTGCATAACACAGGACAGGCAAGATGTGACACCGCTGCTCCTTGTCCTTATAGAAATGGAGGGAGTAGTACTGATAACTAAGAACCCCTAAAACAGCTTTGTCCCCACATGTTGTGAACTGATTCCTCTACTGCCGTCTCCAGGTTTGCAGGTGTTTGCGCTTTAGATTCTTGGCAAAAGGTTTCCAAGTCAGAGCTCAGGGTGATAAGGATTTTTTACCTTTAAAGCTACTGAGTCTTTTTTCGTGGCTCTCCTCAAAGCAACCTGCCTCATTTGTACCTGTCTGTTAGCCCATTAGAGAGGTAGTAACTGAGATTGCTTGTTGAATAGAAATATTCGGCCCTCTTTGACACCGCTGCCTAATAGCCTGCCTGCAGGTGCCACTCCAGCCTGGAGATAGAGGCAGAGACGTTACAATTCCTAGTTACAACTCTTGGTCACTAGTCCTAACTTCAATATTAGTCATGGCTGCGGGCAGGTAATTATGGTACTTATCTGGGCCTGAAAGGGTTGCAGGTGGGGAGGGACGGTGTTCTCAGTGGAAACGAAGCTTTGGGCTAAATTAGTTCACTGTGTTAGTGCTCTTTGTACAAAACGGAGGAGAACAAGAGGGGTGGCTGAAGGATCTCAGCTGTCCACCTGGGCTCATGTTAGGAATGTTTTTCTGTTAGTCAGAACCTGCCTTTTGGCCTGGATTCTGGCTGACAGAAAAATGTTGTTGTTCCCCTGCTACTACTGCGAAAACTAAAATCACCTGAAGAAATCTTAAATGGAATCACTTCACCTAATAAGAGATTAATAAAACAAAAGAGTGTTTCCTGAAAAAGTCTGAGTTGATCTGGAACAGGCAGACAGGAATGGTGCAGGAGAAAGTCTGAACTGAAAGATGTATTGGCTCTGTTTATGTAAAGATGTTTGTTTTGTAGGGGAAGAACAAATGCAACAAATGTATCAGCTTGAGTCAAAACAAAAGGATGTTTGTCAGTGAGTTTCAAATTACTGATTTATACCTAATATTTTTATCTCAACCTCATTGCAGAGAAATAGTTTCTTCATCAGAGTTCATGTTTCCCTAGAATTAATTTTCTTTCAGGAGAAACACTCTTTTTTTTCCAGAGAAGTCTATTTGCACTAACATTTCAGGGATCTTCAGGAGCTTGTGCTGCCATTTTGTGGCAGGTGCAGGAGTACTTGAATCCCAAACTGCAGCTTCCCTGTGTACCCTGGCTGCAGCCTAAACGAACGTTCTATTACCCGGGTTAGTGCTCGGTGCACCTACTTGCTGTAATGAACTGTCACTTTTGTCTGTTAATTGATTGCCTTACCGTCTCACCAGGTTATCTTGTTCTGGATGTAATGCCTTTTTTTCTTTTTTTTTTTTACCTTGTGTTAAGCGATTGTCCATTTTAATGCAGCACAGAGGAGACAAGGGGTACTGTTAAGCTATTGACAAAGTAGTAACGATTTTGGGTGGTTTTCTAGAGGTGATTGTCGGAAGATTATTCTTCTAAAGAAAATGGCATGTCAAGGGGCCTTTGACTTTGCCCCGGGACATCTGCTGATTGCTAGAGTCTTCTCGTCCTTGGTAATTTGACCTACTTTCCACTCAACTATATTTCTTTGCTCCTCTCTCACTTTCTCCGGTTTTGCTTTGGTGCATCTCTTCACAGGCCTACCTGCTTCCCCAGTTCCCAAGTGTAGCCCTCAGCTTCTTTCTGCACTGCCTGGGTCAGGTATGCTGTGCCCCCTTTGCAGTTTGTATCATGAGTAAAGCCCTTGCTTGATTTGTGTATGTGCAAGTACACTGGTGTTATAAAGCTGGTTTAGCTATTTTAAAATTATTTTCTTTTTTCCTTTATCTCCTCTCAGCAACACGGATTCAGCTGAATCAGTTTCTTGCAGGAGTGACGTTCCTCACTGATCACGATGCCCTCATTACTCCTCTGGTAGGGTGTCTACATTATGCCTGTTTCCACCTCTCACCTGCTCCAGCGCACCCCCACACACTTGCTCTTGAATGTGCTGCTAAATATTTCAGCAAGGTATTACAGTTAGTGGCAACCCTTAGAACTGCAATGCGCCGTGCTCTGGCTCAGCCACTCCCCAACTTTCCTGCAAAACGACTGGGAACAGAGAGGAAAATGGAGGAGGGAGTGTGCGAAACAAGGATTTGTTTCACTTTCAGCTCTCCACAGCAATCAGGAGGACAAACGCTAAATACCTCTGGAACAAAGTGTAGGGAGTTCGTCCCCACTTCCCTTCTGCACAAAATTGAATGCAGCCAGTGCTGCTCCCTTCCCAAGGCTCCACAGGAACAAACAAACTTGGCCCCTCCACCAGGAATGGAAAGAAATCTGCTATCGGCATGTCTCAGAGCTAAGTGAGGGTAATTACTCAGTGACATTGGATCCCATACAAGGAGTTAATTTCGCTGAGCTATTCTTTATTAGAATACGTTTGCACAAAGTTAAGGACTCACGAGCTAAAAGACCTGCCAGTGATTTCAAGCAGCCAAGACAGATAGGAAGGAAAGGCAAGGTTGTATAAGCTGCAGCTTAGGTGTCTAGTTGAACTAAAAATAATACTGTCCCCTACGCTCTCTATGTGCAAATCTGCTCTGCCCAAGCCTAGTCAACCAGTGAGCCCAGTGGGAATCAATCTTCCTCATGAGCCACAGGCAGAACCAAGAGTGCTCAGCTGAGGAGTTGCCTTGCAGTTCACTTGGAATCCAGATGCTGTCAGCTCTGCTTGGAGGTGTGACCAAATTGGCCACGATCCCGGCAGCGTACAGAGGGGGCCAGGTGGCCTCAGTGCATCTCACTTGTTAACTTTGTAAAGCAGCTCCTGTAAATATGCTTAGGAAGGCTGGGTTATATGGTTTGCTCAGCCAAGACCTCCAGGAGCTGAAGTGATGTGCAGGGCAAGCTGCCTCAGCAAGCAGCCGGGAGGGTGCAGGAGGGCGTCCTGCTGGCAGGCAGGTTGTCAGAACGCCCCAGGGGCTGAGATTTTCTTTAGCTCCACTCCTCTAGACCTGACAACCTGTCAGTGCCAGCAGGCCTCCTCTCAGGAGTAAGGGTTTGCAGAGCCATCCTTGCACAGTAAGGTCTCCTCTTCCAAACACTGTCATAATCTTTAAAAGCAGTCCCTTTCAGTAAATAGCTTCACTGATCAAATAAATTATATGACTGTCAGCTGCCACAGCAGCTCTGTCCAGGACTCTTTCTGTTTCTTTATCTAAACACACTCTGCCATTAAGGGGGGGGAGAATGTAAATTTCTCCACAATTCTGTTTATTCCTGTGTTTTAAATCCAAGGACTTTTACAAATTATAAGCAAAACAAAAACTTCGGATGGTAGCATTTTTAAAGTTCCCACTTCTTGTATCAAGCTCTGGACGGTGTTTAAGTTCTTGCCAGCTCTTTGAACAAAACCTGGTTCTTTTATTCCTTATTTGCACAGTGCTTAACAGAGGGGTTTCTAGCTAGGCCCATTGAGGGCTTCCAGCTGCTGCCACTGGACACATGAATGAATGAATTCCAGTTTTCTGATAGCAAAGAGTTAATCTGCTCAGGAAAGCATTCCAGAATAATCAACGGGGAGCTAGAGGAAAGGCGGAAAAAAATGCTGGCAGGTGACTGAGTAGGAAGGATGTGGATTAGAAAAGATGGGAGAGGAGCTCAATTCATTTATTGGTGCCTGGATGGTTTGCAGCCTTGGCAGCAAAATTACTAAAAGCTGGAGAAACGCTCAGCTCTGCACACACTGACCGTGATAGACAGAGACCTGGATAGGAATAGATGGGACAGGTGTGTGGGGAGGACCTGTTGCTCCCGGACAAGAAAACACGAGAAAAAATTCTGCCTGAACTTATATGTGGCTTCTTGAAGTCATGTTCACACATGTACCTCTGGCCCTCAGTAACTCAGAAAGCTGGTCCTCCTGGGGTTTCTTAAGCACTAGGAGAGGAAGTATGAGTCTGTACCTACACTACCCCATCAGCACCCCAGAGCTTTGCACGTGACTGCTTCATAGCCAGCCCCAGCCCCCATGTCTTGGTGACACTTATCTATGTTTGCTGCGTGGGGATTTGCCTGGTTTGGGAAGTGTGCTTTGCCTGCCACTTGAGCTGTGTTCCCCCACAGCTCACTCTCCTCAAGGCCCTCTAAGCTGACCTGCAGGGCGGTATGCAGTGCATCTTGAAAGATTATGGAGTTGTGAGTGCTGTCCTTGGAGCACTAAAAGCTTGAACTTTGAGGCCTGGCTGAAAGATGCTTGCTCTTTGGACTAAGCTTCAAGAGGAGGTGAAGCCTGAGGTCCAAAAAGGAGGACCAGGTTTCAAACAGGCAGACGGTGTGATGCTTCCAGAATCTAGACTGCAGAAGTGCAGCAGGATTCGAAAGCATTGCTGTGGACACTGGAACAGCAGAGCGATACTGTCTGTGAGAAATGGAGGGGACACAAAAAGAGCAAAGCAATTTTACCCATCCCATATGATCGAGCTTACCCAGTGTAGGCTTCGAGGACCATAGGTGAAGTTAATTAGCTATTTGCAGTGTGATACTGTAGGTCTTTGTATCAGTATCAGCACATCTACCCACAACATGAATATTGAAATCACTGGGGCCACTCAGAGTCATTAGTCTCACTTCCCCATTGTGGACAAAAGATGTTCTATTCCTGGCCACAAAAAGGCTTTGCAGGGATGATTGAGTTACTAGAGCTGCTTAAAAGCTGCCTGCATCAGTGAAAGCTGACTGACAGGCCGGGAGGGGAGGTCAGAGGTGGAGTTCATCACCTCTCTAACAAAATTAATCAAGGGGAGAAAATCAGAACACGTTTGCTATTGAATGCTGAGTCAATGCTCACCGTGTAAAGCATCTTGGTGTGGTCCCAATTTAGAATCAGATAGGCAGGAGAAAGACTTGGGAAAAGTTTGAGGAAGGAGAAAAACCCCTTTGTTTCTAGGGAGAGAGGAGAATGGAAGAGGGAAAGAGAAGGATTGCCTCAGAAAAGCCATAGAAAGCAAATTTATTGTCAGATCTCCCTGCTACTTTAACCTTTCATGAGGTCACTCACAGTTTTCAAATTTAGTGGAGAGAATTGAAAAATGAAAGAAACGAATACCAAAAAAAACCCCAAAAGGTAAATCACGCAGAAGCATACTCACACTCCTTTTGATGACAGCTCAGCCGGGGTTCTTTGCCTGCACTTTTGGCAGCTGTGTTCCTGTGAACTCATAGAGGGCAGGATACACAGAAAGGCAGAAAGTTTCTTCCCTTCCTCCATTGTTCAGTAGCAAGGAAGCCTGAGAGGGTAGATAGGAGACTTTTCCTTCAACTCCCTGCTTTTCATGTGGCCAGCCATGCCTCTCACTTAGATACATTTCCAGTGAGGGAAGACCAGGTTTTGCAGGAACAGCCTCACTTCTGTGCCTTGGCTGCCCGCCATGGCCCCTTCCCATGCCTATCACCCAACCCAGTCCATTCCAAATTGCTAAACGCCGATTAGCAGCTAATCTGGGCCGTTCAATTTTGCCAAAGTGATGCTCTCCCTTTCTTGATAATTGCCCAGCAAACTTTGAGATATCAGTCTGATAGATAAGCCACTTCCTTTTCATTCCCTGCTGAATGCTCCCCCTCACATTGACAGTACGAGACGCTGACTTGCACGTGCCAGACAGCTGCAGCTTGCGAGGCAGCCGGTCCGAGTCCAGTCTGGCCTGTACCGAAGTCCAAGGCAGTCTCTTTGCTGGCTGCTTTGAAACATAGGCAGAGCCTCAGCTCTGAGATAGGCAGACATTTCACTGGAAGGGGCAAGAAACCTTCAGACGATCTTGCCTCTAGGGAAAATTGGTCAGCAAGAGGTTTGATTTTTAACCGGAAATGGAGGAACAAAACATAGAATTGAACCCTTTAGTAAATTTGCTGCCTTAGTGCTGCACAATGCTAACAGCCTTGCTGTCTGTGTGGCTATCCTGAGCCTTTTTGCATCCTCCTGTTATTCGTGCCCCAGATTTACTTTTTCTTAATGGGTTTCCCTAGATAAAAAAATGTGCTTTCTTAAAGAAAAAAAATGAGAAAAAAGTATGCGTCTGCTTTGTAACCAATCAGGCTCCCTTGAGAGTCTGTTTTTTAAAATGAGAAACATATTCCAACCCTACGTGCTGACTGCTTGATCCTCAGGTTAGATTGTCTGATTCCCAAAACCTACTTGTCAAAATTATCAAGACAAGGGTAACGGGCCAAGTTACAGTTCTTTTGATTATTAGATGAGCATGCAAAAGTCTTAGTGTTTTCTTCCCCTTTTAAAAACAGTCGTGCATGAATCTTTTACTATTGCATTCAAGAAACTGCATTTGATGAACTTTTGCTAAGCTTCAAGGTGCTGCTTTCAAAACAGAGCATAGTTCCAAGAGCAGTGCAAGAGCTTTTTAGGTTTCCTTCAGTAGCTAGCCAGCCGTAAAACAGACTTGCTGCAGAAAAGCAAAGGCAAAGGGAAGGCAGAACAACGTGCCTCGCTCTTCTAGGAAAAGCTGTCTTTGAAATGATGCCACATCCGTTGATTGCACCCAGTGTCTGAAGGGAAATAAACTTGGACAAAGACTCCCGTTTGGGAGGTGTTCAAGTTGGATTTTCAGGCAGACTGCATGTTGCTTGAATTTCTTCTTTGTTCCCACCTTGACCCCACCATGAAACTTGACAGGTCTGCTTATGAGATTAGTGTGGAATGGAGCCTCTACCTTGAAAAAACTCCTGAAGTTGAATAAAACAAAGCTTATTAGAGCAGAAAGAAGATGTCCAGGCCTTCAGTTCTTAAGAGGGTTTACATTTAAACAACTTACCACGCTGATAATAATATTGAGTAGAACTACTGGAGTACTGAGAATCCAGTGGAAGAGCACAGCTTCACCTCACTGTTGGGGGGGCGCTGAAGTTCATCGTAGGAGGTATCCATCAAGCAGACAGAAACTCAGATAACTGCTGTCTGGTGAGACTATCCACTCATATGAAGGTCTAGTAGGATAGAGGCAGCATCGACTTCCATGTTCCTTAGGAAAACACACACAGTGGGGCCATACAGGAAGAGATTTCCTTTCATCTACTCAAATACTTTCAGCACTGAACAACAGTTATTGGGATTCAACCTCCTACCTCTGAACTTCCCAGTTCTACATTCGCTCTACACAAGGCATCAGATTTACCACTTTTCTGGTTTTATCTTTGGCAATATAACCAGGGGTGAGGAGAGGTGGAGAGTAGTAAAATAGTAAAATATATTTTTCAGGATTTATACTGAGAAAATAAGTACAGCGCTATGTTATAACAGCTGGAGCCAATACTTCACAGAAGTGTGAACTCTCTTGTTTTTTCTGCTAATGGTTTTCTGCACATCTGGGCAGCAGGCAAGGAGGGGGCAGGCGCTTCTGTCTGCGCGCAGATGAATAGCAGGGATCAAAATGGTCTTCCAGCTCGGAAGTCAGGCACCAGCTCTTACTAGTCCCTGGGAGAAAAGCTCAAACAAAACCCACCACAAGTCTGTGTGGACAAGGACTGAACCTAAATCTTGCCCTTGAAGGGTCCTTCGCTTTTCTTGCTGGAGGTAGAGGAGCAGCGCTGTCAGCTGGCAGCAATGGTAGGCTCTTACCCCAGTTGTCAGGACACTAGAGGGAGAACAGATCTCACCAAACAAACCTCCCAGGGAGACAGGAATATTTGTGGAAGCTGCTATGTTTGTTTTCCCACAAGGAGTCTTTGGACCAGTGGCTATTATTTCTGCATTTAGGACCAGTAACTCTGTTGAATGCTCAACCAGTAGATTTGGTGATAACAATGTAATAATATATTGTGCTAGGACTTAGCACAAACATGCTATTTAATAGCGTAATAAATGGAAGTCTAGAGAATGTGTTTACCAGATATACAATCTCTGAGATGTTGCTCCTCCTGTTGCCATGGTTACTATAGTTGTCTGACAATATTAGGAGGAAAATGTTCACATCATTTTTTCCCCCCTCGTTTTCCTTCTGAAATAAGATATGATACCTGAGAATTAAATTAATCCCTGGTATAACTGCGGTTCGGTTTCCAGTATAGTACCCAGGATGCATATATACAGTGATGTATTTTTCCTCTTTGGACTTATGCAGCCCAAAGAGTTACCTCAAATTCCCTTTTTACCACTGCTCCTCTCTCCTTAACCCGTTGGCTGCTGTGCGTGCCATAAGAAGGATCATGCCAGGTATAGGGGAAGAAAGATTATCTGATTGATGGATTTTTTGGTATACAAAAAGGTCAGCATGATTTATTTAAAGACAAAATTTTAAAACAGTGTTGCTTCATTGGTGCTCAAAGAAGTGTGGGTGCTCTCGTTTCATTTTATACCGTGAATTCAAACCAAGTCAGCTGGGAATCAATTTAAGAGAAATGTTAGGCTGAGTTGCCCTGTTGTAAAGACAAGCATAATCATAGTAAATGAAGCTTACCCTTTCTGACCTTGATAATGTAGCACTTACTCATGCCTCTTATGGACCAGACAAAGAGTATCCCATCTTTTCAGTCACTTTTCTACCCTGTGGATCCACCTGGCATCTGTCACTGATGCAGTTTGAATCAGCATGAAAACTGATTTGAGCTAAACTGGTACAAATTTTCTCAGTTATGTAAGGCATTGGTCCTACTATTGCTGTCTTTGGAGCGTGGTAGCCTGACTGCTTTTGTCCTGATTATGCTAAGCAGCTGAGGTGGGTGGTGGCCAGGGGCTAGACCCAGGGGTGGGTCTGGATATCTTAAAGGGAAATTCAATATACTGTTATTTGTGTGTAGCAAGTGACACCATGTGTGTGCTCTTCACCCTCAGATCTCTCTTATCTCCTTTCCTACTGTGTTATGCATTTCTCTTGCTTTGTGTGTCCTCTCCGGCTCCACTCTCCTGGTTTTTTCCAAAAGCCAGAACCTCACTTGTGATAAGCTTCCCATTAGCTGTGTTTCTGGTGCAAAGCCCAAAGGCCCTATCTGACTCCAAGTTAGTCTGAGATTCAGTCTCATCCTCAGACCTCATAAGTGGTACAGGAAGAAGCACAGGAGAAGCCAAGTGCAGGGATGGAGGCCCACATGGACTGCAGGAGGGAAGGCTGATGCTGCCCTGAGCAGAGCTGTCACAGAGGAGATTCTCCTCTGCTCAGAGGCTGGGCTCCCATGCCAGCAGAAAGAGCAGGCTTAGTTTCTCCACTTAGTAAGTAAAATTAGTCGTTCCTTTTCTTATTGGTATCTGATAATCCCAAAAGCTTCAAGCACTGAACATTGTGGTAGAAAACTTGCTGACTGCAAAAGGCTATTCCGATCCATCCCACCAGCCGCCACTCGTAACCCCACTTTAAAAGCAGGCAACAGATTCAAAAGTAACGTTTATGCTTCCTTGGGTCTCTTCCCTAAATCAGGAGTTTCACTCTTGCAGCTTACTTCTGAAATGGGGCTAAGTGATACTAACAAGCCACAAAGCTGAGGATGGGGTTGCTTAGCAATACAGCACAAAGATGTCTTTGAATCACTGCTAAGCTCCAACACTTCAGCTCAGATGAACCTAATGTTCCTGTCAAAATTGTGAGTCCTTCAAGCATCACTTTATTGTTAAATTTAAATGTTAAACATTTAGATACAAACATCTTATACTTAAAATTCCCAGGCATTTCTTTTGCTTAATCTTTGTCCTTTAACACTGCAAGAGTCTGTTTCACAATTTATTCTTTCCACACACATTAAATAACTGAGGCAGCAACACAAGATTACAAATAAGTTGATATCATTTTTACCTTTGCTGACTGCTGCAGCAAATTAAAATCACCTGCTAGTAATAATCCCCCTAACCTGAGGCTTAACGATGCCATTGAACTCTGCAGCTGGAGTTTTTGGCGTTTGATCCAATTATCCACTGCTAAAGTTGATTCAGGAAAGAAAGGGAAAGACAAGCAACATCACTGAAGGTAGAGAAAGGTAGAAAACAAGGATAAAAACTGTTAAACACACCACACCTCCTCTTTGCTCCTTCTGATAAACCTTGTATTGATATCTGCCTCTTCAGTCAAAATTAGGTTATTAAAGATGACGAGTAAAAGAAATTTTTAAAAAAATCCTAAGTGGTTCACTTATTTGTGGTCATGGGAAAAAGAGCCGGGACTGAGCAAGTCATAGTCAGATACACAAATTGCAAAGAGAGGACATCAACACAAGTTGAAAAGCGGCCACCTCAGAAACAAGGTGTTGCTGCTGTACAATACCATGAAGCTATATCAGACATGGGGTGGATGGCATACACTTCCATGTATTTTTCAAACGGAACCATTAGGGTTTTCAAAGAGCAGAACAGAGTTTTGCGACTTGTAATCTAACTGAAGCGCTGGGTAAAACAAATTCGTTGGTAAGGAACAGCATATTGGCTCTTGAATTAATACTTCCACCCACAGAGCTGCCTGCATGCCAAGACTGCACCTGCCTTAATGTGACACCCAATANTTAATACATCCACCCACAGAGCTGCCTGCACGCCAAGACCGTACCTGCCTTAACGTGACACCCAATTGCCAGGGCTGTATAATATTATACGGTCACACACATAAGATGAGACTCGGAATGTGATGTATCATAGACTTTTACTGCAAAATATAGCCTAGATAGATGAGAATAAAGGTCGGAGAAAATATTTCTCATTCCCTCAGCTTGCCAACGAGAAAATAAGGTGCACTGATGCAAAAGGACCTTTAAAAGCCAATGCAGTGACAAGCTCAGCTGGAGGATTCTGGGATGGCTGATTTTAATCCTGCCTGCAGAGAGATGCTTTCTGCTGTCTCAGTGGCTTCTGCTCTTTCCTTTTGGTTTTAATTTACATTGCACAATTTAACCATTATTATAGGCCCTTCAGGCTATTTATTCTTTGAGGATAAAAGATGAATGGAAGCAACGTGTGCTGGAGCTGTAACAGCTCGCGAACACTCCCTACTGTTCTTGCTGAAGTTGAAGGCTGCTCTAGATTTTGAGACTGTACCGAGGGAGGACGGAGGGTAGTCCAGCAACTGGACATGAGAATGGGCATTCAAACACCAGTCCATTCTGCTGCTGCCGTTTTATACTACCTGTTCTTTATCCATCACGTCAGCTAAACAATCTCATCTAACGTGGTATCTGGTTCTGCTTTGAGCAGAGGCCTGGACTAAATATCTCTAGAGATCCCATCCAGCCTAAATCGTGCTATGGTTCTAGGGACCATTAGCCTAGGGAAGCTCCAGACCGGAGCAAGCCTTCTCTCTTATGTCTGCACAAGCACCATAGCATCTGTTGCTGTCTCTAGGTGGTCTCAGATACAAGCCCAACGCCTCCATCCTTCCACAAGCAGGAGGCCTTTCAGGTCCCTGCAGATTTCTCTTTGCTGTCAGCTCACAAGAGATCTGACCTCCAGGGACACAGTCAAACCTCAGGTGGCTTTGCTTGGCTGGTGCCCTCCAACGGTTGCTTCGAGCTGTTCTTTAAAGGGGAAGAACACCAAACCACTGTCCAGGCCACTTCCTGCAGCAGGTCTGCTTCCCCACCTCAATGCCAAGCCCTGCTTAGGATACGGGCTCTAGCAGGGAAAAGCTACCCTGATATAGAGAAGCTGTTTGCAATTTCCCCTTCAACTGTATCTGAGAAGAATTAATATCAAAATCCATTGTGTTTTCCTCCCCCCTTCCTGTGATATTAAAGCTAATAATATTTCTTGAAGCAAAGAGAAAGGTATTTTAATGGAACGTGCTCAGCAGATGGGGTTTCAGTGGCTCTACCTGACCTAATTACTCTCCATCTCTGTCATACTCTATGGCATACTTCATGGCCTTACATATTTCTTGTAAATTTTGTGATTTTACAGCCCTAAGAATTGAAACAATAACATTAATTGATTTGGAAAGTTGCCCACTGACTGCACTAATAAAGGTAGCAAGCAGCTAGTGGTGTTGGTAAATGAATGCTAAGAGGAACAGAGAAAATTAAAGCCCATAATTCCAATGACAGCCACTAACTCTTATGACATCAGCACCAGCCCCCCTGCATCTGGCCAAGACACGTCCTCAGAAACCAGAGATTCAAATCCTCTAGATGGTTAATTTCAGGAGAGATTATTAAACCATGACATTTTTGTACAAGCATTTTTTCTCCTGAAAACAACAGATGCAAGTGAAGAATACAAAGGGAAAAAAAAAGCTGTTGTGATGAGTAGGCCTCAGAGAATTAAGAGCAAATTTCTGAGTGGGATCACTTGGCCCATGTGCTCAGAACACAGCATCACTTAATGCCTGAGCTGATTATATATCCCACAAGACCATTTCCCTTATGCTTTCTATCAGCTTTGTCTTTTCTTCTTTAATTAAGCAGGAACGTATGCTGTATGGCCATACTGTAACAGCTAGAAATGAGGTTCTTGGCCTGGGTAGAAGCTATCAGCTCTGACAGTGGACAACCCCTAAGCCGCAGGCTTTGTTCAGCAATCCAGCTCAAATATCCTGCGTCGGCAGCCAGCCTCGGCAGGGAGAGGGGCAGCCGGGGGACCGAGTGCCATTTGTAGTGGAATGACACAACCACATTGCTTAGCCATGCATCACTGGAGCTTTTTATTCTAAGGGAAGCTGTCAGCACTGAGCCAGAAGTGTTAGTAAGGCCTCGTAATCACCAACATCACTCCACAAGACCTTTCCCTTGCCCTTTGCAGCTCTCCCAGCCCTGACCCGCAGCTCAGTGTATGGATAAGAGCCTCTCATCCATTTGGGGCAGCTGCTGTGAAGCAGACCGCAGATGCTGGGCTCCATAATTGATTTTTTTCTCCTCAGCATGTCTCATGGAGGCTCACAGGGAAGTCCGAGATTGTGAGGGAAATCTTCTGGCCCCCTTGACAACTGACATGATGGAGAAAATTGCCATGTCACCACTTATTAGGGACAGCATATTTCCTCACTACTAGAGAGGACTAAGAGTGAGCCTGAGAAGGTCCCAGCCGATCACCAGGGAAGCTGGGATTCACCTGGAGCTGGTGGCCCTGGGCTGGGCAGTGAATGTTTGGACAGATATGCTCTGCACCCAGGGGAGTCTACTGGGGCATGTGGGATATTACAGCACGCTTTCATGCTTGACCTGTTCCTCACCTCTCTCTTTGCCAAGAGACACAAGGAACAATGTGCTCCTTTCTAAGTGAGGATGCCTTGATATTTTTGGCTCCTTCACAAGGGATGAGATCACAGAGGGAACTCATAGAAAACAATTCCTTTTCTTTCTCATTAGAAAGTATCACCATCTCTCACCCCAACTACATTTCTCTAGGTTTATTCAAAAACACTTGCTGGCTCTTGCAAAGCCCCTTGTGAAAGACACGCGGGACTGGGGTAAGCTGGCTTCAGCGGCACCCTCTGCCCCTCTCTTTGAGTGACTGTGAGGGCATTCTCTCTCTTTTTGTCAGGTCCAGTGCACCCCCCACTGCCCACTTCCATTAACTCAGACTTCTAATGCCTCCACACGCTCTCTCTTTTCTCTGTTAGCAAGCACTCTGGAGACGGGGGTGGGGGGCAATTCGCACATTGAAGTCTGCATCTCAGTTAGGCCTAGGAAGCATTCCCGTAACATTATATTAACATTGCACCTGACCAGTACCATAGGCAGTTGCAACACTGTTTACTCACAGAGCAGAAATCTGTTTTGGCAGGTTTTGGTTACCTTATTTATTTACATTAATTGTTTGCCTGGGAGCCCGTAGCAAGATTAATATCTGTCCTGAGAAAAAGAAAGCGTCTCTCATCAAAACTGTCTGTAAACAGTCTTACCTCGGCTATGTGCTTGAACATCCAGATAACTCCTCCACAGCTCCCATTGCTCAGGGAGGTACAGTGAATACGCCTGCTGCTGAATTTTGTTGGAAATGCCCATTGTTCTTCAAAATTAGTGTAACTCTCTTACACAGGCTCTTAACAATGGTGCTCAGCAGAGCTGAAGAAGAGTCTCACTGGGGTCAAAAGAGAGGGAAAGGGGGAAAGGGGCATTTTCCAGATTTTCTGTTTACCCCTGTTTTCACGGTTCCCAAAGCTCACTCACTTCAGAAATTGGGACTCAGCTTCTGTGACAGATGAAAACATAATAATCTAATTGAGAGCTCATCCTAATCCCCTCCCTCATAATTTGATTCCTCACTAAGGCGAAGATCCCTCCTGCGCTGCAAGCTGCGTGTGGCTGGGCTGGCTGTGGCCACGCTTTAGACTAAGGATAGCCTCTCTTCCCCTGCATACAAGGCACCTGAAAGCATGGGGGAACCCCACGTGCTGAAGCACACTGGACATGCTGGTCAGCCCTAGCTGGGCGGGAAGGAAGGGCTGTGTGCGAGGCTGGCAGCGGGAGGAGAGGGGGGCTGGACAGGGAGCGTGTGCTGCCTCTAAGCTGTCTAGGGAAGATCTTTCTCAGTGCTAGGGACCGGTGCTGATGTGTTTGGCAGCCTTGTGACAGGAATTTCTTTGCCGTCCTTATCCCATAGACTTTAACAGGGAACGTCAACTGCAGTTTTAATTTTAAAAGAATCAGAAGTTCTGTTAAGGGCAGTAGGGCAATAGCGCACAGACAAGGGAGAAAAGTGGAGAGCTGGGATGATTGCTGGTAAGGGGGGAATGTGCAGGAGTCTGCTCCCCTCTGCTCTTAGCTGCTCACAGATTACAGAGACAATGATCATTGGGGCCAATGAAGGCTGCAGAGACCCTCAGCAAAGGAGCAGCTGGAAAATGTTTACACTATCAAAAGATAGCTGTCACTGAGATACCTGGTTTTGCTTTCCCTTCCTTTCCCTTTATATCTTCTCTCTTTTAGCTTGTGACGCAGAACCCCCCAGCACAATACAGCCAATTTTCTTGTTCCTATGGGCCCAGCCTGTGGAAAGGAATAATCACCATCAACAGACCAAACAGATTTAAAAGAATCTTTAGTACCTGGAAGCGACACTAACTATCTTTTCCATTAGCAAAGGATGACTCCTCTAGGAAGACCGGCAGCAGACTAAGTGCTGACAGTCAGACATTATAACTGTGGTGAAGAGAGAGCTTTAAAAATACAGATTGCCCTGGGAAGAAATATTTGCATAAATATTTTACTTCTAGCTGATATCACATCTCCTCAAATCCAGCCCTGCCTGGGAAATGAAACGAGCTTTTTTGCATGCTGTGCACAGCCAAGGTAATGGGAGATTTTCTGCTCTAAATAGAGATAGTAGAATCATATTCAGCAGGTGAAAAATTGCCTCTCACTTTCCTATAGCCACTTTCACTATCACGATTCTTAAAGAGCAAGGGTGGGTTTGTACAGATAAATAATCTCTCTCACCAGAAAAGCATGAACAGTGCTTTAAATATCAGGCCTAGAAACTCATATGTCAGAGGAGTGCAATACAACATAGTAAATTCAGATTAATGTTAAGCAGAAGCAATTAACGCAACAGACTCTAATACTGTATTTTTCCGCAGAACATTCTTTTCTCCACTTTATTTTTCTTTTTATTTAGTTCAGTTTGAATCCTTTCAAAACAGCTTAGGTGATTCTTTGCAGACAAAAGAAGTGATAGACTTTTTGGTACTTTTATTTTTACATGGACAACTGACAGAGCATATTGCCCTGTTGATACAGGTATAGTACTAAAAATCTTCCAGAAGTATGTGTTTTTTGAAGGAGCCATTATGAAATTTGTCATTCGTATTACATATTTGTTGGGGTTTCAGTTCTTCTCTCCTTTCTAAGTTTTTTTTAATGGGTTTTTAGTAATTTCAAAATCTTGGGTTTGAATTTCAATATAGTTTTAATTAAAGTAAAAATGTTAATGGCATACAAGCATTCATACAAACAAGAGCAATAACTCCCCCAATGACTCACCTAAAGAAAGAAAGTACATTAGGTTGCAGGTTGTGCCTTTATACTAAAACATGCTGTGTGTGGCGTTCTCCCATTTTATTTCTTCATTCCTGACTGACATTCACACCCTTGGAATAGACTGGGACTGAATGTTATCCTCACAGAGAATCTTTGGTTGTCCAAGTCTGTTATGTGGGGGGAAAACAGGCCAGTAAATGGGAGTTCTGTACCACCATGTTAAATTGCTCAGTGCTATATAAATATGACAAGTGAAATATAAAGAAATTGTAATCACTACCAATGCCAATGTACCTACTGTCATTTGAGGCTGCTCAGACTGGGTTTATATCTTTTGCTACAGTCACTCTGAATTCTTCTCTCATTGCAAGAGTATAATCACTTGGCATCAGTAACGTATTAATATATTCCTGTGTACAAAGCAGCACTTAATAATTACCCCAAACCTTAATTTGCAGAGACTCAATTACCTTAGCAGCTCATTGACATTGTTAAGGTTAATAACTCAGTGACTCACAAGACAGGACACATTGCAAATCAGATTGATCGTAGTAATTGTTGCATCGAACCATATGAACAACAGGGAATGTGTTATTTAGCAATACTGAAGTAACAACTTTCCCCAACACCCAAGTCTCTTGGGAAAACTGCAAGGATCTGTAGCCTACCGCTATAAGTAGGTACTATTACAGTGAAATTCGAGCAGCTTTGAACGTTAGAGTTTTTCCTACATCATGGGGAATTTCACAACCTAGCCCCTGTCTCTGTGCAGGAAGACCTAGATTCTGAATCTCGATTTTATTCTCTCAGGGAAGTAAAATCTAGACCCCTTAGACTGTGTATCCGAGACTCATCTCCTATGCTGTAACTACAAATCTTAAGAGAACACAGGCAGACGCTGCTGGTGGGCTGGTAAGAAATGGTGGGTTCTTGTCCAAACCTAGTTGTCTGTACTATGGCACTTCTGCAACAAATTCCGTTTTGGGAAAGATCACACAGGTTATCAGTGAAAGGACCCTACCAGTGGCTTGACCCTTTGCTCTGAACATGACCTTAAACATTTATGCTTTTCCTTTGCAGAGCTGGAGTGAGACAGGATCGCTTTTCTTTCTCATCGTCATCATCATCACTGAGTGAAGGAGTGATGGTTTTATGTATGTGTTGAAGTGACTTCTCAAATGAATCTTAATCACATGGGCTAAATAGAGTCTGTGTTTGTTAATCAGATGTGAATAGCAGTCTGATTTCTCTATTTAGATAAATGTCGGCTGGAAAACCTCTTGGCAGATGGGCAAATGTTTGCTACCCACCAGCCTAAGTGGACATTTTAACATGTTGCAAACATAATTTTGTTGCTAATTAGGGAAAAATGAAAACAGCAATTCTAGTGTCCACCACAGGATCCCAGACACTTTCTTAAGCATGATGGGAGGTAGTGAAGTATTGTATATTAGGCTCTGCATTTGGTATTCCTGGTTCCTCCTCAGAGTAGTTGTCATGAATCATGTGAGGTTGATGCACGTGACTGCCCAGCTCCCTTTCTCCCACAAAGTAAATCAGAATGAGATTTCCTTGTCTCACTGCAACCCAGCCCAGTCCTCTCTCAGGCTGATAGGAACCAAGTCAAATACACCTAAAGCATTGAGAGAACAGCTGCAAATGGGAGGCTGCAGCTGATCTTGCATCTACCCAAACTTTTATCCAAGTTTGTAATGCTCTCATGTTCTTAAAACAAGTAGAGAGGTGCAGTTAGCCTTAAAAGGTCCTCAGGGCTCTGTTCCTAGGTGAGAAGATGATAACAGTCCTTTCTTTTCTGCCAAGCTTTCCCTTCTTCATCAACTTATGGATCTCATATGGTGTGGTGGGTTGACCCTGGCTGGATGCCTTCCTACTGGGTCCTACAACCAACAGCTTTGGCAGCTGAAACTAGAATGAGATTTTGAGTATGTTTGCGTTCCCTTGTCACTATCAAGAATTATCCTGAAGAGTACTTAAATATCTCTCTTAATAATTGCACTAAGTTGCCTGCTACCAATATTCCTAGCAGTTCCTTTGCCAACAGAAGTGCTAAGTATCCTGATTTTATCGTGCATACCTATGGATTACAAATAGATCTTATTAACTGCTCAGAACTGACACATCTATTTGAATAAAGGGGCTCATTTCTTTGCAGGCAGTAGAGCAGTCTTCCTGTTATGCTAATAAATATAGGCATTTGCATAAATGTAATCAGATGTTGGGCTTACTGCATATGTAGTCCAGCATTAGATGCTTCGCTCTCGGGTGCTCAAAGACCTGTTCCGGCAGTGAGGCTGCAAGGGCATTCTAGAAAATAGTTACCAAATGTTTGAACTGGACAGAGACTGGGAAAGAAAGAGATGAGAGACTGTGCTTACAGAAATCAATCTCAGCTTCTATAGGGGAATGAATTATAGAGACACCGTATCATACTTTTTGTATTCTATTGTGTTATACATTTTATATTGTATTACAGATAAGAAAAGGCAATTTTCTCAGTTTTGTCTGGAAGAGCTCTGATTGTGCTGGACTATCCCTTTTGCTGAATAATGTACCATGTAGTCTTATAGCTTTGTACGGTTGTCAAATATGCAAATGCAGCACCCCGAAAATCACATGGCAACTGGCACTGGCATGTGCTGTCGCTGTATGTACAGGAGAAAGTAGGAGGGGAAAGTTCAAGCTTTACATAACCATTTTTGCTGTTGTGGTCAATAACCGCTTTCCCTTTGACATCACCTAGAGAAAGAAACCAACAAAACATTCTGCAAATTTGGGGAGAGAAGCCGCTTAAATGCGGACTTGTGATGACCATGATCTTCTATATAATACAAAAGGATTTTGTCTTGGAGAGCTCTGCATCAGGTTGAACCAAAGCAGGTTTTTTTATAGGGTGGAAAGGGATGGAGTTTCTGCACCTCCCTTCTTAAGCTGGTTTATAGTTGTCAGTGCTAGAAAGACGCAGCTTCTTTCATAGCTGCAACAGTATTAATGGCAAACGTATATCCCTGATTATCACTGCTCGGTGTTGCTGCTTCCCTTCTATTTCACTGTGTGCTTTACCCTTCAACAGTACTGAATTTGCTTTTGGAGGGCAGAAAAGTGCTGTCTTCCCTTTTTAACACATATGCAAATGCTCAGCAGATGTCTACTTCCCTGTGTGAAGCCTTACTTGGACTGAAAACTAGGATACATTGCACTTTAATAAGGGGAAGCTCATTTAGTTTGAGATGCGTATAGTTGGCAGGTGAAGTCAAGGTATACTTTCAAGACAAAAACAGATGCACCCTTCATGCAGGCTGAACCTTAAGCCACGTCTCCCACATTGCTTAGCTTCAGAGCCCATCTGGACTTCTGGCTCGAAGCATTACTAATGAGTCCAGTCCTTTCCCTCCCGCTCTTCCCTCCCTTGCTTGCTGAGGAGGAGCTTGGAACACAGGGCTGTGAATGTAAGGGCTTATGCAAAGTGCATGCAGTTCTTCAGGCAAAACAGTCTGAAAACTATTATTTATTCATTTGAATAACACTTTTCATACATTTCTAAATGCTTTAGAGGCAAGACATTACTACAGGTTCACTGGGGCACTAACTAGGGACTAGCATGCATTTTCAAACCATCTATTCCTAACTACAGTTTATTAGACTCTCTTAAAAGTTAAAAAATGAAATTTAGTTCCTCCTCGCTTCCTCTTACCCTTCACCATGCAAGCAGCTGACCTGGGATTGCTAGTTTGCTACTGTAGGTTTGCACACAAAGTCTGAGGTACTAGGATTGGTTACATCACTGTGGGAGAAGGAATATGGGTATGGTAATATTCTTGTTACAAGGTAAGGAAGCTCCCAGGACAGAGTCTAATAACTTTGTGTGTGTCACATAAGTGCCAGAAGTCCCAATTGAGATCAGGCAGACAAGGCCACAGAAGTATGCATGCAGGCCTGCAAGCAAGGCGGGGAGAAGCTCCTTTATCGGCCTCATTGTGTGGTGCAGCCTCCCTTTACACCCCAGCTCATCATGTTCCAGCTATAGCTCCTTCTGGTGCTTGGGAGAGAGATACCTCCTTAGTATGAATGCGGACGGCGCTAACCATCCTCAGCAACCACCAGAGACTTAAGTCTCTTGGAGGAGAAATGGTGCTTACAAGAATTGAGCACCAAGAAATATCATTAGTAGTACAAAAGGAGTGTGAATAATGAGAACAAATTACACCTCTTTCCAGAGCTGGGGAACCACTTTTTTATCACTTTTTCTTTCTAGGCTCAGTGCTGCTCCCGGCTAATATTTCCACTTGCTTCCCCAAAAGTAACATGGCTACAGACCTCTTGCTTCCCTTTAACTCACTGGGAGGTTTTCTAATTAATGTGTTTCTTTCCACATTAGCACCTTTCCCTGGTATTGTTAGCTTTCCATTGATACTAAATTCCCACCTTTATCCTCTTGGGGAGAGTTTAACCAACGTACTTGGATAACAGCAGGCTGGCCTGCTTACCTAGAGGGTTTTTTTCCTCTGCAGCTCTGTCTTTTAGATGCCAGGAACATCCCTTCTTCTTTGGCTGGTGCCTAAAAATAGCTAAATATAGCTCACAGAGCAGAAACAGACTCTGCCAGTTGCTACTAGAAACTCTGGCATCCAAAAGAGCAGCCAGTGGCTTCATCGAGGGTATTGGCTCACAACCATGCCTGCGAGTCTGTGAAGGTGCCCCTGCCTGCCTGACGGATTAGCTTCAATTCATGGTTGTGTCTGAGCATGAGAGTCCTCTGCTGCTGCTCCCAAACCAGAGCTAAAAGGGTGAATGTGCCGACAGTGTGCCTCTGTATGTTGGAAAATAGCATAAGAAAACTCAGTTCAAGATCTTATGGAAGAGGAAGGTGATTTAATTTTTATACAGAATCTCTAAGCACATTGATCCACTCACTTTCACAACCTCATACTTGTAAAGTGAAATATGTGCCCAAGTGGTCTGGGCAGGATCACTTGTGTGCAGCATAGAGGTTGGGATGTAGGCTGCTAAGTCCACGCTGTCTCTCCTGCATTCCTCTTGACTGGTGACAGCAGACTGATTTTTCGATGGGTTTTGTGCCCTTTTGTGTCTGTCTTTGCATTGGGCTAACATAAAAAAGCAACAGCATTTGTGATATGCTGCAGCCTTGTTTGCCCTCCTTCTGTTGTCAGTGCAGGGTTTGCTGCAGGCAGACCTTGCCAGACAGTCTGGGCTGTTGCCTTAGCAGGGTAAAGGTCCTTGGGGTTTTTTGTCTGAATGGAAACAGTGTCCTTGGTTATTAATACTGGCCAGTCTTTAAGCGCTCACACATACACCTCAACTCACACTTAGTTCATACCCATCTTAGTACTTCTGCTGCACTCCCTACGCATATACCATACCAAATACTTAACCCCAAACTGGGTGCCTGCTGGGAACTTAACTCAGGGGGAACAGGGCCTGCAGAAAACTGGCTATTGCCACTTCTAATTTTTCCATGAAGTTAGCATGGCAGAAACTGCTGCTCCAGGAGATGACATAGCTGCTCTGCTTGTGGATGGAAGGCAGAGCCCATAAAGCTGTCTCATCAAGCTTGCTGTCTCACTGGGTTGTGAAAGGATATGCAGCTGGTAGCCTAGCTTGGCCAGTATGCCACAGGCTCCTCCCAACAACATACACTCCTACCGATTAGAGATACTGTTAAGGCCTGCCGCTGCTTTCATTTCTTGCCGTTACAGTTCCAACACATGTAAGCCAAATTCAATGTTAGCAGTGCTCCCAATCACCCTACCATTCCCCCAGCCAGGTTCTGCTAATTGGTCTTATTATCAGGTATTTCCCTAATGAAGGTTTTCTCCCAGCATGCCCTTCTGTAGCCAACCCCTTATACTGACCACAGAGGCAGTCCTAGGGCCCTTAGTGGCTCTATTTCACAAGTAGCTTGCTGTGATGCTCTCTTGCTGCTGTTCTGTTTTCTTTTTCCACATGAAGCTAACTTTCTGTTCTGCATTTGTACAGCAGTCAGGGCAATAGAGCAGTGACCTGTAATGCAGGTCTTATCACAGTCCAGATGCTAAATAGTAGCTAGCTCTCCTTTCTTCTTTCCTAGAGATTGCCTGTTTTCACGAAGGCAAGCAAAAGCCTTCTCTTTCTGTATCTTGCTTAGTGTCAGTCTTCAGCAGCCTACAAATGCCTTTGAGCTGCTTTGGATAGCTGTGGGGATATACCCATTTCAAGGTGGAAGTTGAGGCTTTCTAGGTTTAATCTCTCATCTCTAGGAATTTTTGCATCAATCTCTTCCTCCTGTTTAAATTCTGCACCTAGTAGAAAGGGCTGATCAGCTAATGGGGAGGAAGAAGCAGAGACAGCAAGATGGGTTATAGCTATACAAATAAAAATTTATCAGATATGCAACTGCCTGCGGGAATTGCTGATCTCTCTGCCTACCGCTTTCCCTCTCACTACTCACAGTCCTCCCGTTGCTGGAGGGCTAGAATGGGTGGGCCCTCCGTATTTCTCCAGGTGGAGAGCCCTTCTCTTAAACAGCAGGTGAGCTCCTGTTTGATATAGAACTGCAGTGGCAAAGAGGGTGCTCGTTATTACAATGTGATTTAGGCATCCCACCTTATGGGCGTAGCTGAGGTACTCAGTAAAAGTATTTTAACAGGCCTTTTGCATTTCAAGGTAATTAGGGAGAATGTGCAATTAAATATATTCTAGGAAGAAACTTCTGTGATGAGCTTGTCTCACTCAGAAAAACTAATATGGGACCTCACGTTCTTGAAATCAGCGCAAGTGACTTGCGGGTGGACAAGAAAAAAATCTTTCTTATATTTGAAATTTTTTTATTTTGAAGGGACTGTAAATCATCAGTGATGCTCAGACATGGCAGTAGTTTGACCCTGGGACACCAGAAGCATCAGGTAAGGAGAAAATCTGTCTTTTACTTGAAATTTTACTTCTTCTGAGGGGACTGTAAATCACCAAGGATGCTCAGATGTGGTAGTCATTTGGCCTCAGGAGAGAGCCATTTGTTTTTAGGTGCTTGAGATCACCAGCCTTGGGAATGTGCATCACTGCTTATTTTTGACTTTTCCTCTTGGTAGGAGGGACAGGGAAGCACACCTTGGAGCGTAGCATTCTTTGGCCTTAATTTTGAAACTCCAGTATCTTTAGGACCTGCCTTTTGCTGGTGAGGATTCGAGCTGTTTGATCTTTTGTGACTGCTGATGTGTTAAGTTTGCCATCTTCGTGTTCTGTAAATGCTCGCCCTGGTCCACTGAGCATGCGTCTGCAGCCTTCTCTGCACGCTGTGCTGGGAAGGGCAGGCTGTGCTGCTCTCTCTCTGCTCTCCCCAGGACAACACCTGTTTTCTCTTGCTCTGATGAGGACTGTGGAGTTTAACTATACCTTGTCTCGGAGATGTCAAGGAGATTTATTTATCAGCTCTGCTCTGTGGTGTTTTTTATGTCCTAGGGAATTCATGAGAGTTTTTCACAAACGAATTTGCGAGGTTGCTTTCTCAGCCAACGTGTTGTCATACTGCACAACAGTTTAACTTTCCCCCAGATGCAACTTTTCCTCTTTTTGCAAACTCTAGTGAAGGATGATGTTGTCGCAGACCACAGCTCTGATGTGCGTCACAGATTTCACAGCACTTCATGAAAGAGATGAGTAGCTCTTTTCCAATGGTGCAATTAGGTGCAGAGTAGCAAGGTGATTAACTCCTCATTTCCCTTCCCTCCACCTTTTGTAGTGAATCCAGGTCTTCAGTGTTCCTATTCAAGCTCCATCTAGGATGGCTGGAGCAAGCCTGGAATGAAGCATCGTGGGAGACCTTTTATCTCCCAAACACAAATCGTCCTTTCCTTACCATAAAAAAAACCAACCACAAACAACCAACTAGCAGACTCAGAAATATCCGTGCACCTGAAACATACAGCCTTGTTTGAAAGTCTCCACGAATTTTTATTTCAAAGTGATGACAGCCTGGAGACTTTTTCTTTGTTGGGAACTTTTCTTTTCTTGCTAAGTAGCAGTTGTGGGGGTGTGTGCGCGTTATAAAGAAGGGAGGAGGACTGTATTTCCTATTCGGCACATGGTTATTATTGGGGGATGGGACAGGACTCTCAGGAAAAAAAAAAAGGAATCCTGTTATATGACTGGAAGGCTCCTTGCACTCAGGCAGACCTGGGATCTTCCAGCTGCTGGCCCACAGGGACAGCTCTGCCAGCAGGAGCTGAAAAGTGTTGCTGGAGAGATGCCAAAGAGGTGGTGCTTTGGCCAGTGGGTAAATAGAGGCTGTCAGCTCCCAAATCCCCTATCCGTCTCTACTGCTAAGTGGATTGCCAGAGAAATAAATCAGAGGAAGGGAAATTCTTTGAGATAGAAAAAGGAGGATTTAACGTACTTGAACTATTGCAGAGAATTAGTGCAAAAGCAGTGCTGTGAGGAAGGGTTGCTGGAGGAAAGTCTGCTCACAGTCTGCTCTTTAAATGCTATTAATTGCTGCATTACTTGATAGGCGATATGTAGGTTGTTCTGCCAGGCTGGTGAGCAAGAAACCTTTCTTCTGCAAACATGAATGTGGTTTCAACCCAAGCTGGGACTTTCAGACTGTGTACAGTTGTTTTAGGGGAGAGAGGGGAGACAGGAGAGGAAGCCTGCTCCAAAGACTTCCTAGAGGGAAGTCTATTTACTGTACCTCAAATCTGTATTCTGTAGGGCTTACAGGATGACACTTTGAGCACCCATAGTATTGAGTCCAGGGCAGGTTTTGGCTCCGCTTCCATGGGAGTTGACTTCCCAGCTGCTGCACGGAAGCCACTGCAGCTACCAGTAATATCAGTACATTTCAAGAGAGTGCCCAAGCACCAAGGAGAAGTTCTCCTTCCAGGGCCTTGCAGATCTGTAGTCCCTATGGCAAACATGCTTATCTCGGAATTGAGTAGCTTGAAAACTGTGGTAGACTTGGCAGTGTCAGGCTTATGGTTGGACTTGATGATTTTAAGGGTCTTTTCCAACCTAAATGGTTCTATGAATACCTGTTTGTGTGTCTTCTGTGTAAACGTGTTGCTGAAAACATTGTCAGCCAGTGAAACCATCTGTTGTAGCTTGTTGGCTGAATTTTGGATCTTAAAAGCATTTAGTTCCCTATCATTCCCCCACCGCAACAACTCTTCCTGTAGCACTTACAGGTCAAACAATAAGTGCGTTATTAATGTATGTGAAATAAAAGCAATCCTGGTCCACATGTCCCTACAGAATTCAGTTCATACCCAGCCTGATGGAGAGGTAATTTATCCTGGAAACGATGACTTAAAGTTTGACCATTTGATATAGTTCCAAGAGCCACACAGTACATTTGGCTTGGAATTAACGCAGGAAAGGACTTTCAGACATTTTAACAGGGCAGAACACTTGAAGGAACTGGAAAGTATTCTTGAGAACATTCAATGTCGCCCTAAATTAGACCATAAAAACTAAGTGCTTTTTAAAAGCAATTTTGCACAGTAGGGTCTGCATTGTCAGAGCTTCCTGGTGATTTAGACGTTCTCCTTCCTTGTGACTCCTGCAAAAATTCAAGAAATGGAAGTCTGGCTGCTGTGAAAAATACCCTTGTCTTTAAATTTAGAGGAAAAGCTATATATATATAAATGTGATAAACATCTATAAACCACAGCCCATAAAACTGGGAGTCTGACAGCAGAGGTGTGAAGCACTGTCATGTGAAGAGCAAACCTGGATTTCTAACTCTTTCAGTTTCACATAAGACAGTATTAAAGTTGCTAGTGTTCTGATGCTTTTCCCTGGTCTTGGGTTTTGGAGGATCACACTGAATGCAATGAACAAGAGAAAATCACATAGCACAGAAATGGCTCATTTGTCATAATGCTACTTTTTTTCTTGTTCTTTCTATTATACCGTTGGAGTCACCCTCAAAGCTGCTGTTTGGTTTCCGGCATTTCCTGCGTACTCATGAAAAACAGTAGTTCCAAGGCTCAACAGGCCATTTCATCAAAATAAGAAGGAAAGCTGAAATGGAGACCCAAAATGAAGTGGTGTAGAGCCTCACTCAAGCCTCACCAAGCTGCATTTTGTGAGTTTGATAATGCAGAGGTGGATTTTCCAGAAAGATACCCTGACAGGAAAGCTACTGAAACAGAACTGACAAAGTCTTGGACTTGTCTTTTCTGCGACCCTTTCCCAAGGAAGGGCAGCTGGGAATCTTGCATTCCTCAAGGCTGGGAATAACGGGAGGGAAGAAATCCACTGGCAAATACTTAGTCAAGTACAGATCCTTATACCTGCATTTGAGAAAGTCACAGCTGCATTCAACAGGCAGATGTCTAGATCTGTTACAACTTTCTGAGGTTTAATATGAGTGAGGGCCTTCCTGATTCCCTCTCCAGAGAAGACTGCAAGTTAAGGAGAAAGAATCTGGTTAGGAAATGCAGTTTTCTGGAACGCCTTGGTCACTTGCCCTAATTGCCAAGTGTTGTGCAGGCTAAAGTGCACGCCACATGACAGGCAGCGATTCCACGAATGGCCTCTGAGCTTGACTTCTGTGAGAGCAGCAGTAGTTAAGTTGTGACACTGATGAGTGAGGGTTCCCATTTAAGTACTCTGGTCATGGTAAGGCACAGGGACCAGCACTCCTAGGATGCTCAGTAGAAGCAGAAATAAAACCAGGGCAGCTAAGTGGCTCTGATGAAACTGCATAAAACCCAATGAAGTGACAGGCATCCAACTGCAATTGGTTTTGCTCCATAAACTCCACATAAGCTGTGAATGCTTATGAATGGAATGAACAATCTCCTATGTGTCTGCTCTAAAACACCTGAAGAGTGCAACAGACTTGTCTCCCACTGAGCGTGTTTTGCACCAGAATATTGCGACACTAAATGCCGTGTGTGATGCTGTTTATCTGCGAAGAACTGCGGGCTTACCACCACTTTGCTTGCTGCTGAGTCAGGAAAGAGAAGGGAATGGCCAGGAGTCATATTTTTCTTGAATGCGTATAAGTTGTCTACATGACTGTGTTCTGTATGATCTTCATGACACATGCTCCATATAAGAGTTGAGACACATACAGAAGACATCTCAGTGAGTACCTTTTCCACTGTTAGCCCTCAGCTTTCCCCTTCTCACACAAGTTGAAAGAAAGAAGTCTAATCCCTTTTGCCCTCTCTTACTAGGAAGTGGGGAAAAAGAAAAGCAAGCTGGTTTTTTCAGTATTATAAATAATCTAGGAGTTGGAATAAGTATACATCCACAGCCTACAGTAAGACCCTGCAAGTATCTTTTCCATCAGAAATCAGGCTAAAACCACAACCAGGCTCTTAGAAGTGTTCTGTTACCATTTATCTATTCAGACTAATTAGACTAACTTCTCTGGAGCCGGGTTTTGTATTTTTGGTAGCACTGAAGATGCTTTTTCCTTGATAAATGAATAAATGACCCTGTAGATGTACCCTGAAAGTATACCTCCCTATCTTATAATTTCCAGTCTTTTCTCATCTCTGTTCTTGCCTCTAGGCATTTTTACTAGATTTCCACCTTCTCTCTTCCCCTGACTTCCTCAGGTGTTTTAGTTATTCCAGCCCTTGACTCCTTTAGTCATACTTACTGGCTGGCTTGATCAGACATGCAGATTGCAGAAAGCAATCAAAACATTTTCTTGACAGCCTGAGAAATTATATCCCTAGCAACTTTATCCATTAATAATATATCCAAAATAGTTATGAGGACACTTTGTGAATAAAACATCATGAAGAATCTCTGTAAGAAATATCAGGCTTTTCTAAATCAGTCTTCTGGGAGAATATGCTGTTAAATGGGACTTTGTAGCTGGTTCCAGCCATAACGATTCTATGATTCTGATTCTTGGGAAGCGGTAGTGCTGATCCACATCCCCACGTGTGCCTCCTTGCCATTGCTTGCCTTTAGCTCCGCTCTCGAGGGGTCCTGAAGGAAGGGGTAGGAGTCATCTCGTTCATTGGGTGCCCTACGAGAGCCTCATTCATAGTAAACTGAAGCCATGAAGCCCCTTCCTTGCCATCTTCATTTATGTAAGTGCAGATACAGGCCGTTCCTGCTGACTGGCAGCTGGACCCTGGCAACATCCAAGAGTCTGCGCTCTCTGCTGCATCCCAAATATTCAAACTAGGAGCTCTGGGCCTCCCTCACTTCCCCCCTGTTACTACCTTAGCCCTCTCTAGAATCAAAGGAAAACATTGGTGGTAACTTATTTTTATGGGGGTTGACAACTTTTGGTAAAGTGTTTTGTTTCTCTGCAAAAACAAATGGAGACCATCACAACTCCATGTCCTTACACTTTGTTGTTAAACAGAAGAGTTTGTCTCCTTTGGTGACAGGGCTTTATTCAAATGTGTTATTATTATAAGCATATAATTTGCCCTGTTGGATCTAGTCACAGCTGCCTAAAGCACCCTCTCTGGCCAGCATCTCTGTCCCCCTGCCTTTTATACAGTTTTCTTATCCCCTTAATTTCTCTGTCATTTAGTCCACTCCTGGCCATCACCTTTAATCTGCTTTTGCCTCCCTTGTCTTTGGGTCAGCTCTTATTAGCTACAGTGCCACCTCCTTTGCTGTTTCTGGGATAGTAATATGAATGGGAACTGGCTCATATGTGGGACAACGCTAAGGCTAAGCTCAGCAGAGGCTTCAGTGGGCTAAGAAAACAATGTGGAAAGGAATTAGTGCAGGGCAGCAAGATGTTGGCCTTTCCCAGACTCTCAATGAAAAGCCCTTTCAGAGCCATTTAATTTCCTCTGTCAGTGGATGGACTGGATGACCCAGGGGACAAGAGACTCCGTAGTTCTAGTGTATACCTTGTTGCTCTGGGTCAGCTTACAGGGTTTAAACTTTTTTGAAAATGTGCACACAGACAAAAAAAAAAGCGGGGGGGAAAATCAGCCTGGTAAATAAAATTCCCTTCCCCATCAAGTTCTTAACAGGGAAGGACAAGACACAAGCACAGCTCAAAAAGCCGTATGCTAATCTCTATTGACATATCAAGCTAACAACAGGTAGGAGGAGCTCAACAGTCAGGAGGAAAAGAGAATAGAGTAATTTTTTTGTATCTCTAGCACTTTTGTCACATCTATTAGCATAGCTCTTAATTGTTACAGTAGTAGCTGTGCCTTACAGCTCTGCCACTGAATCAGGATCTTTTCTGACTCAATCTCCGGGAGATTAAGTCCCAGCTACGGTCTACATGTGGGCTTTGTAGCAAGACAGCTAAATTAGTGCAAACTGCAAGTGTACATTCATGACTTACCTGACTGTAGTTCAGGATATAGGTAACCAGGCAATCTGAAAAAGACTCTGGCAATTAAATATTTTCCAAAGCACTGGCGTGTTGCTTATCTTATCTCCTGTCCCGCTGCTAAGGGATCAGCAGTGTAAGTGCTCCCCAAGCCATACCGGTCAAAACAGGCTGAGTTGGCGAAACCCTGGTAGTAAACGCTTTAAGTACACCCAGAGAGGGAGAGCGCCCTGGGTATAGCCTTGCTGTTACTATTCTTCAGCCTACTCTGTGATGCAAGGTGCCCTTGATACTTGCTTAAACTCTTGCACTTAGCAAAAAAAAAAAAAAATAAAAAAACCTGACAACACAAATCTTTGCAAGAGAAAGACAGCAGGAGGCAGGGAAGGTACTGCACGCACTTCTGGGTTAGAAAGAGTCCCTGATGAGGAGTAACTTCATAGCTTCATTTAACACGTGTTGCTGCACTCCGTCTGGAAAAATCATCGGGTAAAATTTTCTGGCTGGAGCTACTGCAGGGCAAGAGATCCGAATAAAATGATTGCAGTTGCCCTGTCTAGCTGAAGTGTCTTAGAGAAAACTAGGAAGCATGACAGCCTCCAGTCTCTGCTTTGCGAGTGAGCCAGAGCTGTAAACACATTTGGGGATCCGGCTGCAGTTAACATCCTGCTCTGCTCCCGCCAGGCGTATGGGAAAACCATACAATTGACAAGTTATTTTAACAAGGTGGTGAAGGGTAGGCAGAAACTCAGCAATTTGCATACAAAGTATTGAGATCATGAAAAAGTCAAATTAAAAGCATAAATCAGGCACCTCATGGTTTAATCATGAGGGCTGGCAGAACTACAATACCCTTTACAACAGCAGATGTCTCTGCAATGGCAGTGCCTTGAAGGATCTTTTCGCTGGAGGAATCGAGATGAATTCTGACGCCCCAGATGAATCTACACAGGACTTTTCCTTTTCCTGCTCCTATTGGCTTTTGTGAACATCTTAAATTAGCATCAGCACTTGTTTCCCTATCAGGAATGAGTCCAAGGATGGTGTCAGTGGTTTGTGTTTTGTGCCAGCTTTGCAATGTCTTGATTGCAAAAGCTGCTTTCCCAGCTTCCTAGATCTTTGGTTCTGGAGCTTTTACTTGGAGGTGAGCAAAGTAATTCTCTGTCAGCCATGCAACGCTTTCTCTATTCATCATTCATTCAAAAAAAGAAAAAAAAAAGGAAATATGAAGCACATACAGGGCAAATGAATGAGATCAAACCTGACAGCAGCATCTTACCGTGCCTATCCTGGCAAGAATTTAGCATATCTTTCACATCTGTCCTCAAGGCTTTCATAGAATGCCAGCTTACAAGACCCACCCTGTTTTGCTGTGCTCATGAGAGGTCTCTCATGAGAGCAAATGGACTTGGCAACAGACCAGCTGCTTTCTGTGTGTCCCTCCTCTGGTGTGGCAGGGTGTCCTGCAGTCAGGCGCTGAAGGCTAAATACTTCCAGTAAGGGGGAGGAAGGTCAGGTTTTTTTAAAGCTGTCATCAGAAACCACTCCAGAGAATTCTGCAAAAGAAAAACCCTCTGCTGGGAGGTGGTGATGAGAAGTAAGCGTGCTGTTTGTGCGTGAGAGGGAGGTCTTCAGAGCATGTCTGAAAGGAGGAAAAAAAAATGGCTGGATTAGAATGTGAGTTCAGGTCCCATTGAGGGACCAGGTCTTCAGAAACAAAATTAATGCAAGTATTGATAAGAGCTTTAAAATTATGAGAGCCTTACAAAATGGGGCCTCTCTTCTCGATGGCAGGGAATACAAATTTGATCAAAAACTGACCGCTTGGAAGTGGTGCAGCACCAATTTATGGTTTGGTTTTTTTCCTGCACTGTTTTTTTTTATTACACTGAAATAAACAGCACAACTGTCAAGGAGGCTTGGTGGACTGAGGCACTAGACACACCTATTAATTTTGTTCCCCAAAGAAAGATGTGGGTTCAAATCTTATATATTGACACAGTCTAAACATTACCAAGAAGGTAATGTTCTTTGGCCTGTGCTATGCATCACTACCATGCCTTCTGGCAGCACAATCCATTAAACAACTGCACCTGTAACGTAAGAACTCCTAAAGCTTCTCTGCTGAGATTTCTTGGCTGAGTGAAGGACTTAAACGTGAGGACTGAAAAGCTTTTTCAGTACACACACATGTCTATGGTGGGAGAAGGATCCTGTAATTTTGTAACCTACAATTTTAAAACATGATGGTGTCTTGATGTTATAAAACTTTTTTGTCACTCAAAGGAAGTCACAATCTCTAATGTTAGTGGGATCATCTTCTCTAATTTGTTCAAAGTGCTGAATTCTTACCTATTGCGGGCTTGGGCTTAGTTGAAGTTTCCCAATCTCAGTTGTTTCCAGTTTAATTTTGATCTGACCTTGATATTCTCAGGATGTCATGTCTCACTACAGTTCAGACCAGTGCTATGAGCTGCACCTACAAGTACATCTTCCTTCTTGATGCAGGAACACTTTTGGCCACCTGCAGCTCAGTTTACATTCCTTCTCTTTATTTTTTGATGCTGAGCAGGATCTAAGCTGGGTCCGTACTCCACTGTAATCATGTGTTGGGTCTGCAGAATTTGTGGGTAGAAAATAGATGGAGGAGCTGTAATCCAAAGGTCGCATCCCTGCAGTTTGCTCAGCGGCACGCTGTTGCCATCAGTTTTGAGCAGTCTCATTGCTGGGCTAACAGGAGGCCCAGGCAAGTGTTGGTTTGGAGACGGTTTCAGAATCTTCCAGATAAGGCTCCTAAAATACAACACAAGCCACCAAACCTGCCACCCCCAGCGGACTTAGCATCTGGGTATATTTCAGTTGCGTTACAACGGTTAAGCGCTCATGGCTAAACATACTGGATAAGGTCCCTCCTTCCTCATCAGAGCCTCATAAAAAAACTCAGAATGATACTCATTTAATGCATCACATGCTGCAGTGCCAGGTACATCTAAGAGCTGTTTATGAAGAGTTCCCATCCTTCATATCTCTTCCGCTGTCTGGCTGCAAAGGGACCAGCCAGCCCTGTGCGATGGGCGTTGGGGAGCTGCATGCCACCATCCAGCATGGGAGGGGCTTCAATACCTGGCAAACCCTGACCTGCCAATTCAGACGTAGCTGACATCGGAGCAAGGAAGAGAGGTAAATACTGAAGTGTCAGTAGGGTGGCCCTCCTGACCTCCACCGTCTGCAGGAAGCCTCTTCCTCCTCACACCGAATCTCTGCACCGAAATTGCAGCAGGGAACGCTACTCTGGGGAGAAAGAGCAGTGTTTTAAACCAGGGAGAGGCTTTCTCTTGCAGCTGCCCTTTTAGAGGATCTTTTCTCCATATTATTTATTATCACATTATTTAATGTGAAAGGCCACTTCAGCCCTAGGCTCTAGTAATTAGCACTAATAGATGATTACACAGCAGAGGCAGTACATAAAGATAGTGTTCGTTATGCGCAGACACGTGCACCACAGATTTATCTGCTGTCTGCCAACCTGTCACTGTCAATGAACAGCCACTGCTGTGTTGCAGGACCATTAGACACCTCAGACACTCTGGCTCAGCGCTTCGTATGCAGTCATCTGAACAGTCAGCTCTTTTGAAATATGGCTGTATGTTCTGCCTTTTACACACACATGCACGAGCGCGCATACGCAGTAATAGGAAACCCTCACCCAGGCATAGCTGGATTCCAGACAGCATTTACTTATTGTATATAATGAATAAGGCTACCAAGACAAGTCTTGCTTCTCGGGCAGCTCTGCCTGGCAGCTCAGGCACTGACCACGCTGAGCACCACCAGGGGGCTGAGAAAAATATTTTAAGTGCTAATGCCCTCGTTCTAGGCAGAACAGGCTGTGAAACATATGGAAAAGGGAAAGAGCGCTCACAACTGTAAATACTTAGACCGCCTACCGAAGTATGGCAGTCTCCCCTTCTCTGGAATTTAATTTCAGCCCTTTTCTTATATGGAGAAAAAGAAACTGGCATTTCATTCCCTAAGATCTCCCTTCTAGCCTTCACGTCTCCTGATGCTTTCTGCTGTGTGTAGGCTGGTCTACTGTAGTAGCAACCAGATACCTTCAGCGAGCACCCAGTTACGGTGTGAAGCAGTGGTGAGTGCTGGGGCAGAGGGACAGCAAGGGATGTGCCTGCAGCCTGCTGTTGTGCTCAGCACCTAGTGAGGCTGGAGGGAAGGGATGGGGGCACCCACACTGCAAGCTAACTATTAAGGGCAATTCCAAGGACCTGTTTCTATTGTGCGACTGTATTAAGCCTTCTAAATGAGGCTTAGAAAACCGGGTGGCATCTTCTCTGTCTGGTTGCCTGGCTTTGTGCAGGAAGCAGTGGTAGCGATGGTCCAGGACTAAAGAGGCAGCCTTGCTGCAGCAGTGCTGCTGTCGCCACCAAGGACCTCTTGCTCTGCCCCTGGGAACACATCGCTGCAGACTCAGTGCTGTGTGGTGCATCTGGGGCAGCACAGTGTGGTGCAGTGCTGGCAGCTGATCTTCTAGGAGAGTCACCTGGAAATAGTCTTTGGAGACCAGGCTCTTTCTTTAGCTTTGTGTTGGAAAGACAGTTGTTTGAATTTCCAAAAGCTCTTGTATCTGAGAAAAGCACTGCGAAATGTGCCAAAGCCACCTCCTCAGCAGCTGAATTCTTTTAGGGAAATGTCTTCAGAATGCCCAGGGTGGAAAATGAATAGCAGCCAACTTGAAGTGTTTACTACACTGGCTGGCACAAAAAGGCGCTCTCCCAGCTCCACTTTGACCTGCTTGTTGGTCTCTGTTGAGTGAGAAATCCATGCATGGGAACACTAAACAGAGTGCAAAATAAATGCAATACTACAGATCCTTCCTGCCCCAGAGAAATATGGCATCAAGTAGGGAAGCAGCTTGCAACGTGCTCTCAGGATAAAATACATCTTTCTGCTGGCAATGTTCATCAGTCACACGTTCCTTGGCAAGCCAGAATTAACAGTCATAAACAAATGAAACAATGTTGTTTGCTACATCGGGCAACTCAGGAAGTACTGAGGGAAGGACTTTCCTCTGACAAACTCACTGGGGAACTGAATTCCTTGCATTCCTACTTTTCAGGCAAACCTCTTCATTTCTGGATCCAGTAGGATCTGGAATGGTTCTCATTGTGCATTGCTGGAGATCAGACTCATGAACTGGGGTTTTGAACGTGAGTGACACAACACATTTCTGCTTTGGACATCACTAAGTTAGTGGCTGCTATAGCAATTGGAGGGCAGTGCCGGAGCTATTATGAAGTTCGAAGTCCAAGGGTAGAGTCTGGAATAGGAAATTTGCAGTCATTCTTTTCCCCGTTTTCAGCAAGCTGCTTGATTTGTTGTTGGCCTTGAGATGCTCACAAAATAGTCATGCATTGAATTTGTAGATCATCCGTCAAAATACCTAATTTGTACTAAGATAACCAGCAGAAGCAATGGTTTTTTTATTCTAGTTTGGCCATAATCTCTGTCTGCTCTCATTGCTTCCCACGGAGAAAAGTGTCTGGCCAAGCTGTTGTTCCCAGAGCAGTATAGCAGCTCTGACTGCTATGGTGACGTATATAAGCAAAGGTGGCAGCCTGAAAGTGACAAACTGGCCTTGTAATACCCTTTGAAACAGGGCAACATTTCATGCAAAGGACTGTGTCCTTAGACAGTGCAAAGAGACATGTACTTACTCCAGCTGAGCCAGTGCCATGGGTTTGGCCTTGGCGGGATTATTATATCTGTCTTTGGAGCCTAAAATATCTGGAATAAGATTCCTGCTCTGCCTGCTTTCATGCCCCAATGAGGTCCTTTTGCTTTTGGAGTCTATCCTTCTCTAACATGGTTCAGAGAGCATCAACAGGAGCAGATACTGCATTTCATCCCATTTAGCCAGGTTCAAATCCTGATAAGAATATTTCTTGTTTTAATGCAATTTCTATTCAGTATTACTCCCTTCTTATCAGCTGCTTTTGTAACTGTCAGGATAACCCTAGTTCCTATGTCTGCTGTATCAAAATCCCACACACCAACATATGACTGCTTGAGAATGGTGATGTCCTCTTTCTAAAGAACAGAGATAAGCAAGTGTATCTCATCTTTACAGCCATTCAAATAGGGCTGTGTGAGGACAGGAGGCAATGCCTATCCTGGTTTTCCAAAGATAACGTGGTTGGTTTCTTATAGGAAGGAATTTGGGAGTTACGCAGATCATTTAATTTTCTTTTATTTGATGTGTTGTCAAGAATCTGCTCTCCTCATCACTCTTACACATATCCCCCTCTACATGGAAAAGCAGCATAGGAAAAAAGCAGAATACTAAATGATTCAGGAATCCTCAGGGGATATCTCTGCTTTAACTGCAGAGTCATCACCAGAAAAAATTGTAAATCATTTATTCTCTGCCTTTTTCTCAATGTCTTTCTATTGAAAAATGTAATTAGATCAGCATGTTCCTTGTTTTTAATTTTAATTATGTCTGGAACTGCATTGTTAAGGTTGTTCAGTGTCAGTTTCTAAATGAGAATAACTCTATTCTATAGTGAATATCACTGCACTTTATTCCATTTTAGATCAGGGAAATGTATTTTTAAAAAATAAACATTTTTTTACTAGACTTTTTCCTAGGATTTCTAACAAGACTAAAGAGGTTCATATTATTTACAGAGAGCTTGATAACAGACAGACCTTGTAATCCTCAAAATTTCCTGTGTTTAGAAAGAATGGAAGACATCGAAGTTGAGCATAGCGTTTTATTTGCTAATTTAGTAATTTACTATGCAGTAGGACCTCACACCAGCAACTCTGACCTGAGAGTGCACAGTATGAGGAACTGCATAAACACAGAAGGAAAATATATGTGGTTCCTGCCTCCATATAGAGAGTAAAATGTAACAAACTACAGACATTATAGGTATATCCAAAGATACTTCCGTAAAAACTGCCTTGCAGACTTCTTGTTTGTTTATTTAGATGTGTTGATAGAGACCTCAAAAGTTATTGACAGAAGAAAGGTTCTTTGAAGTAATCTGCATCTGTGAATGTATTAGCCATTAGCAAAACTGTGATTCCAAACAAGCAAGAATCAAGGAAGGAAAGCTGTGACAGTGCCTTGCAGATGTCATGCCAGAGGCAGCTTTTAATGAGGAGCAAAGAAGCAAAGCGTTTCTTCTCCCCCCCAGCCTTTTTTTTTTGTTTTTTTTTTTTGTCCACAGTGATCTGGACTCAGCTAGGATGCTGAGCTGGGATCCATTGCCCTGGGTGTGGAGGCAAGCAGAGGAGATAGGTGATATAGCTGATGGCCAAAAAAGATCTATCATCTTCCCATCATGCTTTTCTCCACTTCTTAAATCCCTTGCCTGTCTTCAGTCCCGGTCTTATCACTCTCCCCACCAGTGTTCTCTGAAACAAATAACATCAGGCTCCAGCCTTGCCTGTCTGCTGTCTGAGTCGCTCCATGATTCAGTGGGCCTAGCTCTCCAAGTTCTGCGCTATACTTCATTTGGTTTATGCTCCCTAATGGAGTTCAAGCCAGGTCAGCAGCTACACCCAGAATTAAATGCGACACACTTCATGTCACCATGGGGCGTTCTAATTCTTTATGAAATACCACTCTGTACAGGGCCCCTTTGGAAGTGGCGTACACTCAGCTTCCTGGCCATCTGGCCACTGCTGTCTGTGGATGTTGAATAATAAATATAATCTGCACATTTATTTTAAAAACTTCAGGCAAACACGACCGTGTATATAACTGCAGTTCCCTGAGGGCCAGAGATGTAGCCTGAGACAGTGCTGGTGGCTCTGTAGCCTCCAGACACTGTTGTCGCATAACCAGCAAGACCCAGATCTTACAGGGTTGCTGCACTGGATATACGTAAACCATCAGCCTTTGCATTCCCGTGGATAAAACACATTACAGAAATGCTAGATGTCTCTAACTTCTAAAACCACGTTCTTCTCAATTTGCACGCACAAGAAAATACAGAGCTACTCTCTTCCCTAAAAAGCACGGTTGTGGTACAGCTACAGCGGGGGGAAAGTTGCCAGGGCCTTTTGCGATGCATGAAGTATAAGCACACAGCGAAATTCCGTGCTGCTTTGGCTGGAACATCCGAGTATCTTTAAGGACTTACAAACTCCATTAGGACTGCAAGCAATCAGTATGAGGAACTCTGCTTATGTCTTGGGCTCTTTGGAAAAACACCATTTCAGTATATTAATCTGAGTGCAGTGCCAATTGAATCACATTTAACTGCAAGTGCAGTGAGAGGGGCAAAAGGTAATCGCTTTTAAAATAGACTGATTAATAAAACCTGCAGACCTGCCCGGGAAGTACTGTATCCGTGTAGCAGAGTCCTGCCCTCTCCAGCTTCATTCCAACCAGTCACTTCAAAGTCCCCGTGCTCACCTAACCCTCTTTGTTATGCAGCTGGCACATCTAGCCTATTAAGCGGGAGAAGTGCTTTATGCCTTTGAATGAGAGTTGCTCCACCTGCTCATCTAGAGTTTCTCCTCTGAAGCACATCCATGATTTGCAGGGAGAGAGATGGCACTTTGTAACTATTAATTTAATGAGCTTATTCCAACATCACCCAAGCAAGGTAAAATTTACATCACTTATCTTGTGAGAGCCCAAGGAACCTGAGGTGATTAGGGCCTCAACTCAACAAAGGTGTTTTAACGTGGGTCTGACTTCAAGAGATTTGAAGAGACTGCTTTAAAACAGGGTGTGTAATAAAGGAGCTGTAAATGAACTGCACTGCACACTCAAGGATATTTTATTCTTTGCTGCTGGCAATAGTGTAGGGTTTTTTTAATTAAAAAACCCCGCAACAAACAGTGAACGAGGCAGAAATTTTTCAGCGAAATGGATATATACCATTAACTGGAAATGTTGTCACAGCCCCTGTTTGGATGACAACTGTTTGGCCCCCAAGGGGTCAATTCTACTCCCTTTGTTCTCCAGTGCAAGAAGTAGAAATGCGGGTCGTGTACTGGTAGATTTTAGGACCAAAACAAACCCATTGATAACCTATTTTTCAGCCCTGTAGGAAAAAGAACACAGGCTCCTGGTGTGATCTTTCTGCACAGATTCAAATTTGGGACTATTTTCATTTTTAGCAACCACAACAACTTCTAAGTTACAGGACCAAGCTGGGCTTTGGAGAGGCCAAAGAAAAGTTCATTTCTCACCTACGTAGTTTCAGCCTCTTTCCTTTGCCTTATTATTTTGATCTAAACCCTTCTATTCATTGCAACCAGTGCTCTGATGCTACTGCTCAGTCTCTGTCTTTGTCCTGCTATGTGTCTGCCTTGTGCTAGTTTTCCCAGTGAGCTATCTTAAGCATATCTATCTTAATGTTTTCCTCTGCATGACCCCAGTGTTGTCTGAAGTCTTTTTCTTGCTCAGTGATGCTGGTTATATGCAAAGCCCTTTCTTAATCCTCGTAGCTTTCACAGCTTGGTGAGTTTCCTGAGTTTATCTATAGGCTATCAAATGAAGGTACATCCTCTGACTCAATCCCCTTCCCCCCCTTCGGTCCTCTCTCTCTACAGAGAAACATATGAAGACATCTTCCGCCTCAAAAAACGTGACCTAGGAGATATAATAGTTGCAGGAGGTGTTATAGGAACAAAAAGCGAAGGTATTCAGAAAGAGTCCAATGTCCACTTGTCCCTGAGATGCTTCTAGTTTAGATATTCACGCTTTGCAAAGATAAGATAGTCAATTGCCACCTGTTAGCAATTCCGCTCAGACCCTCTGAGGTGGTGGGACAGGACAGTGAGATGCCTGAGATGCTGTGGGCTGCTGCACTGAGCTGCACTGTGTTTTGTTCCCAGTCATATAACCTTTCAGAGCTGTCTCCCAGTANGTTCCCAGTCACATAACCTTACATTTGTCATTATCTGCCTACTTAGAAACAAAGTCTTTTAGTGCCAGGGCTACTCGACTCAGATTTTGTTCAACAGCTAATGAAACAAGTCTTTGGTCTGCTTCGGATTCTCTGGGTAATAAACTTTTACATGGACTTGGAGAGAAACGTTAGTGGAAAGATTTAACTAAGATCACTTGATTAGAAGGAGCTCTGGGAAAGCAATCCCAGAACATGCAGGTGGAAAGGTAGTGGTAGTCTCCGTAAAATGTCCTCCACCTTGTTGGGCTAGAAGAAAATGGGAGAAACTGCTTTTGGGGCAGTGGTTATATTATCTCCTGCCCTGAGGGTTGCTCCTTGGAGCTTGCTCTAAGCCTCTGCCTGGAGCTGGACCTAAAAGTATAGTCTAAACAGAGATTTGTGTTGAGTTTGTAGCGTTTACCTCAAGCACCAAGCATTGCACGTGCCTTTGTGGCTCTTGGAGTGTATAAGGTCATGGGTCAGGGCTACCCCAAGTAACTAATATCAAAAGAGAGGTATGCTATGTGGTACATGGGGAGACTTCTCAGATTTCTCATAGCTCCTTTGGAAACAGCACTGTTAAATTTGACCTGTCAGGTAGTGTTGATTCTTTCATTCCTCCCTGGCGTTTTTTGATTCCTCCCCTCCCTGCTTAACATCTGTCTGCCGGAATCTCTGTAATAGCTATTGAGCCTGTGGAGATTTAGAAACGAGAAGGTAAGAGAGAGAGGAGAAAAATAAAAATGATTTCTCTTAATTTCTTCTCATCACATGTACAAAACAGGGGGGGCTAGGTTCAGGTGTCAGACGTTTTTATTAAATGTGAAATTTTACTAAGTCAACACAAGTAAGCGTGAGGCATTTGCAGGGCTACTTTACTTCTAGAAAGTGTGAAATTTTTCTAATTGACAATTAACGCAAATTATCTGATAGTTTGCTCTGCAGAATGACATAAATGAAGTTTTCAGTCACAGTTAGGTAAGGAACCTTCCACTCCCCCTCTGGTCATGTCACAGCAGCTGAATGATTTGGTGTGTCTTTCGTAACTATCCTTTCCCTACTTTGTTTTTTCTCCTCTCTTACTGCCCTAGGAACGAAGGCAAGTTTTGTTCCTTTTTGTGATGAAAATAGTTGGGAATAGAGTTAAAACAAGAAAAATTCCAAGTTTTTCCCAGGAAGGTTAAAGCAAGAAAGTAAACTTTGCTCTTGTAAAGTAAGAAATTTTGCTCACGCAAGGAACAAGAGCCAGGTACCTCCACCTTCACAAATTTTTGGGTCGGCAAAGCACTGACATGTCCATACAGGATACAATAGTCAGAGATACGTAAATGCTTCTGCAATTTCTATTCATCTGTCACAGAAAGCTAAACAGAATGTTGCTCTTTTCTGCCTATGTTCACCTACAGTCCGAGAGCTTGGTATGGAAGGACTAAATCTTTTTACGGAAAAAGAGATTACAATCCTGCCACTGGAATTTTTAGCTCAGCCTTTATCCTGGAACAGAACTGCAACATGCAAAGGCAAAATGTACAGCATCATGAGGCAGCTGCTGCTTTGCATTATAGAGTGTGTCTGGGAATCATTAGTGTACATGACAGAGAGCTTCAGGACCCAAGTCCTGCTTGCAAGTTCTTCCCCACCCCCTCTTGTTATAAGGAATTCGTGCTACATGGCTTCTTGTGTTACAGACCTAAGTTGATTTCCTTATATTCCCTACTTTCTGAACAGTCCCTCCCCGGTGGGGATTAGCCATTCTACCCAAACATGCAGCATTTCAGAGCTCAGCAAAGTTCCCCTAGAAAAGACATTGGTGATCAGGTGTTGTCCTGTAACAGTTGTGCCAGTCTGCTCGCAAAACATAGGCTGAAGCTACAGAGAATTGCTGCCAAGTCTTCCTGATGGTTATTGCTTCAAAGAGACTAATGGTTAGGAGAAAACTTTATGAGCTGCAGAATATCTGGAATATCTTGGGTATCCTGTGATATCCCCGTGTAATACAAAAGGGATAAGAGGAAAACCTCTTCCTTCCCCCCTCCCCTTCCTGTTGTGATGCTCTCCTGAGCAAGAAACTTTCAATGAGAGAAAAAGCACCAGCCTGATTTCTCTGACCTTGGAAATGATGCAGCATGTTTCCTTTGCCCCTTCTCCTCTAAAAATGCACTGAGTTCAAGGATCTCAGTCAATGTGACTTACCTCCCCATCACAGCCGCATCAACTCTACTTTCTTTTAATTGCCCTTTTTGTGATGCTGTTTCAAACAGCTAATGCTTTTGGAGCAGAAAACTATTAGCACCCCCTGCAATGCAAAATATTGTCTGAACTTCAGAAAATCAACCACCCTTCACTACACTTCTAACATTATTCGGAAGGAGTTTCAATTTAGTGATGTTCTAAAATTGTAATGAGTAGCTTGAGAAATGTAAAGTAAGTACAAATCTCTATCTAGCTACAATGCTATATTATATAGGATGTCGTAGGTACAGTGTAACAAATTGTTATGAGGAAAGAATCTGCAAATTTAAAGGGTTAGGAGTACTTTAAAAAAATATAGCCGCTAGAGAAGCACCTTTTCCATACCTGTGCTTATTGGGGGTAGTTTCAGACTTGGGAATAAAAAACTGGGCTTCAATAACTTAGCATATAGTATGACTGCTTTGTAAGACAAGGCAGTAAACATCTGGAAGGGGTTACAAAGGGAAGTAGATGTCTGATACGTTCTGATGTCTTCCAATAGGAAAAGGGAATGAGAGCATGGTTAGTGACAAACTAACCCTGCCCCTTCCCTACTGTTTGTTGCAACACGCACCAAAGCCATCCTCACAGAGGTCCTTGGGACTCTTGAGTAGCAAGAAGGTATCCTCAGCTCACCTGATTCAAGGTCCCTTGAGCAAGTACGTGACAGCTCATCGCTAGCCCACAACTCCCTCTGAGGAGAATGGGATACCTTCCCAGGCCCAAACCTTGGTTTACTGAGCTGTCATTTCACAGGTTATCCTACGGTCTAACTCTGTCTCCTTGCTTAACAAGCTGCTTCTTAAAAGCACAGAATAAGATCTTACTCTTAGTAGCAGAAAATCAAGCGCTAGCACTTTTTGCTTCTCTTTGGGCAGAAAACGAGACCTTCTCTTTGCATTCTCAAGTTTGCATTCTCTGTGCCACAGATTAGTAAAGCCATAGTGCTTATGCAGGAAGTCTGCGCAGGCCAGACAAGGCTAAACAGGTAACTGTAAGATGAGGTTGCTTTACTGCCTTCTGCTGCAGCTGATCAGGCTGGAAACAGCGTACACCAAAGGACAAAATTGTGATTTCTTAATGCTTTCCTCCCAGCTTTCTGTGACGCAAGGGCAGGTAAGAAGGAGATCCAAGATTTTAATGTCTATCTACGTACTGCCTGTTACTGACTTACTTACGTATTTACATTGTGGTTTTATTTTAGTTTACCAAATATTGCTTGGCGGCTCCAATTTATCAGAGCAATCTTAGCTGCAACAGGAACTGGCAAAGGCCTTATCATTTAATTTTGCTAACATCCTTCATTTCTAATTTATACACCCAGCTCTATGACAAATTGAATTTGTCTAACACAGTAAACAAAAGGGCTTCTAACTCTAGTTTCCTGTAATGGAATAACATTATTGGTAACACACATTAAGTGGAACAGGCAGACCTGGGGAAAGGGCTCAGCTTCCCAGCTGTAATTCACATCGGGTCCAACCTGGTTATTTTGCAATAAAGCTAATAGGAATTTGCACCTGGTGTAATTATTCCTAATGATATTAGCTATTTCCCAAGCTTTATGCAGCCTTGTGGAAGGAAATGAGGAAAAAACCTACATATACAGTGAGAAACAAACAGGTGATTCAGTATTATTCTGAGCACCGCTGAGCAGAAAGGCAGTGATAGGAAGTAGTTGGTCTTTACTGAAAAACACCTACTATGACTACCCCTGTCAGCTGGGCTGTTTGTCATCACAACTAGATATTTAACAAGCAGCAGTCTACTGAAGACATGGCATTAGCCATTGGCACAAAAACATTGAGCAAATGTACAGTTATCTGGCAATGTTTGCTGTAGATGCCGCCCCACATGGATTGCCACAAGAGGAGGCAATCACAGGCTTATCTTTCCCTCTGGAAGATAAGCCTGTGATCGCTTCCCCAGGAAAAGGTCATTAAAGGAAATCCCTGGTGGGTCTGTCTTCTCCCTAAATGAAAAATTGCTAGGAAACTAAAATAGATGCCTCTGACTCCATAAAAAATCAGCTTCTTATTAGCACAGCTGAAGCATAGGGAGAGCCAGTGGCAAAGATCAAAGCCTGCCATGAACTTGTCTTCAGGGTCTCAACAGCTGTCAGTCTCCCAGATGTGCCCATATACCTCCTGACACCAATCTCCCTCTGACTGGCCTCAGGCCTGGGCTCCCGGCCTCATGCACTTACTAAAAGTACTGCTGTGCAGAGTGTACGTGCTTCAGACTCCGACAGGTTCCTCAGGAGCATTATTTGGGCCCAGATGGGTTGAGGAAAATCAAGGCATGTCTGTAGTTGATGGAAGGCAAAACGTAACTAGGAGTCAGTGTCTCTCTGCAAAACGCACAATGCTACCTGAATGCACCCGTACGGCTTCCAGCCACCAAGCGCTCGCTTCTCTCTCCATCTGTGCTCCCTCCGCACTCTTCCCCTGACAGCAATTCACGCTGCCGGTCCATTTATCTTTCCTCAGCAGCATGTCTTCACTCTCCTCCTGTGCTCAGCCTTTTTATAATACCTCTGTTTATTATTATTTTCTCCCTTGGGAATGGCCTGATGGTGGCTCAGTTTCCTGAAAGTGAATGGGAGTAGCTCTACTGGCTTCCTGATTTAGCACCTGGAAGCAGGGTCTGGCTGAAAGCCCGTGTCAGCGACAGCCCAGCCCACAGCAGCCGCCGCTGCTGCTGTTGATTGAGCTGGCAACTGTGACCCTAGGATGCATTTTTTTTTCCCCTGTCTTCTTCCCATTTCTGTCAAAAACCTGAGCTGCTCCCACCCTCTACATGTAGATTATACAGAAAAGAGAGAGAAACGCTTGTCACTTCTTTGCATCCAAATACAGAATCCAGGGAGACAAAGTCTAAAATTAGAGTGCATCACAGACAGCAGCATCTGAGTAAACTCATTTAATGTCACTCCAGCAATGGCCCCTAGGGAGGCTGCAAATATACCTGGAAGCAACTGATAATAAATAACGTATGAAGGCAGAAACAAAAATAAGTGAAATATTCTTTTCTCCTCTGCCCAGTAGCAGCTTTCTCCCAAGGCAGTCACATTTCAGTTTTTTTTGTGGTTGAGGACAGCAATCAGCTTATGCTCTTGAAGTGATATTTAAAGAAGTAAAAACTTATGCGTTGCCTGCAAAATAGTAAGGGCGTAATTTTGATGGCACATTTCTGTATCAGATCAGGAGAGCATCACAAATTATACTACCCCTGAATTTCATCTGTTCTGGGTTTTCTTCTCCATTTGAGGCATTGATTTCAAAGCAAAGGGGAAAAAAAAACCAGCAATGGACAAGAGATATTTCCAGTCTTCCCAAATATCTGAAAAACAAGTTTTTCCTTCTGGAATTTACACATGGAAATTTTATATGAGAGTTTGCTTTCCAGACAGTTGAGACAAGAGGAACCTTTGTTTTGACCCAGCATGGCAGTCCCATCTACCTAGGTTTGTCTCTTTCTCTAAGCTAGGCAGCAATGTCACCGTGGGGGATGATACTACAAGTAAACTCCTTGGAATAACATTCAGCTGTGTGAAAATGCAGAAACATTCCAGGTGGACCAAGGGAATGGTTTTGTGATTGAAGGCACTAATCTGTGGTGCTCAGGAGCCCAGGGTACAAACGCCCACCTCTCCATCAGATATTCCATGCATACTTGTCAAAATCTTTCTGACCATCAGTTCCAAAGTAAAGCAAACAAGTTCTTCTGTTTCCTACCTTCTCACAGCATTTTCTGCCTAAATTGTTAAGATGCTTTGCACTAGCCTATATTGATGAGTTTGCACACCAGTTGGTACACCAGTGAAGCCTGCAATTTTTAGTTAGTTAATTGCTGGAAAGCAAATGTAGGAGGGTTCCATTTTTGTTATCTATTGACCAGACTGGATTGTTAGGCTTATTTTTCAGGAAGAGTATTTCCTAAAGACTGTAGCTGCTGCTCTAGAGTAACAGCAAGAATATGGAGGAGGGTTGTGTGGGGGTGTTGGTTGGGGTTTTTTTATTGAGGAAAAAAAGAGGAGCTTCGGGAAAGCTGAACAACTGCTTTGGAATTGCTTTTGGCAATTGCTTTTAGTTAATCTACCTACTTAGTGCAAAACACGCAGACATTTATATTTTAACAAGGCAACACTGTAATGCCTAAACCATAAGTTCAGTGCACACCTTGACTATAAAAGTAAACATCCAGGGCCTGTCATCCTGCAAAGATCAAAGCACTCTTTCGCTAATGTGTGTTTTCCGTGTCTGCATACCTTTAGTGATGTGAGGGTAATGCTGGTCTGTCCCTACTGAGGTTCTGTTCATACATGTAGCAGATGACTTGCAATCTTAATATAGAAAAAAAGAGCCAGAAACTGAAAAAGATGGAAGGATTTGCTCAAGATGTCCACAGAATGGCCAAGTCTCAGTCTAACGCTTTTATGAATCCTTCAAAAGCAAGAGCCAGGTGACAGCCTTAATGTGTTTTCTGCGGTTCATGTCAGTCATCTGCTTTGCAGATGAAGCTGAGATGAAGCCTTCATCTCGCTGTCACTCAAGGACAAAATACCAACCCACTCTTATGCATAAACACGTGCATGAGAACATTAAGATTTCTCCGTGGGGTCCCCATACAACTAGGGTCTGCCTGACGGGTTTACTGAAAGGCCTTTAATTTACTGTAAATAGAGGTAAAAGAATGCTGAAAATATCTTTCGGGCATAATCCACCATTTGTTAAAGTCTTTCTGCAGGCTGCATTCCTGCTCGCTCTTTTCCTGCTGTCTGTTTGCATAAAGAGGAAACTGGACCATCAAACACATAAACAAGAGAATTGGTTTGGATTAAAACTTTAGTATTAATCCCCAAACTCATAGTTTTTAAAGATGTTTAGGTTTTATTACTCCACTGCCTCAGCCTGCTAGCTTTGGTGTGTGCAACAAGAATGGTAATGACCGATAGGATTGCACCTTAATTTTCCTATCCTGCACCCCTTGGCTGACATCCGACTTCACTAGTGAATCATTTAGCATCGTGCTCAAAGTTAAAGCTATCCTTCATCCATGCTTGAACCTCCATCTGCTACTGGAGGATGCTGAAGCATCGCATCATCTAGCCTACCCCTGAACATCGAAAACTGCAGCAGCAGAGGCTGTCAAATGTTAAATGCTCAACTTTAAAATATCACCCACATAGGAAAGGGGGGCAAAGGAAGGAGGGTGGGAGTACAGTGCAATTTACTGAAAACTCAGAGAGACACAGACGTAATCATGCTTTGGCAAATCTAATTCTTACAGCCAAGCACAGGTGGTTTAAAACCTCTTGTCTGCACCTCAGATCCATGCTGTTCCTAGAAATGGACTGACATCACCCCTTAATCAAATCTCTCCGCGATGCAGTCTGTAACTGTAGTTGTTATAGAGAAGATAAGGTTCTAACCAAGTTATGCTTGAAAGCTACATGATGTAATTACTGATGTAACATTGCCTCTTAAAGTAAGAGACAGAGAGAGAATTTTTCCTCCCCTCTTTCCTCTGGGTTCTGCAAAAAGCAATCACCTTGCATCAGACACACAGGCTTCCAAATCATGAAGCAAAATAGGTTTGGGTTGCAATTTGCACGTGTTCAGTGCTTACGCAAGCTCCCTTTCTCTAGGCTGGGTCCTGGTCCATGATTCCTCCTCTGTCACATCTACTGAGGCTCGTTTTAGCAGATCTGATAGCTGCAGATTATAGCAGTCCAATTAACACATGATAGAAATTAGAAACCGGCTGAACCATTCGTACAGCCTTTCAGTTATTCTGGTTCAAAAATGTTGCCCCCGAAGTTACAGAGTCAGTGCTCAGCCAGAGGAAACCTGCTACAGACAGCGGCAAAATTGCACTACAAGGCTGAGACTGCTGAGGCATAATTTATGTGCAGAAACCAATATAAGAGTTTGTTACAGCCTGAGTGAACGCGAAGCAGCTGATAGCTGTTTGCCAGGCAGAGAGTCTGAACTGCAGTTCTGCGCAGTCCTCGATAATGTAGTTCATTCCTGGCAAGAGTATAATCTACCGCCAACCTGGTGCCTGCCAGCTCCACACCCCTTTTCCTGTTGACAGAATGTGAGTTACTGGTGTGATTAGAACCAATACATGGGAAATTGCAATGAGTCAATGACACAGTGCTTGTACCTGCAGCAAAAGACAGTTATAGCCAAATCCAAATGTCAAGTCAAATGCTAGCTTGAGAAAAAAAATCTATGAGGAGTATTAGATACAATGGCTAATTTAAAACAGAGTTGGATTACTATCTATATTATTACCTCTCTGGATGACACTTGAAAGAAGATGACATTTCTCCTTTCCTTAGAGTGAGGTTTTGCTCTTAAGATAGGCAGAAGGGGGTTCTATTTTTGGACACACACATAAATTTATTGCTTTAAACAACGTTAGCAGAGCTGGCTTAGCAGGCCTACTGCATTTTCTTCCCCTTCTGCTGCTACACAGGCAGTTGGGACTTTTAATACACTCTCTGGAATGAATTTTATTGTTGTCAGTTGCTTGTGGAAAATCCTCAGCGTTACTAACCTCTTTTGTTACTACCTACCTGGAAAACTGAGAAGATGTACTTTACGTAAGGGGTTCCTAAGCCTACATAAAGAAACAACACTTTCACAGGCTGCGTGTGTGCATGCACACACCCACAGAGGCATACACACGGACACGTACCTCCTTGACACACAAACAGTACGCTCAGAGTGGCTGCTCTCTGTCGACAGCCAACTTTCCGGTCCTCATCAAGCTGCCAACTTCCAAGAAATCGGACCCTTGCAAAGTTAATTTCCCCCTTATTTCATTTCCAGAGTTCTCTGTGATTCCTCAAGGTTTCACGTCTCTCTGTAAGCGTGGTTCTGTGACGTGGGCCAAGGTAACTATTAGATTTATGGCAGGCCACGAACGCTGGGAAACAAAGCCAATTTGGAGTATTGTTTTAAGCATGTGTGGGGATTTAGGCAGAGGTCTGTTTAAAGATACTCTAGTGCCACTCAATTGCTGTCAGCTGTGAGCTGCATACCGACCACTTGACAGCTGAAAGCTCTAACATGCTATGTGACACACCTACTGCAGAAATAATCACAAGATTAATGAACCTATTGCAGTTGTTTCATGTGATTTCTGCCAGAGGATGCGGTTTTGCAGCTGCAGTACTGGATTATCCCCTTTCTGATCTCTGTTCTTTTAAGCAAGACATGCACATCTCAGTTTAAGGCTTGCGTGAGTTTATAAACATCTCTGATTGTTGTTTCAACTAGAAGTAAAATGGATAGAGATCTTCTAAAAAAGTCAGAGAAGAACCCCACTACCTTGGCTAGTATTTTCTCTCCAAAACGTGGAAATGACTATAGCTTTGCATGAAATGGAATGAATCCACTGTGACTAGCTTGTGTGTTTCACTAACTGTTTTGGGGGAGCTGGATAGACACAGATGGGACGTTTGACAGCAGTTTGGGATCCAGGGAACTCCTTTGACCAGTATATATACTTTGCTCCCTGAGGATGCAATTACAAAAGTAATAACGTTTCTGTTCTGCTTCCAATTTCTGTTTTACTGCTGGAAAACCGCTGCTCTGAAGGTATCATTTCCGGGAGTGCCAGGGGACTATAGCATCATTTCTTGCATTAGAAGTGATCATATGTCACAGATCCTTGCCCCAAGGACTCGCTGCATGAAGGCCTTTTCTTTCTCTGCATTGGGGAAATTACTATTTTTTCTTAGTGCATCAGCTTAGGTACAAGCAGATATCTCCTAAACAAGACTACCCTATGTAATGAAAACACAAGCTGAGACTCTTCTTAAGGTCCCGCCAAGATGACAGCTGAAGTTTGGAGGAAAATGTATTGATGCTGAGGGATGACTGTGCACAGCCTGAAGCACTGTCCTGCGAAGTCTCATCCTGTGCTGCTCTTCCCTCCAGTAAGGGATAAGAACTTTTGAGGGCTTGATGCATATGCCATTGGCAGGCTATTACCTGCCATCCAAAAGCTTGATCAGTCCAATCCTAGTCCTAAAGCTTTCCTCGAGGAGGCGGTGGCAAAAATTTGGAGGTTCAGGAGTTTTAAATGCTTATAAGGACTGTAACAGTCACACCACCTCCAGTACAGTACAGGCCATTTAATTTCACTCACTGGTCCCTAAAATTAGATGAGCAGCTTCTTACTGAAGGAGTCTTGATATCTTTTGGAAAGACATCCAGCCCTGATGTGAAGAGTCCAGGAGATGGGGAATGTGCCACATCCCTTGATAATAGTTACCACTGCTTAATTACTCTTACACTGAAAATTCTTGTGCCTGTGTATGTTAAACTAAAAAGCTTTTTCATATCTGGTATCTTCCTCCACTCAGGTGCTTACAGGCTGTGCTTAAGCCACCTTTTCCCTTTTCTATTGTTGTTTGCACTGTGTTAAGCCCCGATGAGGAGGGCTATTTCCATGCCATGATTCAGCCTTGGGAGTTTCCTTGAGCCAACCCTATTTTTTATGCCTTTTTTTGAAAGAAAGCATGGACACCAGGACAGAAACAGGTTTCCAGAAATGGCTTTGCGAAAAGGTTAGTGCAATCTACTACTTCTTGCCTTTTCCTGGAGAATCTGTTTTAGCCAGGGAAGTGCTGAAACATCTCAGCCAGGGAAGCTTTAGGGTCTCTAAAGGGTCTCTAAACACTTTGGGGAATTAAAAATAAACAATGCTCCTGGCAAGTTCAGGGAAGTTCTGCTGAGCATCAAGAAAAAAAAGAGGACTGGCTAACGCCTTGTAGCTCATTTTCAATCTATCACAAAGGAGGAGGGCAAAAGGTTAGTGGGAACTGCTTGTAATTGCAGGTTTCAAAGGGTGCGATTACAATTTGTCTCTATTGTGAAAGCTCAAGTTTGGAAATAATTGCTTTGTTTAACTTCAGCTCTGTTCCTTTTGCACTGCGTCTAAAACCACTCAAGAATATCTTTAGAGCTGCATATTCATCAGTAACTGGCAGAATGACCCCAGTAGCACAGAAGTAGTGCTCCTGAGATCGGACTATTTTCTCTGAGTCAAATGCAACCAAAAGCTTTGCTGATAGCATTGAAACCTGAAGCATATAGACATCAGACAGCCCATCAACTGCAACACACGGTAGCTAAGCTAAAGACATAAACAGAATTAACAGCCCCAATGCAGTATTATGTCTGCTGAGCTCTCCTTTCACATTTGCCTGCAGAAGGCGGAGGTTTTAGCTATAACAGCTACTGGTGGTTTCTGCAATCATCGATTTGTTCTGATGAGTAGAAGAAATTTGCCATGTATCTTTTTGAGATATTTCCTACAAAGGAAACAAGTAAAACTTCTGAAACCTTATTCTGGCTTAAAAAAACAGACAAGTTAATCCTGCTCTAAATCTCAGTTTGCGTTCCTTTTCCACTAGGGCAATAAAGTAAACGCATAATTTACTGTTCAATTTTGTTACTTTGGTTGTTGACTGAATATTCACCTGGAATTTTCCTTTCTCCCTTCACAGTTAACCATTCTACTATATTCAACAAAGCAGTTCACCCCAAGTGAGAGTCATTCCTGTTCACAGGCCCAGCAGAAGGCCTGCATAGTACAGGCGTACAGTCCATAAATACCCACTGTAACTAATTTAACTTAAACCTTCGGCTTATATTTGCATGTTGGAAAAATAAAAATAGATAAATCGCTGCCCTTCATTTTTAAAAGAGCCAGTGCAAATTATTCCACTCCAGATGATGCAGTACCCCAGCATGAGATACAGCCAAATTCAGCTCTCACAGAGATTTCTTTCGTGCATTTATGCTGTGCCTGCACCTACTTCATATGGTCCTTTAGAAGCCTGGGATCTGTTTAAAATCTCAGTGGAAGCTACCATCAGAATTTGCAGTTCTGCTAATAGCCTTTATTCCCTCCCTCTGTTTCTCATCATACACACCTGGGAACCCAGATTTTATTGTTGTATGTCTACTGCATGCCAATGTCTCCTGACTCCTCAGTGCTTTGGCCCTTTACCCATCTGGCTGCTTTCAGTTCTACGCAAGAGATACTGCTTAGGGGCGCAGCAGCCAGGTGCAAACGACTGCAGCCCTAGCAGCTGGCTCGGTGGATTTATCTGTTTTCTTTGCTGTTGGGCTTATTCCCATCACCAAGGACTCTTTGGTGCTGAGGCTACAGCACTTGCTTTTGCACATTTAAATCCCATTCTCCAGCTGAGTGTCCAAGAGCAACAAAAGGCAGCAGCATCAAAACTGATTAAACACCTTGCTGTAGAGTGAACTGTAGTTGCATAGTAAAGGCGCGAAATGAATGTTTAAGGCAGAGACTGAAGCCCAGCGCCACTCTGACCGGCTTTACGGCGGGCTGACAGGCCCGCAAACAGCAGACGGGAAGCTGGGCTATAACCAGTGCGCGGGGCTGTGCAGCAAAAGGTCTGTTGCTGGCATCTGGGGCACGAATGGCTTTCCTGTAGTGTTAGCTGCTCCGCAGTTCAGTGCACCGTGCACTTCCAAGTACTCCTGCAAATATTAATGAAGGCTCAAGACACCTCTCGTTTATCTCTCTTTTGCAGATGGATAGGATAGAATGAGACCTTTCAGGGACTCCCTCAGGGCTGCGCGGAGGCTATGCAGCATAATCAAGACTAAAACACTTGCAGTCGTGTCAGTCTGCAACTGTACTGCCCTGCTGGACCAGGGAACGGAACTAAGGAGTCTAGTTTTTCAGCCTCTAGCTTTTCAGGGCTGACTAGACACCCTTGCTTACAATCAAGGGTAATTTTAGTGACTCAAAGTTGTAATTTATTACTTCTCTTCTGGAGCATTTTGCTTCTCAGGGTGGGGGCACTTACAAAGATTGTTTCATGCACAGAGTTTGTATCATTCTCTGAAGGCACACTGGAAGTCTGTCCCTGCTTTGCTTCGACTTCTATCATTCATGCCAAGGAATGTTTAATACTTGATGTTTGTTGAGGACAACATTTTTGTCCCTTCTCTTTTTGTGTTCAGAGGGAAAATAAAGGCTTCTTTGGGACCTGTGCAAAGCAACCATGTGCATTTTCAGCACTTTGGAATCCCTGGTCCCCTAGAGAGCTGCCTAATTAAACATAAACTCGCTTACTCACCCAAGCTCCATGGCTCAGCTACCATCACCCTGCTGTACCACCTCCAGCCAGTGTCTGCTGCATTGCAGAGCAGCTAGTTAGAGAGGAAGAGAAGAGGCTTTGTTGCCTTTGATGTTCTCACATCACAGCTGCCGCTCTTAGACCACTTAATATTTATTTTGCCTTTTTGTGGATTAGGACTATCAGGGCAATGCAGTTTCTTTACGTCTTTTCCTGTGAATGGCTTGATTGCATTTGGGGAAATGCGTATGGAAGGGGCTCTTTTTAAAGCACAGATGCTGAAGACAACCAGAACTCAGTTGCTGGAGCAGGGAACATGCTTCCTATAGAACACGTAGCCAAATGCTCATGCTGCAAAGTCAACGTCATAGGAGTCAGGAGGTCAAGCTACTACAGACTGTAGCTAACCCATTTCTCCTGTCTACTCAGTGTCTGTCTGCTGTCATTTAATGTGTTTCCTTGTTGCCTCTTCTCTGAGCTGCCGCCGCTCTGGATGTAATGAAATATTTTTTGAAAAATGAGGTTCTCACTGTATAAAACTTTAACAAAAACACATCCTGTCATCAGTCTCCCATATTCTCCTATTCCTTACCACGGGCAGGCATTTAGAAAGGTTCTCCAAGCTGGGCAAGTGGAGTTTTTTCAGGAGAGACTATTGTACTGCCCTTTTCTTTTTTGTCCCAGAATCAATCCCTTAATCTTAAGCAGAAGAAAGAAAATACAGATTGTAGTCTGTTTCACATAGTTGCTCTGTGAACTCTTTTACAGAGTTGCCTTCAAATAAAAGAGCTGAAGCTGGAGAGGAAGGTGAGCAGATAGCAAACATGCACACACACACACACACGGTTTTCTTGTCAGCGTACCAGGATGTTCTGGGAAAATCCCAAACCCTCATTCTGCAGCAACAGAGGCAAGTGACGTGCCTCATGGGCAGGCTGGCAGCATCCAAGGTAATCCTGAAAGGGTCTGAATTGCCGTGGCTCTGTGGGATTAAGCATAGGTAGCTACCCATTTCAGCCTGGCTCTGCTCTCCACCTCACAAAGCCACAGTGCTCTGGGGCGATGCCAGTGCCAGCTGGTAGTAGAACAGCCACGGAAGGTGACCCTGCTTGTCCTGCAANTTGCCGTGGCTCTGTGGGATTAAGCATAGGTAGCTACCCATTTCAGCCTGGCTCTGCTCTCCGCCCCGCAAAGCCACAGTGCTCTGGGGCGATGCCAGCGCCAGCCGGTAGTAGAACAGCCACGGAAGGTGACCCTGCTTGTCCTGCAGCGTCTCCTCGCTGGTAACGTCTGTCTCGGTCACCAGGAGGAGCACTTGGCCTCACTTAAGCTAATGGAGATGCTGCAGTACTCAGGGAAGTGTATTAGCCAGTGACTTCCTTTCCAAGGTCTTGCTCTTGGTTTATTCACTGCTGATAAGAAGCTTATTTCATCAGCGCACTGTGCGCTGGCCAGTTCACTCTCATGAAGCAGTACCTAAAGCAAACGTTGCAGCTGTCTACCTAAGAATAGCTATGTTGCTGTAGGGTATCTTCCAGCATTCTCTGGAAGAAGAGTGCAGACATCCTCAGGAAGCCCCAGAGAGCCAAAGAGGGCCTGGAAATACATCACGTGAAACAACCTACAGAAGACATGAATGAAAACGAAGGAGCAAGGGAGGATGGAATTTCAGAGCTTGGCCAGTAATGTTGATGGCTAGTTAGATCTATCCAAGAGGGAAACAACCTTCATCCCCACCATGTATAAACATATTTAATTTTGTTAGTCAAAATCTGCTGTGTTTTGATTTGATCGTAGGATGTTTTCACTGAACAGGCCACATTTGCAAAAGAGGGGGAAAAAATAGGAACAAGATAACAACTGTAAATGTTAATTTTCATCTAAATGTTCCACAGGAACTAACATGTATTTAGTCACCACTCCTGAAGGTTTGCTGGAACCAATTCTGCCTGCCCAGTGTTACAGCAATATCTGGACTGAAAGGCTGGGGAGGGGGAGGGGGGGAGAAGAAACAGACTGTGCTTCTTGCCTACACTTTGAATTTTGGCCAAGAACATATCTGTTCTACTTACATGTGTTGTTAAACAGGCGATACCTCCCTTCAATGTATTGGATTTTTCCGTAAGGCCCTCATGAGAGTATTTAGACACTGAAGAGCTCAGAACTGTTTTCTTTTCCCCTTTCCTGTCTCCCCCTGTACTGTTCTCTCTCTTCTAGCGTGTGTTCCATCAAGGTGCTGTTTTGATTAACTGGAGAAAAGGCCTCTAAATATTATAATATTGTAACATACTCATGCTCTCTCCATATGTTTACGTCAAGCTTGTAGCAAGGGGGTCTTGATGTTTAGTGGGGATCTTACATAAATAAGCGGTAAAAAGAGTTACTCTCTTTTTTTGCCATCTTTCATTCTTGCCCATGGTTTGCTACTTTTCTCTTATTCTCGTTTTTTTCCTTTCAAATCCAATATACTTGTTCAAATGGGCTTGTCCAAACCGAGTTATAAAATCTTCAATTGCTTTAGGGTTCACGAGGGTTTGTAGGCTGTGAGCTGTGCAATATTTTCTGCTCCATTTGCCAAGGGCTGCAAAACCGTGGTCCACCCTGTTAGGATTTACCTGTGTAGAGCAGTCTCTCAAAATATTAAATTAATCCACTATTTATTTCTGTGCCCCTATTGTTCTGCCCTCTTAAACCTTAGATACTAAGATGACTAACAAGAAATGTGTACTTTCTGCACTCTGTTACAGCTATTTGGAAAAAAGATAGTAATAGAAATAACCCTGCAGCTATATCATAAGCCACAGGGAATTATATCCAAAACATGCAAAGTTGCATTCCAGAGTGAATGGTCTATTCATCCTAAGCTTTTTCAGTTCTTTTCAAGAAATCTCTCCTACTTTCTTTTTGTTATTATAGCTGTACCTTTCAGTTTATTATTACAGACCTTAACCCTATCATAGGGCACTTTCTGCCAACAATTCCAGTCCCTTGTATACCAAAGGAGTCACCTCCTGTATATGACTGCCTTGAAACAAATTCAGGGAAATCCTTTCAAAACATCTGCAGTCGTCTCTGTGATGCCTGAAGTAGGCAGTCCTGCTCCAGCTCCAGACAAGTTTATGGCTCTTGGTGCTGAAATCTTCCAGCGCTGCATCTCACCGTTACATTGTGAGGTCGGCTTAATGGCTTTGGAGGACTCAGGCTGAGATCTTTGGGGGGGGTTGGGGTTTTTTGGTTTTCCTGTTTTTCGCCCACTGCACAGCTATATGTGCCCACCAGTGGAAGGTTCAGCAGACACAAAGAATGGAAGAGCCGTTTAAAACTTCCTCTGCTAAAGGCAAAACCTGCCATCACATCAGGTCCACCACGTAGGTGTCGTGGTTGATGTGCCTAGGAGAAATATGCACTGCTTTTGCCTACATTCCTCTTATCCAGGGGTCAAGTCGAGCATTTTAATCTCTAAAACTTATTAATCCATCAAAAGACTCCCTGAAAATATGCTAATGAGAGAAAATCCAAGGAGCAAGTAAACTGCAGAATGGAATTGAGACAGGTGCAAAACCACTAACTGCCTTTTGACATACTAATCAAATTTTGAGGCATGAGTTTCTGTTTGAACTAAGCAAAATAAATACTCTTAACCCAGAAACACTTAGGGGAAAAATGCCAAGAGACTCATAAACCCATCACTGCAGTATTTGCATTGATAATTTTAACTGGCACTTTACAGTGTGGCATTTCATTCATGTGCTCAAGGCAAAAAATCTATCCCCAAGTCAAAAAAACATTAAAGTAAAAAATGGATTTCAATAAAATAGGATATAAAAACAAGAAATAACTGTAAATAGAATTGAAAGCAAACTGCATAAAGCTCCAGAGTGAGCCTTTACTTTCTATTCCAGAATACCTCTTGCAGCTGCAATGTGATCAGTATTCATACCTACTTTCCTAAGAATTTACGCTTATGGTAATATTCAGCGGTCCTTCAATCACAGGCATTTGTCTGTTCATTTCCATATCTCCTAAAAATTAGCCAAGAGCAGGTATTAAGCCTTCCTTTTGTCACCATCTGATCTACCAATGCTGGAATGAACAGAACGACAATTTCTGGATTGCATAAGTGATGAAATGTGGGAAGTGGTATCAGAGCAGTAGAACAGGTAAGAGAGAAAAAACCCTCACTGAAGACAGAAAATGTGAAATTATTTGCATTCCAGCAATGAGTTTTCTCCCCACAGACACAAATGGTGGAGTTCACATGACTGCAAAAACACTACTACCATGTAAAACTTGGCTCTGCTATGAAAAATGTGAAGTGACTTTCTGACGTGAATTCGCAGTACTGCCAAGGGGGCAAGTGCTCTCTTTCAAAGCTTTGAAAAAGGCAAAAAGAAAACGGTAAATTTCACCCAGAATCAAATAAACAAACAATAAAAAACATTTACATATGTGACTCTAGCAGTGCTGGCAGACTTGGATAGTTTCATAGGCTGTACATCAGTGTTAACGATGTCACTGCTCCACGCTTCGTAAGCCAAGAGGCACAGGGACTGAGCTTCACCAGGATTAGAGTCCCCCGTTTTCAGCCAGTGGCATAGCAAACTATTTTTCTGTCCTTCGGGACCAAGCAGCCACCAGAGTGGGACAGACAAGAATACCATCTAGTCCCACAGTCCATCTCCAGCAGCGGCAGCCAGGACCAGCTGCTTTAGAGGAAGGTGCTTAACGATTTGCAAAAGGCAATTGTGGATGGTTTTCCAGAGACAAACTTTTCTTCTCTGGAGTTAGTGCCAAACCTGACACAGGTGTGAACACACAGAGTTGCAAATTTTTCTAAACTTTGTGATCCAGCTTCACTACCCCTTCCTGGCCTCTTTAAGCTCTAAACAGATTAGGGCTCGGCCTTGTCCAGCCAAATGGAAATCAGTCTAGCATAAAGTCTGCAGCTGGTGCAAGGTCATTGAATTTAGCTGCTTCCTTAGCTCTCACATCCTTGACTCTGCATAGTGCAGGGTTTCTCCTGCACTCTGACTCTTCTCAGGGGCAGTGGGGTGCTGCAGCTGAATATCGCCTGAAGCTGCCCCTAGCTGTCTCTCGCGTGAGATGAGGAGGAGATGGGGAGAAAGAACAGGGAGTTGCACTAGCTCCCTCTTCGCTGCACTGCTGTGACCTCAGCTGCAATGAGGAGTGTTCTCTAAGGTGTGGGTAATCGTATGAGGCTACACAGTACCCAGATGCTAGCAAAGTACCTACTGCAGGGCGACTCTCTTATGAGAAGGTGATTCCCATCTGTTTGTGTAAGCTCAATAACCCGGCTTCTTCCGTTGCTAGTTCCCTCCATACTAACATTTTGCTTTTGTCATTGAAAGAGACTTTTCCAAGGCCTGTTACCTCAATAACTGAATAGTTCCCTTATTTTCTACAGTTGAATATAAACTATTCCCAAATAAAGACGGCACATATTCAGCCTTAATATGAATGATTGCTTAGCTGCAAATGGAGGTGTGAGTGTAATGGCAGTGGAGGAGAGACAGCAGTAAATGGGTAGCTCGCACAGGGAGAAACCAGCTCTGATTTCTATTATCTCAGTAATAAATGGCTGTTTGACATTCTTCAGTGTTACTATATATGGTTTGATATTACAATACACACTGTATAACTCAGTTACTCGATGCAAGAGGCTGTGGCATCCTTCCAAAATCTAATATATGTGAAAGAGTAATTTCTGCAAGGAACTCATCTCTGTCGCTGTCAAGGATTTGCTGAAGAAACAGATTGGCAACCAGTTATCTAGGGGGGATTTTTAAAAAAGTATACATTTAATGTTTTATCATTTTACATGGATCAAATAGAATGCTAAGTATAAAGTCACTGCTGCTGTTAGCCTATGAAAATGAGCAGAATTTACTGAAAGAGTCTGTTAGATCCTGAATTAAAAGAAGTGCATGCTTTGCTGGGAAAGACTTGCCTTTCAAGCTGACTCTTTATTTTACTTTCCTTCTTTTCTATCTAAAGGTGTTCTAAAAACCAGAAATGAGAGGCGAGGTTGAAATGCCCTCTATTAGCAGAGGCATGGGGAGATCACGTATTTCTTGATAAAATGCTGTGCCTTGCACTGGATATGACATTTAAAAGCTATAGAAGACCCTGTGCAAAGGAAAGGTGATACGTAAGGGATGGAAATCTTCTGTAATTACTAAATGTGAGGGGGTTAATAAACAACCTGTTGCAATCTTCAGTGTTTGGTTCCAGGGGTGATGCTGTAGGGATAGTCCCTTTGGACTGATGCTCAGCTGCATCCCTAGTCTGTTGTCATCCTCATCTTTCCTACACGTAAATACTCTGTGCCATCATCCAGGTCACTGATAAAAATGTTGAGCAACGTGGGCCCTAATACGGATTCCCAGACATTGATCATTGATCATTACCCTTTAAGCCTGTTGAGCCAGCCTGCTTTTAACCCACCTAATAGCCTATTCATGAGGTCCATCCTTAGCTTCTAAATACAAACGCTGTAGGAGACAGTGTAAAAAGCGTTACTAAATAGCATCTTCCTCTCCTCCTTTAGCCTTTGTGTCACGTTGGCTACTTTTCTCAGCAGCCTCGCAGCCTCCCACCCAGTCCCATGGATTTGAATACATCCAGTTTCTCTAAATAATTCCTAGCGTGTTACTCCCCCACATTAGAGAAGGCGACATCAGTCTTGGTGTTTCCTCCCCAGCTAGCATGGCACAGGCAGTAGAGTCCCTGGTCTGATTGTGCTTGGGCAAATATTTGAGCTGGACTGAGGACTCCAGGTTCAGGTCACGCTTCATAGAGGAATTATCTTCGTCCTTTCTTCCCCACGCCATTCTATATTTAACTTCCCAAGGCTCGTTAACCACAAGCCTGTACCTTGTTACCATATCAATTCAGTGGAGTTATTTTTCGGCTGCAGTTATGCTTCAATTTGGAGTATTAATTTCCTTTAACACTTGCCCTATTAATCACTTTAACAATCAAATTAAGACAATTATTTTAATGAGTTAATGGATTATACAGAGCAGACGATACACATTTATAACCACTTATGCCAGAGCACTTTTATAAAAGTCAGCCTCGTCAATAATATATTAGACCATAAACGTACTCTTATAGGGTCGGGGGAAGGGATGGCAAAGTGTTCTGTTTGACTGATTTAAACATGTCTACCTCATCTCTGTGGGAGCTTTTATGTGCTCTGGTCCTATTAAAATCAAGTGCCAGTCATTGAAAGGAAGAGCTGGTGTTTTTTTTCCTGGGATATTAGTGCTAGATGGCAGCGTATTCTCTTCTAGGTTGCGTCTAATCTGGCTGCTCTGGATATGTCATCAAAATGAAGCTTTTTTACCGTATTTTTTACATATTTTCTCAAGTACATGCTGCAGTACAAAATTCCACCATTTCTCCCTTGGTTCATAGCTCTCTACTCTGCATGTGGAAATTTTGGGCTGAGGAAGTGGGGAATTATTCAAGCTGGGACTGAATGCATAGCACCAGCATCTACCATTGGAGCTGAAACACAATGAGGGAACTCAAACTGATGCACTTTATTTCCTTTGCACCAACTTTTGGGCCCAAGTCTTCTACCCACGTACAGCAGGTGCCTGATTAACTCTAATGGAAAATGTTCTCTTTTGTGTTGTGCACATTTGCACAGGGACCCCTTAGCCACCAAAGAAAACGGTGCCCTCATCAGAATCAGCCCTCATCTGGCTGAACTAGGAAAGCACTTATATCAGGATTTCCACTCATGACACTCAAGATAGAAAGCAACTGTTTAAAATGTCTTTCTAATGGCCGAGATATATCAACAAGGCTTTGTTTTCTGCAGCTGAATCCTATGATTGATCATACAATTTCATTGCGCAAAAATCCATCTATATTCCTGAAGCAGTTTCTGCTAAGATAATACTTCAGTTATGTGGCCATCTATACCAATAAACTCTGGGGCTTACAGATCTATTGGAATCTTTACAAGGGATATGCCACAATGCTGTTGAGATAAATGGCATCTTTCCAGTTTAAAGCATTGATTTCCAGAATTAAGGTATGTGCTTGGGGGTAGGATAGGAAGATACATCAGAAAGACTAAATCAAAATGACCAGGATGAGTCGGGAGGAGTCAAAATACATGTTATTGTGACCATAGTTAGAGAGACTGTTTTTTTCATGATGGCTGTATTTAGGGTGTACATATAGAAGATTCGCTTGCCTGTCCTTCACAGAGAAATAATAGGTAATAAGAAACTGCCTGATTGTGCACACTGGGTGTGTAAGGACCCTGGGACCCACCCCTAGCTGATTGTTGCCAGCCTGAGAAACGTTAAAGAAATGTTTTTAGAAGAACCTGAGCTAAGGAAGAGACTTTGGCTATGTCTAGATTAGCAAGTAGCACAGCCCAACAGCAAAGGATCTATAGCACGAACCAACTGCTGGTGAGGACTCAATATCCCTATTAGAAGCTTTGGTGGCTTTTCTGCAGGCCAGCTCTAGTATGGTCACATTAACTGAATGCCCAGTAGGCGCTGCCACACATCATGGGAGTCCCCAGAGTATATTTTCCCATTCGGTTTCTTCTGAAAGGAGTCCAGGTTGCACACTCCATGACAATGAGGATATGTGCTTTAGAAGTGTACTGCTGATCTGAACTAAGATGCTAGCTGAAATGCACCTTCTGTTTGAGGGATGGAGGAACAGAATTAAGTACTCACCCTTTTATGAAGTGCCAAGGATTTTAAAAGTAGCGGCTTTGCAAGACAAGCTGTAATCCTGTATTATTTCTGCTTAATGAGTGGAATCTGAACAGCAGAAAACCCCCTTACCTGAGTAAAGCATTTAACAAGCAAGGGATGTCCACTGCCCTCTTCACACAGAATGGTGGGATCACTAAAGATGCATTCCCTTACAACATTTTTATGTCCTTGGAGAAAGGTACATTAGAAGTGCATAATTTAAACTCACAACACACTAATCTACATGCAAAGGCAAATTTGCAAATGTAAACTATTTATTATACATCTATGTATACAATGCATCTTTCCTGTTAACACCAGCAAGAGTAAGTGATGTTAGTCTCTTTCTGCTTTGCTGGACAGTTAGGGAGTTAATGGGGTGAGGCAAGCAAATAGTCCATGAGTCTTTCTTTTTAAAAAAAGAAAAAGGCAGCATTGGTCTTGTGACATTTACTACTCTTCCAGCACATCAGAGGTAACACAGTAGTTACTCCCATCAGCTGCCCAAGAAGCCACCTCCAAAGCCAGGAAGGGAAGGCACTGCTGCTACATTTCTGAAAAGCGGAATCAGTTTCTAGCTCCTGCATGGCCCTGTGTTAATTTGGCCACTTTTCACTTCCCTCCCTGTGAGAACTGACGATATATCCACTGGGAGCCATGAGGACTACCTCAGCCTGTGCAGCCTCGCCGCTAACAGCACTGTGCTCTGCCTGGGGACATCTATGTCACAGGTGCACTCTGGATGCTGTGAGCAGCCTGGCCCTTCGCCTTGCCTTTGGACAGGACAGGTCAGGTGTGTGCCTTCCTAGACAGGATTTGGATCTTTTAGAGTTTTATTAGCACTCATTTTAAATGAATACTGGGGAGACGTTGTGTCCTAGGTGTTAGGTGTCAGCTCATGAGTACAGAAGTTCTAAGCCCTTAAGATAGTTCATTAAATATCTTGCTCCAAGATAATGACCCTTTTGAGATTGAGGATCTCAAGTATATATTTCAAAGCTACTATATTCAACACGTAATTTAAGTTGTAATATAAAACCATAATACGATTATATTCAGATATATTTTATTTTCCGCTTTGGTCTTTCACATCTATTACTGTTTCAAATCCTAGTTACTTTAGAGTAAGTTTATAATAGCAAAATCATTTTTCTCTAAGCAAAATCTCATTATCACAGAATTCTCATGAAAAAGGTGTCTGATATGAAAAGCAGAGGATGAGAATGAGTAAAGTGCAAATCGTTACTGTAGTTTTCTTCCAGATTGGTTTGCACTCTGAAGAAATATCCAGTACTTGTACTGGTACAATAAATAGTGACCAGCACCTAATTGAATATTTTGGGCATCTAATTTATAGGTTCTTCTTTCATGGCATGTACTTTCCTGTCACAGGAACAGAGAACCAGAAGAGGCCTTTTATTCCACCAAGTCCAGTCCTCTGCTGAATCTAAACATTTTTCTCAAATGGAAACACCGGCAATTCCCACAGAGTCTTCTGCCTGTCAGTTTTGATGTTAAGATTGTACTTTAGGGCATTCAGGGTGCGCAGACACTACTTAAATGAACCTCCTTGCCCCTCCCAGCTGTAGATATCAATAGCATTTTCCTGCTAGGTGGAAGTTCTGTGGCAACCAGGAGTACAGACACTTGACCAGTCCCCCACTAGCAGCACCATTAAAAAAAAAAAAAAAGAAAACAAATCCCATAAGTTCTCGAAAGGAGGAACATTAATCCGGCAAATAGAACAGTCTGCAAGATTGAGGACGTGATTATGTTTTAAAATGGAGACTCGAAGTCTATGGTTACAAAGCATACATCTATTACTATGTGCAAATCTAAGGGAACAGTCTAAAGGTGTTTTTTCTGCAATGCTAGTGTTAAATGTGGCACAGAAATGTATTTTTTAAATTTGATGAGATTAAGATCTTGGGGTACATATGTTTGACCTCTAAATTGGGTAACACGTCACTTTGACACAGGGCTGTTGTGAGTGTAATTCACTGCAGACATTCCTTCATTCTGTGGTGGAGGCATTAAGAATTTGGGCACAGAACCAAATTAAAATGAGATGGGCAAAGCTGTGCTCCAAGAGTCCAGAAATGCTATTAGAAAGCTAAGTGCATTAAATGCTCCGCTTTTCACTTTCTATCCCAAATGCTTTCTTATTTCCTACCATGCACATCTGGTCAAAGACACTATTTCCATGATTTATATATGTTTTATTTTTATTGACACTTGTGCAGAGCTCCTTGCTGAAATAAAGAAGATAATAAAAAATTATTGCCATGTTTATCACAGGTGTAAGTGTAAAACCCCAGTCATGACTTAGTTCTCACTACCCAAAAAAGTCAAGCTCATGCTTTCTCATTCTCGGAGCCTATTTGTGTGGTGTTGGACATTCCCCATCACTGTTGTTTCCTTCAATTCTCTCTAGGGCCAAGATGAGCTCGAAATAATTCCTTGTGCCTTTTAATCTCAGCATTGTCTTGCTGGTGGGAAGCAGGCAAAGGCAAATTTTATGGCCTCATGATTTTACTTTACTTAAAAGACAATCTTCGCCGTGTCTTCCAGTCTACCACAAATTCTTGTTACTCAAATGGTAATGCAGTAATGGAATGAAAAGTGAGCTGAATTGGAGGACTTGATGTAGCATCTGTGGACCACAACTCAGGAACCATTCAGCTAGACAGTCCAGACACAGTATCATCCTGGGATTGGCACCCTTAATTCGGCTCCCTGCTAAATGATGCCTCTAAGAAGAGCAGTGATATTTCTTCACAAAGGGCGCATAATCACGTACCATTCCTGTCCTAAAGAGAACGATGTCCACAGTTAACACAGCACTTCCCCACACCATGGAAACAGTGAAAAGGAGAAATACACCTCAGGAGACAGGATGTGTTGGTGGGTTACACTCTAACTTACGAGCCAGGGGAAGAAATGGTTGGAGACCTTGCTCTTCCTTTCAGCTTGGGGAAGGTCGAGTGAGTGAGAAGTCAAGATGGTGAGTTTCTAGGACAATAATGGGGCTGTGCTACAAACATTAACTCTTTTCAATTCACGTTACGGACAGTTAAAGTTGACTTGAGGTAGGTGGCAACAAATGAAGGGGCAATATATGAAAAAGCAAAAACATTATCTAGGGTATGAAACTGATGTCAAAAGGTGGGAGCAGACCACAGAGGACGGAAAACGCTGGTCCCAGGGATGACCTAGATGAGCAGGATGACCGCCTTCCACGGAAGCAAAGTCCCTCGCCCAACATTTGAGATGAGCTGTATTTCCTTGTCAATCAAATTCATTCATGAAGAGTCTGTTCTTCAGAAATCCTCACCATCAGAAATCCTCAAATATAAGCCATCTTACTAAAATAAATTATTAGCAAACTCTCTCTTGCTCCCCCGCTACAAGCGCTCTATTAAGCAAATGAAATAGAAGCCTTCAGGGTCTCTCCCTTTTTATTCTTCCTTGTGATTAACTGCATAATAAAAAAGATATTAAGTGGACATAAATTTTATCCAGGCCCATCTAAATGGCAAACCATTATAACTACAACAATAAACAAGGGCCGTATTTTTGTGGAGGGTTTAAATGTAGCATGCATATGCACTGAGACTATTCCAACTCCACTGTTTCCTCCCAAGCCAACAAACTGCCAGGCGAACTGGACACCCTCAGCTCCCAGCCTCTCTGTGTATACAGTTGTTGGCAGCTCCCTACACAGGAGTCAGTCCCTCTTGTTTTTCATTTGCAAGCTTCAGCATTCTCAGGGATCAAAATTAAAAGCAGCACTATAAACAAAGCTTCAGCCAGGGAATTTTGTTCCTAGGCCTTGCTGCAAAACTGGGATGTTTTTTTTTTTACTGGTATAACTTCTGCTCCTATGATCTGGTTCAATTTTTCTAGAAATGAGGACAATTCAGCAAATTGAAGAGCATTAGCAAGGCTTAATACTCTTACAATTCCAGCAGCACAGAGGGCTACTTAAAAAAAAAAAAAGATAAATGTAGGTACAGAGGATTCCATGTGTCTGAAGTCCAAAGGTTAAAGCAGGCATCTGTCACAATGTGTCTGCCAGCAAACACTTTTGCATTTCAAAAAAAAAAAAATAAAAAATCACCAATAGCATCCTGGAGCCATGTATTTGTAAGGGCACATCACAGTTCATTTTGTCTTATTCACACAAGAACTCTAACCTGCCCAGTGACTGAGAACCCTCAATACAATAGAATGGACTCTGTTCACAAGGGTTACATTTACCATGGCCAGTATTATGGAAATTCATTGAGTTTTTCGCTTTTTCTGTGAAACATTTCTTTCATAAAACTGTTAATAAATCATTATCAGATTCCAAACAGGTAAGACTGAATCCTTTGCAAATGCAGACCTCATAGCGATTTTACAGTAACCGATTGAATCCAGTAATAAATTTTGGAAGGAGAAGTCACTGCCCTTTAGAATAAAATCCAACACCTCTATGCCTGTTGAATTCCATTCTGCAGTGGTCTGCAGCAGGTGGCCTAAGGCTACTGTCTAAGAGCTGCTAACCACAGAAGATTTTGCTCTCAAGCCCACTCACATCAACACCTGGTTGTATCTCACAGTCAAGACAACAAAACTACTCTAGCCAGTACATTAAACTTTGGATTCTTTCTCTCATCTCTTTCACTAAAGCTTGTCTTTTCTTTTATGCTGTTGAAGCTACAAATCAATAGCAGAAATAATGCCTCAGCCTATACAATGGCTTATGGAAAGTTAATAGAACGGAAAAGTTTTACTGAGCTCATGAGCAACGTGCTCATCTGTCCCTACTGCATACAAAGGTTAGCGTGCAGGAAACAATACTGGAAATAAGGACACATTTATCCAGAAGGTCTCCTTCAAAATAGAAGCAACTTTTCCTATTATTCCTGTTGTTATTATAGTCTGCATGCATGCTGCTGACCCATGGTAACGATTTCACAAAAATAAACTTGTGGTCTGAAAAGATGCCAAGTCACCTTCTCGCTCTGCTTCAGAGAAGGCCTTGGCTGTTATGCTTGGAGACACATGTAGAGATCACTCATTGTAATTTCATTAAGGCTGCAGAATCTTGTTATCAATTCCTCATTTAGTGCAATTTACAGGAAAACATCAGTTAGGCTAAAATCAAGAGAAGAACTTTTTCCTCTGTTCTTTTTATTGGTAACTTTCCAATTAGAGTTCACAGTTCAATGCAAGCTGTTTGACTGAGTGCTTGTTCATCTGTAACAGATCAGTCTGTTGATGAGCGTATCCCCACTGGGGAAAGAGCTTCCCAGAAAGACACTGCTGGAGACAGTCATTCATAGAAATGACTCAAAAAGGTCGTTTGGGCTAAATACCATCTCATAAACTAAAACTGTAATCATCCCACACTACTCCTATATATGGTCTTAGAGACCCAGCCTCCATGAAGCTAGGAGGTGTCTTTCCCATTCTTTTATGGGCTCAGCCTGAGGCTCTTTGAATACAGAGTTTAGTAGCTAATAGCTTTTCAGGGAATCTTTTGATAGTTCAGATCCCCTTGGAAAGGGCCTACCTGTGAATATAGGCAGAGGTTAATTTTATACTTGAGGTGCAGGATAGAGGAAAAGAAGAAAAAACAAACATAACAAGTCAGGCTTATTAACATTCTTGCCTCTTATAGCATTTAGAGGAGGTAGTTTACAATCTGCTTTAGACCAAATGGTTTTGGTCTAAAGAATAAAGCATAGCATTGCTTTAGTACGCTTTAATATGGTGCTAGCTCCTGATACTTTGTATGTGGTTCACAGGAAACTCAGATTGTCTTCATATACCTCCTGCAGTCTGCAGATTATTTGTCCTACTGATTTGACCTAGTTTGAAGATCAGGCACATAAAAAGTAAATTTCTCCCAAAGCTAGAATCAAAAATGGGCTTGGAACATAGAAGCTCATGGATCTGAGGCACGTAACTTTCTCGTATGAAAAGACACACCACTTGAAACCCCTATTATCGTCCCTTGAAGAACTGTGGATGGTTTCTATGTTTAGCAACAGAGGAAATGAGGCATCTAGCTGTGGATTAAGTCTAGAAAACTGTGGCTCGCATCCAGCAGCATAGGGAGGCAAGGAGTCCAGTTGAAAGAGAGCCTTGGCTAGAAGGCAGAAGAATTTGCTTCTCCAGATAAGGCATTTGTTTCTTTCTTTCTGGACAGCTTCTAGATTTAGATGCTAACAGATAGGCTAACAGCGACTCCAATTCCTCCATACCACGCAACACATTCATGTCACATTTTTTATTTTTGTCCTTTTTATTTTTTCCAACTGCATTGGTTCTTCTCTGTGAGGAAGGGAATGCTGAGTTCAGTGGTGGGTTGTTCAGCTGAGTGTTTCCAGAGAGGAGCCAGCATCTTGGAAATCCGAAGGAAGGAAGTGCTCAGAAATTCAGGGTGCACTGACGCTTGACATTGCACAAATGTATGTATGTAACACGTTTGTACCTTTTTTCTCTGCTACTGTTAAAAGGTGAGTTAAGTCAAGCAGAGAGAAATAATAGCAATTGTGAGCTTTGGGCATGGTTCTCCTGATTTTACTGCTCTGAGCTTAAATCCACAAAGCATTTATCGCAAGCACACAAATACCTGTAAGTACCTGCACCATGATCCTCCAGGGTGAGTTCACCATCATCCTGCAGTTCCTGCAGGTTTTCCTGAGGACTGGGAGCTAAAGATAGTGTCCTATGTGAATATGCTCCCCAAACCTTGTATGAGTGTCAGAGAGGACGCAAGAAGCAGGACCACTAGCATCACTCCTAGTGATATGCTCCTAGTATATAGTCTGCATATCTTTGCAGTAGATAGGATATAGTCGAGGTCTCCAGCTGATTCTCCATGACCAGTCTGTCTGCAATTACTGTGTTGCATAACTCCAACATTTTCATGGCCTCATACTCACTCAGCCCCTGATGTCAGGCTTAGAAGCCAGAGAATCTGGTGCTGGGTGCTAGTCAGAGAGCAATGTACATCCTGCCTACTCTGGGGCAGTGAAGTTATTTTGACCAAGGAGCTTCTTTTTCTTCGCCATGACTGTATTTCTTCATCTGTAAGATGAAGACATCATTAATGCACTTTGCAAAACACCAAAAATGTCCTGGTGAAACATGCTCTAATAGAGTCAGGTATTAATACAGAACCGAAATACAACTACCAGATCATTCTTGCATTAGGATTCAGTTGTTAATTTTCAGCTGTGAATCCTCCTTTTCAGATAACTTTCATCTATTTCTAGCAAAATTAATGGAAAGCTACTCCAGAAAAACACAGCCTGACTAAGCAAATGTCTTCCCTACTGTGATGGCAGCATCCTCAACAAATTTGAAGAAAAAAAAATCACAAGCAAGGCAAACTCCAGGGTCTCTACAAAAGCTGTTTCCTAATAAAACATTATTCCCTCAGGAAATTAATTTGTATGCTTAATTGGTTCAACAAAATAATCTTCAGCGTGATCCCTTGAGGACTTTGCCATAATCTTCTTTTATCATCCCATGCTTGCTGATAAGACCCGGAGCATTTCCTGCTCGCTTTTGGGATCAATATATGGCAGCTTTCATTTTTCTTTTGGATCAAATTGCCACAGAGTCAAAGGTGATATATTGGTCAGAGATGTTTGTTTCAGCTAACTCAGTGGAAACGTGGCAAGGAGGAATGTGTGGTCAGATCAGAGAGACTAAAGGAGTCTTGGCTCCATTTTTGCCACTGACAGATAAGGTAATCATAGACAAGTCACTCTCTCCCTGTTTTCACATTTGCTAAAAAAAGGGTAATAATTTAGAATACAACTCACTTCTTTGTAGATGGGCTAGCAGAAAACTGAAGACCCATTTAAGGTCTCATATAAATCCATGTACTGTCTCTGTCTCAAAGACAATTTTATCTACTGAGTCTACTTCCCCAGGACGTTATGAGGGGGGGATTTGCTGTCATGTGGTAGCTGCGGTGTTTTAACCAGTTCAGTTAAGCAAGCTGAAGTTGTGCACGGCATCGTTGTTGGTTTAAACTCGGCTTATGTTGTTTCACCAAACATGGCGACGACCAAACCCCTTCAGAGAGATCCATCTCTGCCAGCGAGCGTGTTGCCACAGCAGATATCCAATACTGACCCTGTATCAGAAGCAAAGTCCTTCAGATCTGCAGGCAAAGTGGGCTATGCGAGCACTCCCTAACCCGCTTCAGAAGAAATCAGCTGTGTGAGCTCAGGTCATCAATTTAACGAGTTTAAGCCACACCAGCTGATTTTGCCTATAGTGCTATAGGCGGAGTTACACAACCCGCTCTGCTGGCAGACTAACAGGCTGCTATCTCTGGCAGAGTACTACTGAAAAAGTGCAGAGGCAATGAAGTTTTTCAAGTGGGGAAAAAGCTTTACAGAGTGAGTATCTGTCTGGCAGTATTTGCTGTTGTTTTAAACTTTGTTTGATAGCAGTTTACTTTGCATTTGTATGAATAAGCTGACGTGATATTAAATGAGTTTAAATCTCGGCAGAATTTTCACATGCGCATAGTTGTTCCAATTTGACTAGACAGCAAAAATACCCAGACAACTAAACCATGTTTGCATGTAATCCAGATCTTGATTTTAATTTGTGAAGTGCTTTGAGATCTGCTTTAAGAAGCTCTAGAAATATAAAGCATTTCTCAGATGTACACACTATTTTTATTTTATTGAGGTTCATGGTTGAATTTATTTATTTTGCAATATCACGTTATTCAGTAGTTGATAATAAACAGGTAAAAGCAGGTAATAAAAACATAAATCCTCCAAAGAGGGTTAAAATTCAGAAAGTCAGTAACAGGCGTGGACCTGCATTGTCAAATGCAACTTTCAACATGTTTCTTTCTCTGGATGATGGTATGGAAATTAAAAGGGTACTTATGCTCTGTTCTAACCAAACCAGTAATCATCACACTAGATGCTTAGCCCACTGGTTACCTCCTATGTTGCCGAAAAGACTTCTCTAGTAATTTGATAGAAATCGGGTTTTGGTGTTTGTGTACATAAAATGGGGCTTGGTTTACCTTCCGATATTTAATAAAGATCAGCTGTGGAGAACATTAAGCGTGACTTCAAGGAAAATAATCTCAGAACATATTGTATTCTATAGCTTTGTATTTACTGAGTAACCCTTATTTTCTGGAATAAGCTCAGCAAATTCATTTCCAGTTGTTTTTATTATTGCACTGGTACCTGGAGGCATGAGCCAGGGATTAAGGCCTCATTGTGCAAGGTGCTGGTCAAATATATATAAGAAGTAGGTAATAAACAGAGGGCAATTCTGTTATCAGCCAGCCAAAGACATTTAAAAACGTTAGCAGTGCCATGCATCTACTTCTACTTGGAGCTGATGAAAATTTGGAATTTCCACTGACAAAAAAATAATCATCAACGTTTTTTAAATTTCTTTAAAAACAAAGAAAATTTTATGCCAAAAGAGAAAAGAACTTTCTTCTGCAAGTATTTTGGACCTGCTACGTTTGTCATTCCATAGCTGCCAACAGTACGAGGCGGTAGGTGCTTTCAAACCCCTCCCTCTGGCTTCAGAGAGCTTTGCCCATAATTTTCTATGCAATAAAGCTGAAGACAAAAGAAATCAATTTTTCATAAATTAATCTGCAAGATGCATAATTTTAGGGATTACAGGCTTTCAACAATGAAGAGAAAAGGAAACAGAATGATCCGTGTCTGAGGCTAAGAGGAGTACTATCCTTGGAAATACACAAGTGAGAGCATAAGACTACGTCAGAAAACAAGCTCTTCTCAATACTTTACAGAATTTAGATCAGTGGTTGCTTACTTGCACATGTGTGAGATCATGCAGTTTCTAGCGGGAGGGTATGGGAGCTTTCCTGCAACTAGCAATTGGTAGGAGAACAGAGGAAGCAGAAAGAAATAAATTTCACTATGAAGCTCAAAAGCATTTTACCAGATGAATTTTGGCAGTGGGTCTATAGGCTACCAAATATTCTCCCACTTGATGATGGCACTTGAAATCAGCTGACTATAATTTGTGGGAAAATATAGATGCTGATCCAACAGGATTTATACAGCTGCTTTCTTGCCTCTGTTTTTCTCCTTTTTATTAAAAAAAAAAAAAGGCAATTTTGTCTCTGATGTGCTGGTAGCCTTGCAGAATTGTTCCACTGTTCATCTTTGCCTTTTTGAGGGAAAACAGAAATCCTTGATTTCTGGGTATAGTCCTTTCCCTCTAGGAACTGGCAATAGGTCAGCTCTTTCTGCACAGCCAGCACAGGTTTGTCAGAGCACGTGTTTCCAGCTGGGACCAGAAATTGCCAAGCTGTTGTGCCCTGGTTTTTTACTTGCCAGAATAACATCAGGCTGCTGATGGGACCCTCTATAGTAGAAGCTCAGAACTAATTTCAGTCTGCCTTGGATTTGCAACAATGTGGATGCTTTGCTTTGCTGTATTTCCCTCAAATTCTTCAGTTAGACATCAGAAAATTTTTGCAAGTTGGTGTAGCTCTTACAGCTGGACTCATTCTCTGGATGAACCCCATCCCGGTCCCATTCCACAAATCTGCCAATTGCACAGCTGTAGTTTGGCTCTGAGGAGCTCTCCCAGGGGAGATAGGAGGGCACGGGTTAAGCAGTGTGTATCAGATAATTTGCTGAGGGGTAATACCTCTTCATTTTGGGGGGATTCTTGAAGCTTAGCTCACGTTAGATGAGCCTCTATAGTGAGTTCTGGGTTTTTCCAGCTTCTGCTTATACTATGACTTTTACTTTCCCATCTCAGATGAAATCAGGAAATGCTGAAATTGACAAGACACAAAACCAGAATTTGTTGCAAACCTCCACACAAGTTCATTCTGAATCACTGCATGTTCTCACCAAAACAATTGACTCCTTGGTAATTTAAGATCAGATTCAGGTGTTCTTACTTAGGCTCAATATTGTCCTACTCCCTTCTGATGAAACTACGGAATACAATTCCATCGCACCTGAATCAGAACAGCAAGTCTTGCTTTTATTAAGTTATATCAAAGCGAGAAGCTTTAGAGGATTTTACCAGCTCAGGATTGGCTTCTAAAGACACGTAGGTGTTTGGAAGACTCAGATTTCATCAATATTCTTTGTTTACGTCTGTGAAGCTCCTTTGAAAACCAAGGCTAAATACCCTGAAATCAAGTTTGTATTAAAACATCATTTGTTAAGGAATATAAATATAAGTGATTTGCAGATATTTTAAGATTTTTTTTAATCTCTTAGTAGGAAGTCTGATGGATCATAGAATGGAATGAAAATGCTCTGAAGGACTCTCCTTCTCACAGGAGAAGTGGGATTTGATACACTCATGGTGTTCCATGAAGTTAGTTTGATTCTATTGAAGGCTGCAGGAAAGTGGGCAGCTTCACCTGCCTGATCCCTTAGCAGTCCACATGAAGCCAAGAGCCTGGTAGATGGCTGTGCTACAGATGAGGGCACAAAGCATTCGGAGATACCTTCTTATCAATGACAATCAGAACAAAATATCATTCTGGAATGTCAAAGTTGTGCTCAGTGTGAGTTAACCTTTCCCTCCTGGGTAACTGTGCTTCTCTGCATCTAAAGTGTGCATCTGAAAACCTCTCAGTAACCTACCTGCAGATGTCAAGAGAATGGTCAAACCATGTCTGCAGTATCCTTTTTAATTCTTTATTGACTATTTATAAATGAAAGCTGACAGTTTAGTTTATGTAAGATAAACTGTTACTCCCAGCATTTACTGTTAGTGTTTATGTATTTGATAAAGGCAATGGCAGAGATGGACAGGACTGCTCAGCTAGAGATGCTCATTTGTGGTGTACTGTATTGTCCTTTCTCAAATGACACCATGGAAGACTCTTGGCCACTCTGTTCCCAGTATGACCCGTTGGAAGAAAACTGTCTCCTGCAAGAGACTCGCTTGAAGGTTCATCAGCAGAACCATGTTTGTTCCTCCTGATCCCAGGGAACTGTACTCTCCAGCACTGCTTCTTTGGATTGCTCAGTATTCAGATGAAACCTGCTCTGTTTGTTATCTTGCCAAACCTAACTAAAATCGAGGTTAGCAGGTCACCTGCAGGCAGCCTGCTTCCTCCTCCTTCCTTCAGCCAACATGAGTCATTCCGTAAAAGTGCAGCAAGCAGACCAGCTCCTGCCTTTGAAAGCTGGAGGACTAACCAACTATTACGTAGACAAGCCATAAGTCACAAAGGTATGAAGAACAGGCTTAAGCTGTGCCCACCCCCTCCCCCGCCACCAAGCTAACTCTTCCCCTGAAATCCATAGGGGAGAATGGCCTTCTGCCTTAACTGATCCTGCTTCACCCTTCTTGTCATGCCCTATGTTTTTGTTTCTAGCTGTTGCTGATTACGTTTTCATAAAGGTTAATTGTTCCAATGAGTTGAAGGAGGGTCAGCAAATACCCACGGGAAAGTAAGTGCTAAATGCATGACTCTTTGGAGAGCTACACATGCAAAGCACTATGAACTCCCTAATGTGAATTACACAAAGATGTTGTAGCTGCATTGTCTGCGCTACCCTAGGCCTGTGTTTATCTCTTCCCTGGAGTTTCTGTCTTTTGCCCTGTTCTTCTCCATCTCCCTGTGCTGCTTCTGCATGGCTATCTCTGCCCTCAGTGTGCACTGGATATTTCTCTGTTAGTTCCTTCTTTCTTTCTTTGTCACTCTTTTTAAAAAAATCTCCCTGCTCCAGGCCTGTGTATCAGATAGCCGGTCCCGGGTGGGCTTCTACCCCACCCTGCGTGTCAGCAGCTAGTTTTCCCTGGGTTGTCTCTTTTGCCCTCAAGTTGCACCAGGGGAGGTTTAGATTGGATATTAGGAAAAATTTCTTCACTGGAAGTGTTATCATGCATTGGAAAAGGTTGCCCAGGGCAGTGGTTGAGTCACCATTCCTGGAGGCATTTACGAGTCTTAGGGACGTGGTTTAGTGATGGGCTTGGCAGTGTTAATTTAAAGATTGAACTCGATGATCTTAAAGGTCTTTTCCAACCTAAATGATTCTATGATGTTGCACCCGAGGAGAAGGTTTCTTCAAACAGCGGAAAGACAATTAGCCCTCTTCACGTATATGGGTGGCTATTGGTGGTGGTGGGTGTTAGTGGTTTGGTTTGGGGTTTTGTTGGTTTTTGTTGGTTTTTTTTTTTAAAATCTCCATCACAAGTACAGTGACTGCTAAAGTAGGAATAAC
>RSEF01000024.1:7409625-7430240 GCA_003993805.1 Himantopus leucocephalus | reverse complement strand
AAACAGCGGAAAGACAATTAGCCCTCTTCACGTATATGGGTGGGTATTGGTGGTGGTGGGTGTTAGTGGTTTGTTTTGGGGTTTTGTTGGTTTTTGTTGGTTTTTTTTTAAATCTCCATCACAAGTACAGTGACTGCTAAAGTAGGAATAACACAGCTTTACAGACCTTTTGGCAACAGTAACTATGTGGAGGGAAAGGCATCCTTCAAGTGTCTGAGGGAGTGGGATTATGATTAAGATGCATATAGAGCTGGGTTTTATTTTTAAACCATTTATACTGAACTTTAAGAAATTATTTTAAAACATAGCTTTTAGTGGTGGGAAATGTACAGTTAAAGACAACCATGAAGGAATACTGAACAGGAAAGAAAAAAAAAGCACAAGAGACGAAAATACCACAAAATATGTCTAAATTTCATTAGCATTAAAAGCTATATGTAAGGCAATGCTTACTTTAAACTATTCTCAGGAAAGTCTAACAACCTTTCAATTTCCAGGTGTCTTCATGGCAAATACTGTGTGGCTGGCAGAAAGTAGTAAGGACATTTTTTTCCTCTTTACAAAAGGGAGATACAGGAAGTCTGTTAGTGGACTTGAGGAGTTGAGGACTGTCACCTCAGCTTAGCTATTAACTCATTTTTTGGGATGTCCTTGGAGACTTCCCTATGACCAAGGATACTCTCCTGGAAACTGTGGCTAACCATTCCACTTCTAAGCAGTTTTGTTATGAGGTTTAATGAGCCCATCAGAACATTTCTTACTATATTTTGTTCCATTAAACTTCTCATCTTGAAATAACCCCCTAAAATAGTTAATTTTCATTAAATATGATGGAAATGAGGCAGGGTTTGATAGAAAACTAGTCTTATGTGCTGTGAATAATCCCCAGCTCAGGCAGGTAAGTGCTAGAACAGGTCACAGCTGCAGAGCTAGCTCCCGTACAGACAGCTTACTCATGTCTGTACTGCTGTCTGTGCAGGGTAGTGACAGCTACCATACAAAGGCAAAGTGGCAAGCTGCATGTGTTCCAGCTCACTTCTGGCTTCAGAAAGGCTTGCAATTCCAATGCACCTCCTACACCCACCACGTGGAGATGAGCTTTGTTTTCCCCGATAAGATGTATCCTCTTTGGCTCTGGCTTCTTTTTGTGCTATAGGAGGAATTAGAAAATAAGGACACACTGGTCCTGCAGATTGTGAAGNTGCCACATGGAGATGAGCTTTGTTTTCCCTGATAAGAAGATGTATCCTCTTTGGCTCTGGCTTCTTTTTGTGCTATAGAAGGAATTAGAAAATAAGGACACACTGGTCCTGCAGATTGTGAAGGATTTATTATCTCTGCACAGACCGCTTTGGAGAAGCCCAAGTTGTACAGCCCGCAGGGCTGAAGCAGTCTCTGAAGTGGACAAGAAGGTTGTCTGCTGCATTTGGCCACCTCTGCACCACTGTTATTCCTCTGAACTCATCAATGCAACTGATCCAAAGTGGAACCCTCAGGAAATCTCCCACGCTGGTTTCTCAGTCACAACCAGCGTGGCTTTTTACCGCCAATTAATTTTCTTAATCAATAACTATAATCTATGCACAACCCAGGTGTATACAGCTGTCAGAGTTAGTAGACCTCTGTACCAGCTCTGGCACCTTCATCCCAGCAGGATGTCTTGTCTTGTCACTTGGCAGCACCTTCCTCTCCTCTGCAGATAGCTAGCATGCTGGTTTGCTTAGGAGGGAAAAAGATTTTGCGCTAATGAGAGGGTGCAAAGAAAACGGAGCCAGACTCTTCTCAGTGATGAGACAAGACCAAATGGATAAAAGCTGAAACACAGGAAATTCTGACTGAGCAGTAAAAAAAATAAAATAATTTACTGTGAGCACAGTTGATCACCCAGAGAGCTTGTGGAGTTCCATTCTTAGAGAGGTGAAAACCCTGGCTGGACACAATTCTGGGCAACCTGCTCTAGCTGCCCCTGCCTGAGCAGGATTTGAACTAGATAATCTCCAACCCTTAACCATTCACTGGGCACAAATCGCGGACCTCAGTGGAGTGATGGTGCTTCTCGCTTGTTGGCAAGCTGAGCAGAACCACAAGGGCAGGAATCTGAATCTGTTTGGTTGCAGAAAAAACATAAAAAAAAAGTGCACAGTGCTGCAAAGCAATCCAAAATATTTATATTGCCTATTGAAATCCTTTTGTTGTTCTTTGTATTACACAGTGTAATGAAGCAAACATAGGATATAATACCTTTATTGTATGTTAAGTTGTCGAAGAATGACAGAACTATTATGGGTCATGAAACCCCAGGACATTTAGTGAATTTACAGTTTCGTATTTGAAAGAGTGAAATCATCAGCCTCCTGTCACTTTAATTTTGCTGAAGGGCTCAGTTTCATCAGCCACAAAGAGGCTTCCTAGTGATTCCAGCCCAGGATGCAGGAAGTTATTCCCCTTGTTCATCCCGATGCTTGAAGCCCACCCTGCCCTCATCGTTCAGGAAAACACGGACAGCTTCTGGAGAGCCTGCTAATGTGCAAGAAAAATGTTTGTTTTCATCATTAGAATAAATTCTCAAGAACCATTAAACAACAACTTACAATGTTCTTTTTATAGTGGTCCTTCAACATGGAAGCTGGTTATTCAGGATGAAACCACAGTAGAATGTGTTTGAACATGAACCTATTTCCTCACTCTCCCAACTTTCACTGCCTATGGACAAGAAGGGAGGGAGTTTTGTTTTCTGAAGCACTGTCATATATGAGCGACACTGGATCAGTATTATCACAGCCTTGCTGTTGGGCCCACAGTTTCTTTGGGATTTATATTCAAGGAGGAGGTGATGCTCCTGCTCTGACCTGAGAGCTCATGTCTGTCCTTGGGAGTCAACTGCCTATTACAAAATGTTCTCAGGAGGGATTTTTCAACTGTTTTATTTATAAGGGCACAAAGAAAACAGGTTAATAATGCTCGAAAGCCATGGTTCAAGTGCCACGACTTTAAACTAGCCCATCATTTTAGAAAGTAGCTGGCAGTTTAAACTAACAGATCTTGCATAAATTAAGGAGGTGTTTTAGTTCACTGCTTCTATCCTCACATCTTAGGCAAGGTTATAATCATTTGGGAGATAACCCTGTTTTGTTGTACATAGTTACTATCCGTTATTCCTAGCTGTTTAAATCCTGTAATAAAAAATTGACCTCCATCTGTTTTAAAAAAAAAAAAAGGTAAGTATTTCCCACTTGGACATTCCACTTGGACAGGACTGTCAGGTCTTTGTGTGTGAGATTTCAGCATGGCTTGAATGAGAGATGTTTAGCATAGTCCCTACTTGATGTGTTAGAGAAGGACTTCTCCTGGGGATGCAACCAAGGTGCTGTGGCCACAGGTTAGGACATCATCTGCATGGCTGGAAGAAGCTGTAGTTGCAGTAACAGTCAGATGAAAATGATTTACCTGCATTGCAATACTCCATCTCTATCCTCTGCGTGACAGTTTCCATCTTCCTCTGTCTCTCCCTTCTTTCAGTTCCTGTTGAAATGAGCTGCTTGTTTGTTTTGTAGCCCAGGCAGCACCTGTTTTATAGTGAGATGAAATCACAGTGATGTCCTTATTGCTGGGATAAATTGATGGGTTTTATGACTGAAATGCCACTACATCATCACCTCTTCCCCTCCAAATACTTGGTAGTTTCATCACCCAAGTGAGACTGGGCATCTGTGGGATGCCTTCATTATGGAGCACACTCCAGTGGGTTTAGGAGACTATTTCTGGTTTTATGCCTAATGCCAACGTAAGCGTTCCCTTCATAGCGTCGTCTTTTTCTTTGGAGTAGGTTGCTCATGAGTGAGTTTCAAGAGCCTACAGAGAGCAGCTGATAGTGCCGCTAATGGCCAGGGAGATCCTTGTGCTATGAAGCAGGTTTTCTTCCTATCAGTTCATTACAGCAGCAAAGGCTGCTGCCATTCTCCCTCCAGACCCACAAGGCAGCCAGGGTATGGACAAAACTCATGTCAAGAAAGGTGACTGAAAGATATGCCTTAACTTTCTGCTTTGCTGAAATGACAGAAAGTGCTGCTAAGTTTGAAGGGAGTATTGATATGTGACATTGTATCAGGTATGACAGGCCTGTGCCTGGAGTCCAGGTTCCTGGAGTTCCTCATGTGACTGTACTAGATTTCAACTCTTTTTAACAAAAATGTAAAAAAAAAAGAAAAAAAAAGGAAGAGAGATGCAGAAGGGAAGTTGTTTCTAGCTTCCAGGGCTTGGAAGAGAATCCCAGATGATGTAGGACACATTTCATCTGCATTACAGCTGCTCTCTTTTTTTTCTGTTTAGAGGTCAAGAAAATACATTTTTGAATCCAGGAGCTCAGACAGTTGCCAAGGGAAACTCAATATTCTAGAGTGAAATTGTTATTACATTTGCAAAACTTGAAGTTTCAGTAACGACTAAATGTAAAACAAATGTGACATAAGGAGGAGGAAGGAGTGGGTGGGAAAATGAGGAGACGAAGTAGAAAGTCAAATCGGGGTTTAGCACGAAGTCCTGAAGTCAGCACAGAATTTACAACATTGAGTTCCACAGCATACACTTGGGGAGCTCTGTGCTGAAGGACTCCCAGGCCATGGACTGCGCATTGATCTAGTTTTGTGTGGCACAAATGTGCTTGGCTCTGCCATTACTAACAGTAAGTAATAATGAGAAGCCATGAGGAAATAATATTGGGTGTCACAGGCTGAGACAAGGGGCTATTTCAGGTCAAAGTTCTCAAACTATGCTGAGTTTCTAACTATACCAAGTACATTTACACACTGTTTTGCAGGCAGACGTGAGCTCATGCTGCTCATGTTCCAGATTATGAGCCTGCTCCAATGCACAGATTAAGCAGCTACATTCAGAGGTGCTGAGCTCACACCAGTATTCCTCATATGCAATTCTTGTTCTGCAAACCATCGCAGGAAATGCTGTCACTGCTATTTATAGAATTATCTTTAGTTTTTCATTTTCCAAACAGAAGAAAATGAGTGTTTTACAAATAGCTGAAAGGATTGAGTCTTACATGATGAGAAACAGGTAACATTCCCTGTGCAGCCGTATGTACAATCCACCCACATACATAGTACACATGCACTGAGCTGCTCTGGACAGCTATTGAGAGGCAAAAAATGGGAAGGATACATAAAGCTGCAACAAGGCAGACTCTTGATTTGCTCCTGATTTAAGGTATGTGCCACTAACAAGGCTGCCCAGAGCAAGCATGCAGCAAGGGCAGAGTCATGCCTTGCAGAGTGGCCGCCCACAAGTGGTAGCGGCTCCAAAAGAGTAAGCCTGCCCTGTCTGGCTTTCTGCAGCAGCCCTCGCCTGGGGCTGGGCGTAGTGGCACAGTGCTGTCCTGAATCCTAGCTCTTATTTTTCCCAGTAGCCTGTATTGAGCCAGTAGCTCTCATATTAGGTTTAAGAGTCAGCAGTCCAGGTGGGACTGTGCAGGATGAAAGCATGAACAGAGAAGCGGTCCTCCCTGCTCACTGTGACTCCGATCCCAGAGCCTGAGAGCTGGGGCAGTCTTTGCCCAAAGGCAATATGTTGAATGCACTACAGTATTTTCCATTCTGTCACGTATCCCTCAATTGATTTTTCACTGGCCACAAATGCTCTGCTTTGGAGTTGTCATTAGCTGCAAATTGATTGGGTTTGAACGTCAGCAGGGAGGCTGGTTAGATGGTGCGGTACCACTCCCATCCACCCCCTCAGGACTGCTCTACCTCACTAGTGGTAGCGCATGCATTTTGCGATTTTCCTTCTTTAGGCTGTCTTGAACTAGGTATCGTGACCTCCCTGGCAAAGATGACTGTCGCCACAGCCTCAGCTTTCGCACAGAGGCCTGTTACTGAAGAGAGCTGACGGAAGCGTTACAGGAAGGGCTGATGTGAACATTAATGCCGGCAAGTGAGAGGGGGGGCTCCCTCCTGCAGTAGTTTGGGTGGTACATCATGGGACCTGCTGCTGTGTCCTTGGGTGCTCTTCCTTCTGACATGAGCTGGGTGAAAAGGCTGAGATTAGGGTGGGTTTTTTTCCATTTTACCTCATGCTCTAACAAAACCATCTGCGTTTGTTGAAACTGACTTGTTTTCAAAATATGTGTCAATTCTGACAGCATTTCACACATACACAATAGAGGCAAAGTGCTTTGGTGTCAAAACATCCTGTTGTGACGTTTTCAGTGTAGTTTGGGGGTTCATTTCAGAAAGCTGTTTCGAAATGAAATTCATTTTTTCAACACCAAAATACTCTCCTCTACTACTAAAGATGTCTTCCTCCCTATGTCTCACACCACAGACTATACCATTGATGTGAACAAATTAATCTCTGGACTTCCAAGATGCAAAGAAATATTTGACAGCTGGGAACCAGAGAGATTAAGGAAGAGATTTTGCTACCTAAAACCAGGTAAGTGTATGATGTTGTTTATAAGAATGCCAAGGTCAAAAATATTGCATCTTCAGGGATCGAAACACCTCTGAAACCTACCTGTGACTTGCACAAAAATCTACAGCAAGGCTGAAAGATGGAACCAGATCATTTTAAGTGCACAGTTTTAACCAACCAAGCATTAATCTTGCTTTGCTGTTATGCATCAATAACCTTCAGGCTACAGATAAAAATAAGATGTCACTTCTATCTAATCAGAGGCACTAAGGGAAATCACACCAACTCCAGTCTGATGGGGAGCAATGTGCTTTACAGAAATACCAGTCATTGGCTTCCCTGGTTCATTATTGCAACAACAGCATGTGGTTTGAGAGGTCTCTTTCATCCCTAGAAGGGGACGACTGTGAAGCTTACAGTGAGGACCAAGGGGCCACATTCACCTCTTGTTTTCTCTGGTATTCAGGGAGAAGTGGGAGCTCTGCACGCGCAGAGACATAGCTCCTTGTGGGAGGTGCGCAGGCCTGGTGCTCCACATGTACATGTCTTGCTCTTTTCTAACTGCAGTTGTTCGTTCTGCTCTCCCCCCGCCCCTGAAAGCTGAGCCAATTTAAGCCCAGCCACCTTCTTGAGGCTAGCGTTCTCATCCATTCTCTGGCTGGTCCACATTAGGTCATGCTAAACTGACAGCTCTGAAGCATGGAGACATTATTTTGTCCCAAGAACAGACGCATTGATACAACCTATGCCCACCCTGTCCCTGGCTCTGAGCAGCAACCTGTTTGCACAAGGCCAACTACGTGTTAAGCGAGAGTTGTTGGCCGGAGCTAAGACCTGACTGTCTGTGTGCAAGTGCACAAGACAAAGTCTAATGGGACATAATGTTTTTACAGAAGGGGCATTAAAAGCTTTCTGGAGAAGGAGACTGTAAAACGCTAAAAAAAATAATCCCATAAAGTTTCAGTATTTTTTGATACAACAGCAAATTTATAAAATGATTGACTGTGCAAAGAAATTAATGTATGGTTTTAAGTAAGAAATACGGGATAGGTAATACTGCCCCATAAACACTTCGTTTGGGCACAGAGAGACTATTAATTTTCATGATTCTTCATACCACAAGACAGAAAATAATCGTTCAAGTCATGTATGATGAAATCTAATGTTGTGGTATAATTTCTTCCCATCGATTGGGTCCTAGCCTATCTGGGATGATTTATAGGAATAACTGGGGACAGGAACTTACTGCAGTATTGCAAGGGCCAGTTAAGTTTATGTGCTGTACTGATGTTCAGAGTTAATAGATTTTAAATTATAGTCTATGTAGTGCTCCTACTGATGCAAGCTTAGCTTGAGGGTCTGAGCAGAAGAGGTAGGTGGTGCAGCAGCAGCTAGTACAGCTGGCAGTCACCTCACCAGCTGCATTTGGATCACTTGGGCATGACTAGTTGTCAGCAGGAAAACAGAACAATCAAAACAACTTCTGATCATAGCAAAAAAGAACCACGACTCAAAGGTGTAAATCAGCGCTGTGTAGTTAAATATCAGTGGAGTTACACTGATCTGTGCTAGTGAGGATCTGGATCGGAAATTTGAAGGCTTAAAGAGGCTTCAAATAAAGAGGTTAATATTCCTTTCCTTTAACACAGAGATGAAATACAGAACCAGTGCTCTGGTGTCCAGAGCAGTTGAGCAGTCTTCAGAGAAACCAAGTTCCTGTAAGCCTGAACGATGGCTTAAAAGTTACAACCACTGCTACCACCATCATTCACGCTGTTAGCATACTGCATGCCTAAATGGAGACAGTTCTAGAGTCAAACAGGGTCTTGTTTCTGCTTTCTGCTTTTGGTTCAGTAATGTTAAGATGTGGAGGGCTATAAGCACCTATGGAGAGGCAGAGGCTCTGGTAGGGAAGCTGGAGAGAATGACTCCTAGTTCCATTCTTGAGCATCAACAGACTGGACCTAACCTAAAAATGATACAGTCAGAACAGTGTAACCTGCAAGGGTACATTTGTATTTCCACGGGAATCTCGTCTCCCCAAACAAACACAAAACCCAGGGGATGACATCCCAGGGCCAACAGACATTACAACAAGGCAGCGTTCTGGCTGATGCTCACTTCTGGTGTATCACCTGCAATTACAGGAGCTCAAGATCACTCTGTGATTCATTGTGTAGAAGTTTTCAACACGGTGCAACCAAAGTTAAATAGTTTGTATTTTTTACCTTTGTTGGGTTTTAGCCATGCTGAATGCGTAATTCCTTCTATGTAGCAGAAGCAAGAAGCTGCTTGTTTATTTGAGGATCAGGTGTGGAAGTTTTGTTTTTCCAAATGTTTTGTTGAATTTTGAAAAGAAACAAGCAATTAAATCACAGCAAAATGGAATTGTAGCAAATGAACACTTGTGCTCTGAATAAAGAAACAAGGCTTCAGTTCATGGATCAGAGCCAAGAGCTATGCTTTTTAAGAAGTTCCAGTGATTCTGCCTGCCATAATTCTTGGACTCCCGTGTTAGAGGATTTTTTCTTCCTAACTTAGGCATTGAACTGAGCTTGCTCTAGACTCACAAGCAAGAGTTTTTCTCTGGAGGTTTTTTTTGTCNTAACCACACGCCTAATGAAGGCACTTGGGTCACAGCTCTGGCATCTGTACATTACTTGATCCAGATCAGCCATGGATTTGTATTGCTGTCAAATTATGAGATCAGTCTAGAGCTTAGGCTAACTGTGTTGCTTTTATATCAGCCGGGACCAGGACACAGACATAGTACATGTCATTAATAAGAATATCAATGGAGAAATGCCAAAGGTGTCACAAGTTGTGCGTTACACTGCAGTAAACGATGGGACAAGACGCAGAGCAAAGGTGGGAGGGGCTGTTTGGAGCTAGCTGGCTTCTGCACCCTGTGCATTCACCAATGTGTGAACACAAATTTTGTATGTCTCAGGGCTTCAGGATGTGCTCCAGGATACGTCAGGCAACTTGGAAACAGCAGCTGTGGTGTTCAGGCACTGCAAGGCTAACCTGAAATGGGGCAAGTATTCCTGTTCCCTTCAGGTCCTTTTAGATGGCATCCAGGGAGGGTCTGCTGCTGCTGGACTCCCCCTTTGCACTCAACACAGGTCTGTTACACATTGCAACAGGTCTCAGGTATACCCTTGAGCATGGAGGAAGAGAATATCTGGGAAGCATTGGGCTATTGCTGAGGAAGTTGTGGTTTGATCTTTAGATCTGCTGCAGACTGCTTTGAAGACCTATTACTTTAAAATCCCTGTGCCTCTATCATTTCATTTATAAAGTGAGGATCATGCTCTTTCCTTTGTCTGCCCTATGTGCAGGAACTATCTAGATTCATGCATACACACAGCCCGCAGTACAAAAGGCCCTCATTTCTCATGGTAGCATATGGAAAATATATGTCACGGGCTGTAAATCCCACCTAGTACCGGTGCTTTTCCCAATCAAAAGGCAAACAGAGAAAAGGAAAAGGCCAATGTTTTCTTATTCTTCCAGTTTTTCTGCCCCATTTTCTCTGCCTTTGTCCCCATTTTCGGTAGAGCTTTTATCTTGGTATCTTCTTTGATGCCAAAACCAGAATTTCAATTACTTTTGCTTTGCTTTCTCTTTGTTTTGCTGCCTGTGGCTATGGGAATCAGCAGTACACAACCATTCAGTTACCTGATCCAAATGATTTTTTGAAACAAAAAAGAATACTTTTTTCATTAGTTGCCTGATCACAGCCCCTGCCCGTTCTAGTCTGGGCATATGAATACATTATTTTTGGAAGAGTAGTGTTGAGGAAGCTGTCAAGAAACTGGTCATGTGGTGGTCATGTCTTGCCAATAGTCCAAAATGTGACCCTTCAGCCACATGCATTGAGGGCAATTTGGATCCCAGCGATTTGGTGGCACTTTATAATAATCCTTCCTCAGGATTAATAGTTATGATGAACTATTTTTACCCATAATGCCACCATTTTGCACCATGCCATTTCCTTCTCTCCTCCACACACAGCCCACACGTACCCAAACATCCCCCTTACAGCCATCATCTCTCAGACACACGATCAGCCTGGCACCGTGCACACACGCATACCTTCCAGAAGGGTATATGTTTGCATTAGTGTTTCTTCTAGCACTGAGTCAATCTAACATGCTACAGAATCAGAATAGCAACATTTTGCACAGAATAAAATGCAAGAGAGAGTGGCATCTTTTAAAGCAACAAGTGAGGACTGAGAAAGCTCAACAATAGCACCTGCATACTGAAATATCACCGCTCTGCATCCTGGCTAGGCAGCCATGCTTAATCCCTGCGTTGTTTCTAATATACAGCGTGCATCAGTGTTCTCTAGCTGTGATCAGCAAAGGGAAGGATAAAGATCAACCTACACCGGTTCCTGTCTTCCTTTCTTCTCCAACTCTTATCTCTTCTTTTTCACCTCTCAGAGCCTTCTGCTAATCCTCCAGGCGTGCCTCGCGAGCTCTCCTGGTTCCAGGGTCCAACTCTTCCTGCTTTGCAACAGCTCCATCACCAGCAATAATGAAAACAAACGCTTTCTGTCCTCTACTCAGTGGCCCTCTACTCAGCAGAAGTCCGTGAGATCTCCAGGGAAGCCAGTTGGCAGGACAGCTGCAGGTTCTGCTAGCGTATTTATAGAGGCATCGTGCAAGAGGAGTAGGCACCCAGTTCCGGAATGGGGCATCAGTCTGCCCTTTCTAGCTCTGAAGGCATCATCCCTTGCTACAGGGCCTATCCACTCACAATGCAAACCAGCTGATGGACCTGGGAACTGCTTCGTTTCTGACTCTTTTGTCCTGTGAAGATAAAAAGGGGTTAACCTTTGTAGGAGGCAAAGATTATTGCTTCTTGGTTGCTCTGTCAGTGAAGCAATGCAGCATTTACAGTTCCTGGCTGTAGTGAGACCTCTGAAAGGTACGGCTGCTACTCAAAGATCACAGGTAGCACTCATCCATCACCGGGAGATACAGTAAAGACAGACAGGCCAATCTGTAGTAAGCAAGTTTATTTCATCTCCTCTGACATCTATAGATTAGACGGCTGCCAAGAAGATACAATAAGGTGCTTCACCAGGAGTTACTTTCTGAACTCATCAGGAATTGCTGATGAGATGAGCACGTGCTGAAGCCGTTGCTGGTCCCTGTCCCAGTGGCCGCATCCCCGCTAATGAAGGAGCAACACTGAGCCTTTACTGTGTGTCGGACCTGGGTTTATACACCAGGATTTCTGGCTCACTAGCAAGAAACAGAGCACGCAGATAACCCGCTTCATGCCAAGGCTTCAGGCAGGAGATACGTGCCCTCCCTTCCACCATAGTCATCTGTTCCTGAGTTGATGCATGCAGCCGCTCATCTGGATGAATGAGCCAGGCTCAGTGCAGTGAGAGAAGCATCTGCCTGACTCAGGCCACCAAACAGCATCTGCCACTGGCGTTGTTTCTGAGTGATGCCAAAGAAAGGATGGGACCCAAGGGGCGAAGGTTTCATCTTAGAACCTGAAGATTGTCCTATTTGCCTCACCCCAGCAGCAGTGCTTTACAGATACAACTATAAACAGCTACTGCACGTTAAGAATCCAGGCATGTCTGCCTAGAGGGTAAATGGTTGTTTTTCCCCACACGCTCACCAAAGGTAGCAAAAGAGCTGCTTTATCTGCAAAAATCAGGTCACTCACCCTGCTCACACCTTTGGGTGAGTGGCTTTCCTAGGCCTGGCTAATAAGAAGTTCAAGGGTTTCCCTCAACACAATTCTTCCGTGTCCTCAAAGTGCTGATTAGGCTGTGCTGTCCATGCAGGGCACAGAAGGGAAGGGAAGTAGATGGAAAGAAAACACAATCCCTTCTTCCAGAGGTGCTGTGTAAAATATCCCCCCGGGATTTCCCGCTGCTGGGGAGTGACCCACTTTGACTATCCTGGCCTTGATTATCTCGTAAACCTCCTTTTACATTAGAGCACTGTGAAGAGGCCAGGAAACGATCTGGATGTGATCTTTTTCTGAAGGTGCAATTCTTCATGGGATGCCTTGGTACAACATCCCAGGAAAGATGGAAAAGAAAGCACATCAGCAGCTAGCATCTCAGTGGCTCACAGACAGTGCACTGTCGACTGCTTGAGGGGACACAAATCCATTTTTGTCTTTTTTTTTTTGGCTCTAAGGAAAGAAGAAGGAGAAAAATGCAATTTACCATGTGTCAGCATCACTTCAAGCGAACCAGTCCATCCAGGCACACAGTAACTTCACTCACAATTGCAGGCTCAGAGCCAGACATTTCTGTCCAGGCCATCAATAAGTTTTGGATGGGGAGCCACAGTGGACAGCAGAGTCTCATAGCTACTGTAGGCTTCATCATAAGGTGTCAGTATTAAGCCTTTCACTACCTCATTCCCTGCCAGAAAAATAATTTCCTTGCATGGTGTCTGATCACCCAGGTGTCAGAACCTCAAAGGCAGTTCAGAGATAACAGGAGTCCGTGCCTTTAAAGAGCCTTTCCATCCTGTGTTAAGCTTAGTCAAAATTAATTGGGCCTGAGGGGTCAAATTTTTGTAAACATATTTAGGTACAGTTAGATATCTAATTCCCAGAGCTGCCTGTGAAAAACTCACCTAAGGCTTATCTGAATCCTTAGGTACTGAAAGACTTTTAAATAACCATTCCAAAATCTTGAATTCTGCAGTCAGAACACTTGAGCTGTCATTTACAAACCCTGTTTTTTCCTAATAATGGGATTACTGGAGGAGTTTTGAAGTAGCTTTGAGAAAAGTCAGTCTTTCATATCTATACTTTCATCTCTTAAATTGGGGGAGGGATGCACAAAAAAAATCCATCTTATTAAAATAAACAAAGCCTATTTCTGTGAAGAAACGGAATCAATTTTCATTACCATCCTGTACACAAACCAAATATGACAAAGGGATTCATACAGTTCAGTCATAGTCAAGTGACATTGATTAGTTTGCCGTTCTGCAGATTGCATGCAATTTCAAGGGCTGTGTTTGCTTCCTTATGGTTTAATGGCAATTTTAGGTAACCTTGTCCCTTGTGTGGTTGCTTTATATCTAAAATATTTGCAATACCTGCTGGCAACATCATCTGTGATAGATGCCTAGAAATATTGCTTAATTCTTTTAAGACACGTGCTGGCATTAAACAGCAGCAGTGTTCCCAGGAAAAAGAGATCAGATCGCAGTTTGCAAAGGGGGTTGCAGAATGCCTTGCTGGGTGAGGAACTCTTTGCAGGGAGATGTGGCTGGACTAGCTTTCCTGAGGGCTGCCGAAGGACGAGGCTGAGATTATGGATACAAGAATCAGCTCCATTCGCTGGCTCCGTGAGCTGCTCGGGAAAGTATGATGTACTTTGCCAGAGGGAGGCGGAGCGGTCCGGGAATGAAAGAGGAATTAATACAAGGAAAGCTGTGAGGGTTTCCCCAGGTTGAAAGATGGGTTCCCAAGGAAACTCCACCACGTGACCATGTGACAAATCTCCTGGGATATACGTGGCGTAGGCAGTCTGATGTCTTCACTGCAAGCCTGGAACATGTGGCCAGCAATTGCTTGTGCTGCCTCAGCACAGCAGGAGCTGAGATTAGCGGGCACTTCCCAAAGCTGTTTTTCTGACAAGCTCAATTCCCTGACCCCTTCTGCGAGAAAGCTTCGCAGATTGAGGAAGCAGCGTGCCTCCCTCTTCCACGCCAGAAGGATTCACGTGAGGGAGGAATAAGCAAACTGTCTTGCCAAAGAGAGAGTAGAGAGTGTGGAAATTATTTTCAATCTGTCTTTTTGCAAGTGCAGGGAGAGGCTCTCACTGCTCCGCTTCTGTGGAGCTGCACGCTGCCAGACTCAGGCCAACTTCTGAAACTCTGCCGGTTAACACATGAGCAAAAAATTATTTTAAGCCTCTTGTAAAACTCTTCTCTGAAAGAAATGTTTTACTTTCTCCTGTCAAATTTTAACCAGATCTTGGGAGATAAATAAATGTGTTTTGGCACACAAAGAGGTCAGGCTGCATTTTGATGGTACTGTTCACACTTTGTCCCTGAAACAGACTGAGCATTTGGAAGAGCAACACAATTTAGTTCTGAATGAGAGGATACGAAGAACATTCGGGTTTAACCTCTCCACCAACAGACGTTTTAGAATACTCCTAGCAAGCTGTTCCCTTCCGATAGCAAAATACTACCAGGAGTTGGTGGTACACTGCTCTTCCCAGGATCTAGTCACTGTGGAAGGTCAGAGCAAAGATCAGGCCAGGGTGAGGTCCCTTGATAGGAGACAATAGCTGATGTTTCAAGTAATGTGTCCCGCAATAAGATTATGCCCACTGTGAAAATCATCGTTCACCCCTGCCCAAGGAGATGGCATGGGGAAGCGCAGTACTCTCTTTTCCAGCCCTGGCATGAACCCCTGCCAGCAGTGTGCAGGTGATTTACTGATGCTTGTAAGAAGCTCCTGTGCACACACTGGTGACCTGAAAACAGGCCTCTCTCTTCACCTCCTCCCCAACTCCACCTCCACGCCATCCCTCTTACTGAAAACAGAGATTTTTGTCCCTAAATGGATGCAGGGGTGGGTGGAGCCTGGTGGGAGCCCTGCTCAGCATCCTGCCCCGCTCAGCATGGGAGCGTGCATCACCCCATGGCTCCCTAGGAGTGAATAAGTGATCAGATGGGAAGTGTAATCCAAGACAGGCTCATGCAGCCAGACGTCACTGCTGCTTCAACACCACCACAGATCCCACAGTGTTGAAGAGGGTGACATATCTGCTGTTTGCAGATGGGTAGGAGGCAGTTCCAGGCTGCTTTAGCGTGTGAGTGGCAATAATCCTGCGGCCTCCCTGAGCCAGACGATGTTGCTGGTTTCTGCCATCATGCCTTTGGGAACTTACCCAAGGCCTGCTTCAGAAGCAGATGGACAGTGGGCGTTTCTGGGTGCAATATGGTCTCTGGGGGTAGGAAGACCAAAGCACAGGTAGCTCAGGGAGTGCAGTAATTGAGCTGTGTCTCTATTAAACACAGTTTCATCTGTTTTGGGGCCACCTAGGGCTCTGTTACGCATTCCACTGCCATAGAATCCATCCTGGCCTGGATCTTCAAAGCCCAGTTTCAGAAGGTACAATGTGAATTTCAGTTAAAGACATGGAAATAAACCTCTCGCACCACATTGCTTTGAGGTCTTTCTCCCACAGCAGTCTTTCAGAGAAACGAGAAGGTGGAGCTATGATTTAGTCTGAAAAAGATGGAGTACGAATCTACAGGTCACCCCTGTAGAGCTCAGCAGGTGGGACATCAGCACATTACTTTCTCTGTAGCTGAGTTGTGTTTTATCCTCTTTCTCTGCAGAAGAGATGCTGCCCCCCTGCTCCCTCCTTCCAGTCCATCCTTCTTAGTAATGCACTGTAGCCTGTGACCCCTTGGATAAAAGATGAGAATACTAATTGCTTGGAAACACTCCACAGAAAGTGGACGGTAAGTGGACTAATGCTGAACAGCAATGGAAATTACAACATGGACATCATCATAATCCATCACAACTAATGAGATTAGAGCGGATACCACAAGAATTCATAATGATCTACTCTGTGCCCCCAAATTTTTGTCAGTGCGTCTGAGGCACACTCTGCTCCTCTCCTGCCCTCTACTTGCACATTTTGAAGAGTACACACAAGGGAGGACCCCAGGAGCCTTTCATCCTACTCTGTACCTCTCTTACACAACCCTTGTTTCTAATTGTATGCAGACGCAACAGCAATGGCAATGACTTCGTGGTGAACCCCCTAATGAATAAATCATCCTAATTTCAAGGCAAAGTTAGCACAACCATCCACTGTGTCATTTCCATGAATCACAGTGATAAAGGGCCATGCTTGTTGAGACATTGCTTATGCAAATGCAATACAGCACTAATGAATGTAAGCAAAGTCCTACAGTGCCAGGACAAGGCGGGCTTGTGCCAAAACTCCTAGGAAGCGGCTGTTGCTTTGTTCAAAGGAATAAGTGATGGGCTGGGGCAGAGAGGCTCTCAGGAGCCTGGGACTGTACTATTCAGTTATTTCAGATACAAGATTATGGTCCTTATTCTTTAGGGACATACTTTCATACCAAATATTTCTGATTCATAAGTAGCGAGGCCTCTCTCTGAGGTCCTGGAAATTGTGATGGGGAGGGCGTATTCTGAACCAGGATGATCCAAAGATCAGCTCCTTTGTGATGAGATAGCAGCGTATTGGGAGTTCAGTGTAAGGTGCTGGAAAGGACCCACAATACTTTGGATTTCCTTCATTATTCTCCAAAGCCTAATCTAATTTAACACCTCACAAAGCAGGGCTTTGCTGAGGAGGTGTCTCTGTTTTCTAGCAGATCTCATTGTTATTGTGTTTGTGCTGATATTCGATACCTTGATGTTATTGTCCGTATTCTCTAGAAGCCTATAAAAGAGGTCTAGAGCCAAACAAGGGTTAGTCCTGTGGCGCTAGATGATTTATGGGTAAAGTGTAAGAAAAGGCCCTGCCACAAACAGCCAGAAGGGCAAAATAGCTGGATGAGGGATAGGATAGCAGATAAAGGCAGAATGATTTCCTCAAGGTCACACAAGTCACAGCACAAAGCTGGGAATAGGCTTGATGACTCACAGGGAAGTGCAGTATATTGTCCTGCTGATGCAGAAGCCTCTGATATCCCTGACTAATGCACCACATGAAGAAATTATTTCATGCTCTGGAATTCTCTGGCACCAACTATCAAAAGACCAAAAAAGGTTTTAGACCAAAAAAGGTCTAAAACAACGAATGTAATTCAATATATGCCACCAAGGGTTTTCTGTTTCCAATAGGTGCCAGGCACAATTGATTTTCTTTTACAGTTGCTTTCTTTGTTAGGGGGTGTCATGGATTATTTATCTCTGAAAGCATTAAATGATACAAAGCACTTGATGAGTCATTGGGGAAAACAGTCTTCAAGACTAGCTGGTGCAAGAAGAAAGGACCATAAATTCCCTAGCCTCGGTGCTTCCTGGACTTGAAAGCAATCGCATTGCTCTTATATAGTGAATGCAAGGAGAGTAGCTCTCCCACCATTCCCAAGTCATGCAGTCGAGCAGTTTGTACTTCACTGCTTGGTATTTAGGTTTCGAAGCCTACAGGTGTCAGTCATTGCTTTAGAAATCAGCACCCGAAGGCACCTTGGACGGGTGCTTTTCGACTGTGCCTCCATGGGCCAAGGCCGGAGCAGCAGTGCTGTTCAGTCTGCAGCTGAGCCAGTGAAAGGCATACTTTTCCCCAGCGCATCGCACTGTTGGAGTGTTTGACCTACTAAGCTCTGCGTTGTCACAGCACATGTTGGTACCCCCCAACATAGTTCTGTATTTTATTAGGTTCATGCAATCCCCATTTGCAGCCTCAAAACAAAGCAAAAACATGTCTCAAGCACACTGATAAAGGGCTTTTGAATGGAGACAGATGAATCACATGCTATTTCACAATTAGCAATTTAATTTTGAATATTAATTAGGGCGCTGGTGCTTGGAGAGTTTAGTTCTCATCGACCCACTTACATTGTTCAGAGAAGACCTAAAGAGATACTGAAGTCTGCAAATAAATCAATAGGAAAAATGAAAAGTCAGTGCCCGCTGGAGGCCATGAGCCGAATACTGGTGACCTGGGAAATGCTTCACAAAAAAAGCCTTGCTTACTAGAGCACGGGAAGAAGGAATATTTCAGTTATGATACCATGACACGAAAGAAATATAGGCACACTGAAGAAAGAGTGATTTCATGTGCAAGGCACAAGACAGGCTACAGATGGGAATCCACAGCCCATCACTGGTTCACCAAATAGTTCTCCTAGGCACTATTACAGTTATCCTATCGACCTCTAGTATCCGTTGAAAACAACATTATTCTTGTGCAAGAGGAAAAAAATTTGCATATTTGGAGGTGTAAACACAATAACTAAACGCAAAAGTCTGTAAAGAGGCTTGGATGTGAATTCTTTATGAATACATTCTGATGAAATGAGATTTACTGGCTCTTCTTTATTTAAGCAAGTGGAATGAAATCTGGAAATGAAAACAGACGGAGATTAGCACATCCCAGCCATAATACAAACAGGACTACTACTAAGCAGTAGCTATAGGCGAAGCAACAAATATATTTATCCTAAAGAATTAGAGACACTGAAAACACCTGCTGCTTTCCAGAAAGATAAAAGCCAAGAGAAGATAATTCCTTGCAAGCCACAAAAAGAAGAAATGAAATTACGGAGAAGTCAGCTGAAAAATACACCTCCATCATGGCAACAGCAGTGTGGCCTCGATCATCCTCTGAGGATCACCTTGTATATCAGCCAGAAGAGAGCAAGGACATCCCTGCAGCAGGAGCATCCAAAGTAGGGTTTGGAATACAGGTAACATGTTAAGTTTTGCAGGTTGAATGGGAGTTTTAGGGAGCAAGGAGGACTTTACCAGGTCACACTTGCTACAGCCTTTCTGGCATGTAAATGGGGACTTTCCTCTTTCAAGTGTCTCATCTCGGCATGCAGGACACAGTATGTCTCACTCCCTCCCCTTCTTCTGTCCCCTGGCACAGAAAAGGCGAGAGCTCAAACCCTGAGAGTCTGCATCAGAGACCACTGCTCGAAAACACACAGCAGATTGGAGAGTTGCATGAATGTAATTTATTTTCCTTTATGTAGAAAAAAAAAGCTGCCGTAGAGAGCAGGGTCCTATTACTCAGTACTCTGCATGGTGTTCAACTTGATTTAAGTGGCAGAAACCTTAATTAGGGCTCTAAACAGGCTTCCTAATAGTGCATTTCAAACTACTGGAAAAGAAACATTTGTCTGGTCAAAGCAAACAGAATTTGATTAGTTTCCCTGAGGGAGCCAGGGAGCGCAAGAGGAATAACACAGAGGAGACACTAAGTCCAGCAGGACACGGCTGGATTATTCCTCTCATACTCTTTATATCTTTTAAAACATCTGTCCAGACTGCAGCGAGCCTTGTAGCCTACAGATGCAAATGATAAACTGCAAGTGAAGTCTGTGGAAGAAATGAAAATTACAAGCTAGATTCTCCCTGGGATCCTGATCAGCACAAGACCAAACCCATCAGCTTGAAAGGGTTATTTGAGATTCATGAAGCTGTAAAAGAACTCAGAAGAAGATATTAGGAGCAAAATTGTACTGCATCATGGTCATTTACGGAGGCCAAAGCTCGCCACGTCAGAGTTGCCTGGTTCAAAGCATCTCTTTGGAAAGGCTTTTTGGAAACATGTATTTTGTATGTGACCTTTAAAGCTTTCGTGCTGACTACGCCCAACAACGCATTCCAGAGCATCTGTAGTTCCCTCAGCCATGCAGCAAGCGGTACCTGGGAAGCAAGCAGAGGAAAAACACCACCTTGCTGCAGTAGTGGGAAGAATAGCATGCAGACGGTGGAAAGAAACCAACTGATGCTGAATCCAGCTATGTGGAGTGGAGATGAAATTGATGTGAAAGGCAAGTTTTATGAAGAAATTTCCTCCTTGAACTCTTGTTTCTGGGTTGTCTTTGGTTTGCGTCGGTTGCCAGGGTCGCGGGAGCAGCACGAGGGGGAGTGGGAAGCGCTGGGACAGACAGGGACAAGCGCAGGCTGATCTGGGCTCCAGGACTGGTGCCTCCACCAAAACTTCGGGGTTTTCAACCATGGAAGAGCCTTTGAGACACATGCTGGGGCCTGATGGGATAGGGAAAACATGTCTTTGGATGTAAGCTGGAGGGACTGATCGTGAGAGCTCTAAACTAGAATCAATGGGACAAGGGGGTACCATCAGGATTGCAGTAGGTAAGCCAAGGGTTGGCATGACATTGCCTGAGGGTGGCAATGCTAGTGGGAACATTTACACTGCTCCTGGGAGCATGGGAGACTCCGAGGTGTATCTGAAATACTTGTACACCGATGCACACAGTATGAGAAACAAACAGGATGAACTGGAATCATTGGTCAGCTACGATATCATTGGTATTATTAGTGAGACTTGGTGGACCGAGTTCCATGATTGGAGTGCTGGGGTGGAGGGCTACAGGTTGTTCAGAAGGGATGGGCATGGCAGGCAAGGTGGAGGTGTTGCACTATACTTCAGGGAGTAACAGCGGAGTGACTGGAGAGCAGCCCTGCAGAAAGGAACCTGGGGGTGCTGGTTG
>RSEF01000024.1:7325219-7409525 GCA_003993805.1 Himantopus leucocephalus | reverse complement strand
GTCAGCCCTGAAGTGGTCAGGCAGTTGGACTAGACGATTGTTGGAGGTCCCTTCCAACTGAAATACTGTATTCTATTCTATGCTTACTTCTTTGGATAAAGGCACTGCAGTCCTAAAAGAGGAAACTTTTTATTGAAATAAAGAATCTTCACATGGGGGTGACAGCTGAGGTAAATGCAGGTTAAATCAGTGGTCTTCTCTGGTTGAAGCAATGGCAACTACTTTGTCTGTATCACTCATATAAGCCAGAGGTCTCGTCATAAACGCACATCTTCGCATTTTTCTCAGCCTTGAAATAAAGATTTGTACTTATTGGTTCAATTCTTATGCTTTTCCCAAAAGTTTTGTATGATCTTGCTCTGAAAAGGGAAAAATGAGCAAAACAGTGTCTCTGATTTACTGTCTCCAACAGCCTAGTTACCAATGCAAACAGACCTGTTTATTTTACAAGTGCCTGTATACATAATATTCAAATCAAATATTGGTTCTGGAGTAGGGACTCATAATGGGACAGTTTTTTACTTGATAAATAGCTGGGTTTGTGTGGGGATTCATATTGGCCTCCGTACAAACAAACCTAAAGTAAATATTTGCCCATCTCACTTGTGATTTTGCCTGCTTCTGCAGCGACTCTTGAAATGCCACCTCTTGTCGTCTTCACCTTGCAAGTTTGTACCCTCAGGCAGGCATGGATAGCAACAGAGTCTGAGGCAAGTTGAGAATATGGTTCATTCCTGTGCTATATCAATGATAAATCAGGGAACAAAAATAGAACACAGGCAAGACTGAAAGCACCAGCCCGGAATAGTGTGTTTCCAAAATGCTCTAGTTCCTCTTTGAGCCAGGACAAAGATGCTTTTGCTTTTCTCCCACTTTTTTTTTTTTTTTCAACTGGAGAGAACATGTGAGTACCTCAGGGAAATGTCATTCTTCGTGACACTGTCTGTTGACTTACACTTTGTTTGGGATCTTTGTGCAAAACAGGTCTATAATTGTCTTAATATACTAACTTGCTAAAATGCATGGACCAACGTGTTAATAAAAAAAATACACGTCTTAAAAGCCACTTGGCCTTTCTACAAGGATCACTGTACTGCTTGTTCTATATGAAAAAACAAGTCCCCAGGGGAATCTAAGGTCTGCAAAGAAATGGGCTGGAATTTAACTACAGGAGGTTGCAAAGGGAATCTGTTGCTGCCCTAAAACTGAATTTTTGCTTCCTCATTCCTAAAGATTACATACATTAGGCTCTCTCCTCCCACTCTGCATCTCTTTTTCTATACACGGATATAAAAATACAGTTACTATTTTAACTGCCTTTTGAATACAAATGTTGCCAATTAGCCGGTGTTTTGCACGATGCCTGGAAAATATAAAACCAATGTATTCATCCAAATCCACATATGGCCAGATCCTTAGTTGGTGTCAATGCTTGCAGCTCTGCTGATTTTTTTGGACCCAGGCCACTTATGCCTGCTAAAGATATGGCTCAGTAGAATCCAACTGAAAGGCTCTCTTTGGCTTCTCTAAGATATAGATCTGGACCATTGTTATTATAAATGCTTTAAAAAATCTGGAGTATGTTAGATGTTGGGACTGCTACTCTGGTAAACAATCATATGTTGGAATATTTTCCTACTACCTCGAGCCCCGTGAAGCAGAAAATGCAAAGCCTGTTCTCTCTCCTGTTTATGTTGGGACCAATAATGGTAATTTTCAAATTTAATTTAACATATGTCTGAAAGTTGCCTGATTCCCCCAGCCAAAAATTGCAATTGGCAGTTCCAGTTTCTGGCATGGCTGAATTCAGAGTGGACTATCTGTGCAGATCAAAATATAAAGCAGCACGACCAGTGAGGCCTGGAATGAAAATTGTTGCCGGACATGTGCCCAAATCTTTGATATTTAGTCACAGCATAGGTCAGGAAAGTGTGAAAGGAGCAAATTTCCGCTACATATTTACTAGGAAATGAGAAATCACTCTCAAGAATGTGACATTACAGGGCTGAATAAAAATAGGAGTTTAACAGAAGAATAAATTAGCAGAAGCTGAGATTTAAATCCATCAAACATAAAACAGCTGGTCAATTCAGATGTTGTGTGTTTTTCCTTAAAAAGAATGCTCTCAAGGCAGCATAATTTGGATAGAGCTTGTTACTGGACCATGAAGTGGAAGTATTCCTGCCTGGCTTCAAACATAGGTTTTGCAGTTGTAGGAATAAATGAAGTTGAACACTAGCTGAACTCACCAAAGGGCATTTTAAAACCAAGAAAGGAGAGAAAATGAAACATAAAACAACAAACAGAGGGGAAAATAGTAATAATGGCAATGAAGCAGGAACAGCCACATAATGATGGGTGCTCCCTTGCAAAAAAAAAAACAAACAAAAAAACAAAACAAAAAAAACAATTAGGAGAAGAATGCAGAATGGGAAAGAAATTTCTCCACACAAAAGTTAGTATTAGCATACTCAGGGAGGAGGAGCACCACATTGAACCAGATCACTCATAAGTTAAGGGAGCCCTCTTGGAAGGTCCCTCTTCAAAGGATCAGATTTTGGATGCAGATACAAGAAGCCGGTTGTAGAACAGCCCCAGGGGTCACTTGGCTTTGATGCAGAGTGGCGAAAGAAGTGCAGACGAGCTTGCTAAACACGAAGCTGTCACAGCTAAGGGCTTTTATTAATTAGCTTATGACTCAGTTGCTGCTGTGAAATAAATAATTAAAGCCTGCTTAATACCATGTCTTGATTTTGCGTTTTCCACCTGTAATTTCTGGAAATATCTTTGTGTGAGAAGAGCTGTACAGTCCCTTTCCTTGACAATTTTGTCTCTCGGTTGTATTTTCCTGTAGCCACTAAAGTCAAGGGGAGTTAAGGGTCCTCGATGTCGTGGTGAATCTTGCTCTCTCTCAGGAGGTACCTCCACGACACTTGAATGTGTGAGGTTTTTAAAATTCTTAAATGGATGTGCCCAAACATCATTCCTGTAAATAGGGCAGGTTTAGTAGTAGAGCTGGTGCTAACAAGATGTCATCGGGAAAAGGGGAGGAGAGAAGCCTGCAATGATTTATATGAAATGTATTATGATCTCAAAGATCCTGGCTGGGTTCTTGTTCAACTGTCCCAGAACTTACCTGGACAGCAGGATGTCTGCCTTCTCATTTCCATGCCCCAGTTGGAGCTCAGTGTGCTTGATTTTTCTTACTGAGGTTCCAGTTTCAGACAGGAGAAGCTTTTATGAGCTAGTCATCAAACCGAGGAAATTAAAGTACCTTTGCAAGTCAGAAATCGCTCACTTTCTGTAGAGTTAATCAGGAGATATATCAACTTCTTTTTCTTTGGGCAGAGTTGTAATTGGGAAACTGCTTAGCAAAATGCAGAATTTCATGGGAAAAAAGGGTCATATCTTCAGCAGGCATAAATCAGTACAGCTCTCTTGAGTCAGGGAACCCATGTTGATTCCTCCCTGCTGAGAATCAGGGCATAACTTCTTTGAATGCATGAATGCACTATTTGTAATCAGCAAATAAAACCCCATTTCAATAAGAGTCTAATTCCTATGAAGAAAGAATGCATGAGGCATTGAAAACTTGTTTTTTGTTAAGTTCCAATCTCCATTAATCGTAAAGCACAAAAATTAGATTGCACACAATGTATCATTTATTAAAACAATTTTTACTGACAATGCAGTTTGGTCTCAGGGACAATATTGTTGGAATGAGAGGTAATGGCAGCTTTGAGAGAAAGGAAATGTATGACCCCTTTCTCAAGACTGTGGAGCTCTTTCATCCCTCTCGTGGATGGTACACAGGGCATAGCAAACTACCACCACAGGCAGCTGCACTTCCTCTTCTTGCCCAGAATGGCACAACCTGGGCCTTCGCAGAGATATAGGCTTTGGGGTTGAAAGTTTGATGAAAGTTTATGCTATAGGTTTATGACCCGGGTAGAGCAGATACCGGTATTGTTTCTATTATAAAGGACTCTATACAACTATTTGTGTGAGCATAGGCACGAGAGATGCAATGCTTGCTCACTGTTGTACAATTGGAAGTGTGTCACATCAGGAGCCACTGGAAGCAGGTCTTGGCTCAGATGGAAAGGAGGTGGGAGACAAGTCAGTGTTTAAAACCCCCAAGACGAGTAACAGCTATAAAACCCCCTGATGCTTATTTTTAATGCTGCAGCTTTGGGGCAGGTTTTGAAGAATGGATGCCCTGTATTGTACTGCAAATATACATACATGTTTTGTGATTAAGGCTCTCTGTCTGTATGTCTGCATCTGCATATTTATTATTATTTATTATTTATATGCCACCAGGAATGTATATGGCACTTCAGAGACATATAAAACAAGCTGTTACCTCCCGTGAATTTCTTCCGATCTAAGTTCTTTGTAAGGCTCTTCAAGCAACTAATTTGGAAATCCAACTTTTTTGTGCCACTTTTTAACGACAGATGCGCTGATCCAATAGAAATAATTTGTTTTCCCAGTGAAACTTTGTGATGGCCACCACGGACTGGCAGTGAGCAGGTTTCAGGATGAAGTATTCCACTGGAGTCTTCATTACAGGAAAACTCTTTCTCTGTCCTTTTTTCTATTTTATGAGATGATTTATTTATATTACCAAAGACCTTGAAAGCTGAAAACAGAGATAGATTCCTGTTGTGCAATGTACCAAACATGCATAGCGTAGAGACGGCTGCAGTACTGAGCAGTGGAGAATTTATAATGCATTTCTGTTTCTGCTGGACTGAGTCACCAAGATGACCCTGTCTGTCTAGGTCCAACTGTATCACACTTTGGCTGAAATATGAACGAGAGATCAACCATTTCCAGATTAAGTGATGAAAGAAAACACCTACGCAGAGCATGTGTCAGAATGGCTCTATCAGGGACTTAAAGTCATAAGACTCCCAAGAGGACTACTGCTGCACATGCAATATAAATTATACAAGCCACCAGCCAGCCAACTTGGAGGCGCTTCAAATAGCTGTAGCTGCAAACCCCATTTTTACTTCCTTAAAGTTCTGGCTGGAAGTCTAAGAGAGGGACTGCAAAGTGGTGGATTCAGCCCCTGGTCCAACTGGAAGTGCTTACAGACCTTGGGCAAAGCAGCAACAGTGCGAGGAGGCACAGAGCTCTGGGCAGCAGCCTGGGAAATCTCCACTGCAGAGAGAAAGAAGAGAAATGGTCCCTCTAGCATGCTGTTGCTGCCAGAAAGGGGAGAGAGCTTGCTGAGAGAGCTTTTTCCAGGAGCATTTTGGGGGATGTGTAGCAGAGAAAGCTCAAGAAGGTTGTACAGCCCCAGCACTGGAAGAAAAGGAATTTCCAGTGCATTTAGCAAAGTGCTGGCAATTCCTATTTTGAGACAAGTGAAACAACTAGGGGATGCCAAGCAGGTCTGCAGCCGGAGCATCTGATTAAACAGCGTGTGCTTGCCGCTCCTTTCCCTGGCTTTACATCAGACTCACACCAGTGACGTCAGTGCATTTACCCCTTGTTTATAGCAGCCCTAGAGAGAGAAAAGACAAGCAAGCTGGTTTCAATAAATCAGCCCAGCCTCATTAGCTCTCATCAACTTGCTCTAACATGTCCAGGGAGTATTTGGCTTAGAAAGAAGGTAGCACTCGCAATACACAGGGCAGGATTTGGCAGTGAGGATTTTCAGGAGATAACAAGTCAAAGCTCTATTCCCACAGAATAAAGCCTGTCATAAACACCGGCCTGTTTTTACTGTCAGTTACTGAATAATGCTGTGATTGCTGTAGCCATTTGCTGTGGCTCCCTAGGCATTGTCCACTTGCAGACTGTTGCAATTACAACTGGGCAAGAGAGGGAAAGTATTTTTCGTCTCCACTGCTGAGAAGGATTTAAATTAACTCTTTTTCAGGAAAAAAGCTTGCACCAATTTTCCAGTTATTTCAGGGGGCCGGGGCGGGGCAGGCGGGGGAGCATCCCTACAGTCCAAAGAGGGACTGACTTATCATCGAGAAAAATTGAATCATTTTAAAAAGGCAAAATTAGGTCAAAACAGAGGTCATCTTCTTTTAATGAAATGTTGAACCTGCCTTCTTCAAGCAGCAAGGTTTCTGTAAACACGCGGTCTGTCCTTCTGTGTGTCGGTGCCTGCCTGCCCCTCCTATGCAAGAGAAAGCAGTCCTGTGAGAGCTGACATTACTGGGCACTAAAGAAATTACAGTGGAGGCAGGCAGGAACGTCCCTCTGTCTTCTCACTGATGGATGAAGAAATCCACCTGATTCTGAAAGCAGGAGGAAAAGAAAAACCGGCTTTATGGGGTATCAGACTTAAATCTGGTGGCTGTTTCTAAATTATTTCTCCAAATCTTCTCTAGCCCTCAGCTTCAGGGAGACATTTAAACCTAGACTGCCCGTGCTGCTACTGCTGTTGCTGCTACTGCTGTTGCTGCGAGATGAGGCACTCGCCTCACAGCTGGCCTGGGCCATGCAGGGAAGCAGGTTTCGGAGCAGCGCAGCGCTGTGCCCTGTGCCATACCAGAGGTGCTATGGGTGAATGGCCAGCTGTCTGCTGCAAAGTCTGCAGTGTTACCACTCCAATGTGTGCAGATACACAGGCATATCCAGATGCCTTAAGAGGAGGTGGGATTGTGCCTATCCTGTTACCGGGGAGGGGTGAAGAGAGCAGCTCATACTTGGAATCGGTCCCTTTCTCTGCCCTCTGGTATCCTCTGGCTGAGACACATCTTTGTCATTTCGGGGCTGAGGTCAGAGGTGCTCAGCAAGCAGGAGGAAGGACAGCATCTCTTGGGATATGGCCCAGCACACTCCTCGTTTACCACCCCTCCGAGCAGCCATCTCAGGAATCCAGCTGGCAGCACAATGGCTGGCTGCAGAGGCGAGATTTAATGGGGCCAAATGAGAGCTAATTGTGTCTCTGCTACAAAGCACAGGAGGCTCCAGCGGAAAGGTCAGGCTGGTAAAGGCTCCAGCACGCCGGGTAGGTAAGAGCTATTTTCAGTCACATACAGAGATTCCAGCACATCTCTTGTGCCTTCTTGTTTCTATAGCAATACTGGGGCCAGGCTGCTCTGGGCTGTGCAGGGACTCAGACAGCAAATGGAAATGTAGCCACATACAAATAAGAGTATCGCTGTTCCAGACTGCCTGTCCCGGGGTGCGGGAAGGTCTTGGGAAGACACTGCACAGTCCATGCTAAATGCTTGATGCAGAGAGCTATCCAGAGTAAAGAAAAATTCTTCATTCACCTACCTGCCACATTAGAGGAAAAATGCTATAATACGAATAGGAGAAGGCAGGAAGGGAAACCAGGAAAGGTCCCAGAATGGAAATAAAAATGTTAACTAGAAATAATACAATCCCTTCTAGTGTTTTTTTTAAACATATTCATGAATTTGCCAAATATTTCATTCTCTGAATAATCTTGGAGGATGGTCCAAATGGCCCACAGAAAAGCAGCTACAATATCTCCAGGAAATGTCTTTGTTTTCTCTTCTCTGCTCTCTTCCCCTCTCCCCTTTTTTTTGTTTGTTTTCTGGCATGAGTCAGCAACTGTATAATATGTTAGCACCTGAGCATCATTTAGGAAGCTTTAAAAGAAATCGGGAAAGCTGACATTTCCTTAGATATGTACAGACCAAAAACTCTGTTCAGTTACCACAGAAAATTCAAACTGTGCTGGGTGCTGTGCATTTACATAATAAGAGACGGTCTCTGCTCCTAAAAGAACATAGCATGCAATTAGGAAAATCAAGCAAGACTGTGTGGAAAGAAGTGCTGTGCTCTCTGCTTTTTCAGCTGAGGAACTGAGATGTACAGGGCTCAATGCATGCTGCAGGAATGCCACATAACCCTTGAAAGCACAGACCCCCATCCCCCAGAAGCAGGGGAATAGGGCCCCCAGTTTCGTGGGTGTCCTGCGGCCTACGTGAGTTACCTTCCTGGAAGCTGCAGTCCCTGTGCTCTCTGCGTTTTGTCAGGATGGTAGCATTCCCTTCCTAAAGGAAACTGATGTCCGAGTTCTCAGTCACAGTTAGTGCTTCCCTGGCATTGGCTGCTCCAAGTAGGAAATAAATGAAATCGTCAGGGTTTACTTGAAAGTCAGATGGAGAATTTATTTATGGTTTTATGGTGGGTTGGGTTTGGGTTTTTTCTGGTCCTGACAGTTATTTTCCATTCAGTATGGGAACTGGCATTGTTTTCCCAGCCTGACAATCTCTGTTCTCACATGGCTTTCTTATCACCTCTCTCTGTTTCCTTCTCTCCCTCCTGTCATGAACTGTCACATTATGTTTTGCCACTTCTCAGCAGTTCAGCCTTCAAGTTCAAACATATCCACACACCTAAGGACCTTAGAAATCGAAAAGAAATTCATCTAAAGGTCTGCCTTAGATGAACATTCACCACTAGACTGATCATTCCAGTTTCAAACTAGTATCCTCCTAGCCTTGAGGCTACACACAGAGAAAGTCCTCAAGAAATCCTGAGTAGTGACGTTTGCTCTGCTTTAGGCTAACAGTGCCAGTCTCAAACCAGCCACGCTGTGAGACCCGGGGCTGTTTAGCCTGGAGAAGAGATGACTGAGAGGGGATCTCATCAATGCTTATCAATACCTAAAGGGCGGGTGGCAAGAGGACGGGGCCAGACTCTTTCCAGTGGTGCCCAGCGACAGAACAAGAGGCAATGGGCACAAACTGGAACATGGGAAATTCTGTCTGAACATAAGGAAAAACTGCTTTACTTTGAGGGTGACAGAGCACTGGCACAGGCTGCCCAGAGAGGCTGTGGCGTCTCCTTCTCTGGAGATACTCCAAACCGACCTGGACACGTTCCTGTCCAAACTGCTCCGGGTGAACTTGCTTTGGCAGGGGGTTGGACTAGATGATCTCTGAAGGTCCCTTCCAACCCCTACCATTCTGTGATTCTGTATTTGTGCAATTATGCACAAAAAAAATTGAGAGCATAGCCAGTGTTTCCAGCTCCTGCTTCCTCAGTTGCTGCAGCTGGTCCCTGGGATCAGACATGCATGAAAACAGCGGCCTTCATTGCTGATGCTGGTTAATTACGTGCCCCCTGTTATATCCCCGAGGCTTGAAATAAATATTTTTCCATGCCTAGCAAAGCTAAACATAACATTATGCTCCATTCCCAGCTGATTCCCATTTTAATTTTGCCGTCAGCACTGCTTTTCGCTTGTAAACACCAAGCACTTTAGATGATTGTATAGGGGAAGTTCACTGATGTTGGAAGAACCTTCCTTCCTTCTGGCTTCATTTCCCAGGGGATCACAAGCCATGCTCCAAGGCAAGCACCGGACAAGTTGATTAACAGGAGCAACAGAGGAAGATGCTGGTGATATCTAGTGTGCATGACATATGTGGAAGAGAAAGCTCTATTGAATACTTCCCTTGCCTACTCTCGCCTTGCGCCAAAATGCTACCCATCGTATGTCTAGCAATATAGACAAGCTCCACCTATGTGAGAATAACAAACATTCATGGGGCAACGCTGCAGCAGCTTCTCTTTCTCACCCCTCTTAAAATCCTCCAAGCATGACATTTGACAGCCTTTTTCATTCTCCAGGGTTTAGATGCCAGCACTTCTCCTTATCAGGCTGTCTTCTCAAGTATGTGTATTTTCTGTGTTTTATATATCGTGCAGTCAAAGTAACAGACTTACGAGCTTTTTGACCACCTAACTGTAAAACCGTTAGGAATGTGAGGAGGTCAGCCCAGCTGGTTACAACATGGTTGAAACAAAAGATACCTCAGAAAGCACATGGAGACCTTCTCCACAAATCCAAACCCTTCTTCAGTAAGGATCATCCCACCCAAATGAATCTGCACCTAAGCTGCTTAACAAGATTCCCTTTACAGTCAGCAGAAAGAAATAGACACTGAGGAATGTTTTGGGCCTAATTTAGACGCTTTCAGATTGGATGAAAAGCATCTTAGAAACAACTGCTTCTCTCAGCTGAAAATAAAGAGAGTCCAGACAACTAGCTTAGGTGGAGACATCTGTACTGTAAACGTGTACACATTGACAGCTCAGTCCCATCCCATTGCAGCTCTCCTGGCTTTGCAGTGCTTTGCCTGAAAAGTTCATTCTTTGTAGCAACTCCAAGTGGTTTCAGCTTATTTATAGGCTGTACTGATTTTGCTGCCTTTTGCAGGTATTCTTGGAACATTACTATCCCCTGTCCAGGAAATGTCATTGAATTTTCGTTTTGTAAAACAAGAGGAAAACAAGAGAAGACATGCATGAAGCAAATTCTTCAAAAGCATCTTTCTGTCCAGCACTGTGCTAAATATAAACATTCTTAAACATAATGCCAATATAAAGAATAAAGCAAGAACTCAAGGAAGGCCTGATGGAGTGTCTCTCTGCTTCTGAAACGCACAAAATTGGGAAAGAAGCACCAAGCCCTTTGCAGAAGCATACTAGAGAACAAATGGCAATGCTTTGGAGAAATGCTTTCACTCACACACATTAAATAACACAGCACAGGCTTTTGAACTTCATTTCTCCCTTAGTTCTTGCTCTGATTTTCAAGCTGGGTTCGACATCTATCCATTTCCAGTCTGCAGCCAGCTGGGAGCATCATCTGCCAGAACGCTGCTCCACTGGGCTGCAGTTCCACTTCCTCACTGAGCACAGCACAGCCGCACGTCTGCCCAGACGCTTCCCTGCTGTGGATCTTGGGATTTTATGTTTCTTTAGGTCTATTGTTATTGTAACCATTTCTCAATCATTCCTTTCTTCATCCATTTGAGAAGATAACTCAGCTCTCAGTCTGAGTTGGCTCTTGCATCCTGGCCTGAATTCCCGTTAATTCTTTCTCCATGTCATTTACCCTCAACCCAGGCCCTCCAGTTCCCTAATAACACATTGCCAAAGTTAACAGAAACAGACCAAGATTTTCTTTCCTCTTTTCTTTTCTTTTCTTTTCTTTTCTTTTCTTTTCTTTTCTTTTCTTTTCTTTTCTTTTCTCTTCTCTTCTCTTCTCTTCTCTTCTCTTCTCTTCTCTTCTCTTCTCTTCTCTTCTCTTCTCTTCTCTTCTCTTCTCTTTTTTCTTTTTCTTTTCAGAAAAGCTGTGTGACATGGGTTTCTAGTTGCTTTTTTCCTAATGCATATACAAAGCGCAGTCATCATTAGGAGATAATTCAATTAGATAAGATCAGCGATCAGGGCTAATAAACCGATACAAAAATGAGCTTGCGCCAGCCATCAGCAAAGCCAGATGAGGAGGCAGCTTCTACCCTGTTAATTAGTTTAAGCAAATGTGCATCTGTGCGTCCCTGGTGTGAAATCAATACTGGGCAGCCCTTGTCTGAGCCAGGTGTCCCTCTGCCAACCCCATGAGGCCCACCCTGAGCTGACCAGCCACTCGCCAGATGTAGCTGCGTCTGCCCCGTTGGCCAGTCTGTCATTTAGCCTCGCCTGGGCTGCTCTTCCACCCTACACGGCCGCTTTTGTTCTCCTTGAAAGCAGATTTTATTTATGGCGGGTGCTACAGCAATATTGAATCCCTGCAGGGGCTCATCTCCAGCTCAAGTAGAGGACTTATGTGGAAAGGGAGAAAGAGAAATTTCCATCTGCCAGTAGTGGATACAGTCAGAAGAGGCAAAAATGAGTGCTGCCTTTTAAAACATTTGCAAAGCCATGCCTTCTGGGTTTTGGTTTTGCAAACTAAAACCCAGGGCTGGGTCAGTTTCACAGCACCAGAGTGCAGCACAGAAGTGAAAGGATGTTAAAGAAGCATTTACGCTTTTGACCTGCATTTACACTTTAACATCTCTGTCTCATTCCACATAAATTAATCTCACTGGGCTTCAGTAACAATGTCTGAAATAGGAAGCGAGAAACTTCCCAGAAATATAAGATACTCTGACTGAGAAACAACAGAGTAGAAAATACAGTTGCATTGCTGTGGTTGACTTTCCCCAGAATAAGGTTGAAGTGAATAATTAGGGCCACTATTATTATTACTGTCAATACAAATGCACCTCCAGCATCCCAGGCAAAGACGAAAGCACCTTCTGGGAGAACGTGGCAGGTGTGGGACATGGATAAGGCGAAGGGGGCTGTGGAGGTGCTGCTCAGCTGCGGGCCATACCGCTCACCAGCGGTGACTGCCCTAACCTGCTCCAGAGAGCTGCGTGTGCTTGGGAGGGCCCCCTCCTCCTGCTAAATGACACACTTGGATCTCCTTCTATTGTTCCCCATGTTCCCCTGTGTTCCAGTTTCTCTTTAAATCATCTAAGGACACTAGGAAGAACTGAAGAGCCTTCCCTTAAAACCATTATGAAGCATTAACCCCTTGTAAACCCAGGCAGGGGTGTGTCTGGTGCCTTGCTGACACAGTTTCTCCAAACAGCTTCCTCTTGCCACTAAGGCTCAGTCTTCACTTGCTTGACACTTCTTCTTTACCTGAATACTGACCACCTCTTTCTTCCCATTGGCTTTATCAAAGCCACCGTGTCTTTCCGTATTAGGAGCAAATTCTCTGATTGAACTAGACCTGAGTTGCTTTTCACCCTTAGGTGTCTGAGAAGATGATTTTCGTGACCTGGGCTTTCCCTGTAAGAAACCTGCAGGTTTTAAGATTCTCTCTCCTTGCATGTTTATATCCCTCCTCAACTCGTGGACCTGCCTGTTTGCAGAAAGGAGCGATTGTGAGTCGCAAGGTGGTTTAAGTTGCGTTTTAACTGGTATTGCCCAAGTCCAGCCTCCTTCCAGTGGCTCCCTCCTGTGGCTGGCTCCAGAAGCTGTTTTCCTGCAAAAAACTTCTCATCTTTGGGAACCTCACTTTACAATTGCTTGATAAACTTCTCTATAGAAACATGCTGTTGGTTCCCTTTGTGTACTCAAGTCACAGGATGCAAAGGCAAGCGGCTTAATGTTCGCTCTGCAGAGCAGAATAGACTGAACTAAGTGGTATTGGAGCTGACACATAAAATTTGTACAGAAGTAAAACAACACGCAAGGAGCGATAAGATCCAAGAGCAGTTCTGCTCGTTTACATCCTCCACATCAGCAGTAAGAACTACTGGGAGAGAGAAAGTGACTTGTATACTTGAAGAAGCAGCAAAAAGTGGAAGAAAAGTAGGTAGCAGCTGGGAAATGAAAAATCCACAAGCCTGTATTATAACCCAGCACACTGCCGTTCCGATACGGCTTCATCAGCAAGGAAAAAAGAAAAATTTCAGCCCTAGGGGCCTTTATCAGCTATGAGGTGGGAAGAGCAGGTCAGCTCAGAGCCTAGGGAGGAGAGCAGTCTTCACTTCTGCATTAGCCCGAGGGACACAGACTCCAAACGCCTCTTCCTCCCATTAGCAAAGATTTGGACCTTATATAGAAGAGTGCTTACAGTTCTCGTGTTGCTCAATACCAGTACAGGTCCCAGAGTATTTCCCTCCTTCTGCCTAAAAACTGAGCAAACAGCACTGATTTTGTCCTAGGCACCTACTCTTAATCTGGGAACCTTGCATCTCCAAGGTGCAGCTGTCTGCCAGGAAACAAAATCCCCAAGGATCTGAGCTCAGAGAAGCAACAGTAAGTTGAGTTGTTTAATTAAGCCTCTGTAGGCTGCAATACAAAGGTGAAAATGTTGCAAGGCAACAAAATTTCTCACAAAAAGGCCAGTGCCTCCAGACTCAGATGGAAATATTCATGAGCAGCCTGTCTCCTAGAAGCTCAGAGTGACAGCCGTAAGGGGTGAAAGTAGCCAGTATCAATCCACCTGACTTTCTTTTTTAGCCTGGACTAAACTGCCTTAGAACAGGTGAAAGCTGAATCCAAAGGAAATACAACATCCCTAGTTTTGCTTTATGAAATTTCCAGCATTTCACAGAGTGTAGTTGGATAGGATGCAGATGACTCCTCAGCTGGAAAACAAGGGCTATTGCTATAACATTTCAAGTGAAAGAAGAATGCCCTTATCAACTTGGCTGTTCTTTAGTCACAGGCAGAGGAAATTGGCAACGTTGATTCATTTAGCTCAGGCACATTCAGGTCTAAATCAATCATGTCAAAAATACATCACCTGCATTCAATACGTTCTTAAAAAAGGAAAGAGAGATATAGACTACAAGAATAAATCACAGCAGAATGGGGCTTGGTTTGAAATAAACCTATCATTTGCTTTGAAACGATAAATATGTTGTTCACTTTGAACATTTCCCCAGTATTTAACAGATGACTTGGCAAAGAGACTAGGCTTAGCTTTGAAATGGCCGTTATCTCAAGGTCAAAGAAATGGGATTGGGAAATCAAGGGGGCAGCAGGAGGCCAGGATCAGAGCTCCCCATTTTCCAGACATAGAGCTCCCTCCTAATGCTTCTCATAGAGGCTTGAATGGCACCTTCTCTGGGGCAAGGCTTGAAACTGGAGAGAAGGGGATTGTTTCCTCTAACACTACATGGAAATGATCGCTCGTATAAAGACAGTAGTCTCTCTTGAATACTATCAGCTTGGTCCTGCAGAGACCCAAACCACCTGCTCCAGTGACGACTCCCTCAGTGTCAGGGAGCGTGTCTCACCACAAGGATCGGTTTTCAGGCCAAAATAGCTGCGGTGTGATTCACCTCTGCATATCTCCATTACACAGCAGTCATGCTACCAGAAATTTAACCAAAGCGTAACTAGCTGAAAGCACATTCTTTGCCTTACAAAAGCAATGGATATAAAGCGTTGGCCACAAAACACTCCAGCAGACATGAAACAGTAAGTTATCATAGCTACTCATGTTTGGTCAGAACTGAGACAATGTAAATCATCACAGCTCTGTTGATATTATTACAGTTCACCCAATCTACATGAGCTGAAAATCCACGCCATTTTCATTAGATAAACACAACATTATGGAATCTCAAGAGGAAAAAAAAGCAACTGTGACAGGGCTACAATAAATAGGATTACTCTGAAGCAGAAGTGTTTAAGTTAAAAATAAAGCGTGAGAACTGAGACAGGGATTGTAGGAATAGTAGCTGAGGAATCAAGTCCACCATGACATAAGAGATAAGTTGAGGACTGAGGACTAGTTCCTCCCAAGACCATCTTCTGAATTCACGGTCATTTGTGGCTGATTGGGTATATTCAGGGGTATGGTTAGGATGGAGAGCAAGGCAAAGATTAGAGAGAACTGGAGCTCCAAAAGTAGTTTTCTTGTTGAGGACAGGTGAACTCCTGCTAAGGTCTCATTCTGAATTTTCAGCTAGCTACTGGTTCCTGTCCTATTGGCTTCCATTGAATAATTCTGAGATAAGAGACTAGCACCATATGATAGAATCATAGACTCACAGAATTGTTATGTTTGGAAGAGACCTTTAAGATCATCAAGTCCAACCGTTAACCTAGTGCTGCCAAGTTGCTACTAAACCATGTCCCTCAGCGCTACATCTACACGTCTTTTAAATACCTCCAGGGATGGCGACTCAACCACTTCCCTGGGCAGCCTGTTCCAATGCTTGATGACCCTTTCAGTGAAGAAATTTTTCCTAATATCCAATCTAAGATGATGCTACAGCCTTTATTTTTAGGAGATTGAAATCTCTCTGCCACAAGCTCAAGTGTAGATCTCAGGGCTCTCTTTGTTATGCAAACCAGAGGATCCAAACCAAATCTCTTACTAGTTCTGGATCTCCTCTCAATCACAGAATATTGCCAGGTTTCTTAGTCCTGTAGATTCATTTCATTCGAACATTTTAGTGGCAAATCCTCCCATAGAATCTCCTAGATTGAAAAAGACCTGTAAGATCATCTAGTCCAATCATTAACCTAACACTGACCAGCCCACCTCTAAACCATATCCCTGAGCACTATATCTATACGACCCTTAAATACCATTGCCCCAAAGAGACAGTTACTTGGTTTTGTGTTGCTTGAAGACTTGGATGGGCCCAGCATTCATTCAGAGAGCCGTCAAAGTGCAAATTGCCTGCAGTTCGAGCGTACCCCCATCCAATTCTTACTTGTCACCAGCAAGAGCACAGTCCACGTCCATCTCTTACACGGGACCTTGACTGAAATGACACAGTAAGAGTAATCCATGGTGAACGTTATCTTTGCCTCTGGGCTTCTCCTGTATCACATCTTCCATAAGTGACTGATACACGGGTTTTATTTTATCCAGAATATTTGAAAGAAGGGTGCCTCTAAGAAAAGAGCAAACACTTCTTCCAAGAGTTAAATTTCCAGAGCAGCAACTCTCTGGGAAACTGTGCTCCGGTTCAGGCATGTGAGCCTAATTGTCAGGTAGAGATTTCCACACGGATTCAATCAACAGTCTCTGGGAAGAAATATTTCCCACCTCAGCATTCCTGTAAGCTTAGGAAGAGTCAGGGAGCTCCAGTGAGAATACCTCTAATGTTCTTAATTTCACAGATGGCCGAGTATTGCACCAGAAGAGGCTGCTTCTGCGACACAAGTGCTCTGTTAGAACTTGTTCTTCTCTTTCCATCTTGTTCTACTGCAGGGAAAACTTTGGAATAAACACCACATGCAATTGCAAGAGAAAGATACCGTCTTTATAACTCACACTCCACTTACACTCCAACTCCCGTCTTTTCAGTTTAAGGGATATTTATTTTGCCCCATTGCTGCCAAGTTTTTGTTTTTAACCAGTTTTCTCGATTCATAAATGAAAAACGAATCATGAAGGCTGACTTAGCCTGGACCTCAGGTAGCTGATTTCAGGATCAGTCCAGAATCAAAGTGCTTGCAAGAACTAACTTCACACATTTCATGTTTCCCATGTAAGTAGCCTGAATTGAACCTGCCAGAGATCTCACTGGTCTTTACAGCACGTGATATTGGACGTCGTTTTGGAGCGGCACAGTTGTAGAGCAGACACCATCCTGAGGGCAGGCAGGAAGTAATACAGTCTTATATCTGAAGATAGCCCCTGCAAAGAGTTTTAACATTTGTGGGAAGCATCCCAGTTTCTGATTTACAGTCAAGAATGGGTTCATTGCTTCATTCTGCAGTAATTGCTCATGAATCAGATGATGTTTCTGGCAATAAGTGGATGAGCTGGCACAGATGATCCCTCTCAGGATAAAGAGGAGTTTTGTTGTATGTGAGTGGCTCCTAGGTTTCCCTGAGCTAGCAAGTCATGCTAGCAGAAGCAAATGTCCAAGTGATTCAAAATGCATTCTTTCCAAAGCCCTTCTATAAGGCTGAGCTCAGGAAGGGGCAGAACAGGTGGTCATGACAGATGCTCAGTGGTTTAAAAACATTTAGGTGTAGAGGATGTACAGAGTGCCACCGAGATTCCACACTTGGGATATACCTGAGGTCATATTCAGATAACCTAAATTCTACCTTGTCCTCTGTGTTTACTGTATAAGGAGCGTTACCCTCTCACTTTGGAACTGGAAGTATTGAGTGGAGTGCTATTTAAACACTGGGATTTAGAACTCTCACGTGCCTTTAGAAACTCTCCTTCCCAGTATAACATTCACAAAGGAAAGAGCTAAAGGGAAGAGGGTGTTTTACAAGATTCCAGTTAGTTTTGAAAGCAGTAGAAAAATCAGCTACTACCCCAGACACCAAGATGCCCATGCACATGCTTCTTTTAGATTAAAGGAGAGTTCACTGGTCCGTGTTTGTAATACAGCTGTCCAGTACGTGTGGAAAACACCATCCACTGATTCAGAATTATACAGAAACTAATGAAAGTTGTTCCAGACCCAGATAATCTCCAAAGAAGCTAAAACTGAAAATCTACTTGGCTATCCCAACATGCAAACCATGAGCTGCGAACCACAGGGTTCAAAGTTTCATGCAGCTGTCGTCCAGCACTGATTGATTGCTTCACTTCGTCCACAGAGATGTCATTTGTGATAAAGTGACCAATATGAGCAAGGAACTTAGCAGCACAGACGGCAAGGCATAGTTGCAAATATTAGGATGTCATTTCCAGATGGAGCAACAACTGGAACTGATGAATGAGAAAATGTTATGATTGGGGACGTTCAACCCTGAGAGGAGTTCACCCTAGATATTAAAAAGAGATGTGTTGGTTGCTTTGGGCCATGAAAGAGATAGCAAGAAGATACTCTAAAAATGGTACACCATTTATCAAAGGGACAAAAGCGTAGGTTACCTTGTCAGAGAGTTCTCCACTAGGCCCAGGGAATATGAACTGAATTAATATGCTGAACAAATAACAGTGAAGGCATCAACTCTGCAAACAGTGCAAAAAAAGCACCAGCAACTGTGGGAAGCTAAGCCATCCTTACACCTCTTCTGGCTGTAGGTTTCCCTCTCCATCTGTGGAGCAGGAAGGATTTGGATTGCATGTCCTGGTGATAATCCAGAAAGACAGCCACGTGGATTTTAGCAGGAAGCAAAAAGATAAGGAAAATAGCAACATTCTTCAAGAGAGCTAAAAGCAGTGGGTTTTGGCAAGTGGGAAGGGGTGGCAGAAGGAAGAAGTTCAGGCTTTCACAACTTTTATAGCTGCTGCTGGTTCTCTTCCTTATCAAATCAGCCCTGACAGCAATTGGGGAAGGCAGTAAACACTGAACAAAATGGAAGTCCTGCACCTTCTCTCTCTATTCGTTAAACTTTCACACCTGCAAATATGGAGTGGAACTAACCTGAACACAGCTCAGCCACAGTTCTCGTGGCTAATCACCATCAGCCTTCAGTTTTTNAAATGTTGCACACCTATGTGACGCACAAAGGCAAGATTCTTCAGCCGCCCTTGGGAGCAAATTCAGTTCCTACCCTCAAATGCCATCTCCTTGGTTCCATGACTGCAATTTTTCCCCCGACTCTCTTTTTCCAGCTCCCAGTCTGTGTTTCTTTCTTCTTCTAGTCAGAGTCCTATTGTGACAGAGACATCAGGTGTCACCTGAACAAGTGGCCTTACTGCAGAATATTGCTCTTGATCAGTCCCTCAAACATCCTTCCGCCCTGCATTCCAACACAAGAGCAGCTGAGGCCCCTTCCCTCCCCAAATACCAGTCAGCATTAACATATCACCGACATAACCAGCTGCTGGCTGGCTGGCATGAGATGTCGTGTCATGTCATTCACATTGGCAACACCGGTTACTGGCACTTTGGGATATTTTCAGGGCTCGCCAGACTCCAACTAATCTCCTGCTGCCTGTCTGGATCCTGCTGCGCTGACCAGGCACTCAGTGAGTGCAAATAAGCATAGCATCATCATTTCAAATGGGGGCCATATGTTTCTTTTGCCAAGCACATTTACAGTCATCTACAACACTGTATGCCCCAAGAACCTAAACTTCCACCTAGAGAATCTTCTTAAATATTCTGGAGCTTCTAGAAAACTCTATATTGTCTACTACCATAGTTCAATAAATGCAGTTGATTAATTTAGTACATTTAATTATGTTTAATAATGCATTTCATTATCTGAGGCTAGTCATCTCTTCAGATTCATAAAAGGATTTTAGAAAGTATAAGATGTTCCCGAAAAGCTGGGAAGGGAAGATGTCTGTACTTTTCCTAACGTCTTGGATTAAAGATGCCGGAATTGGGAGGAGTGAGAACTGAAAGCTTTTCTATCACTAGGGTGGCATTTTTTTGTGGCTGGTACACTTGTTTACATCACACTGTGGAGGATAACAGATTTGAAGGTGTCTGATTATTTCCAATAGTGGCTTAACTAACTTTCAGCTACCATGCAGAGTGCAATTCACATTTGTCAAAGATGGGAATTAACCAGTCTGATGCTTTGTATTACACAAAACAATCATGGATAATTTGTTTCCCAATAATAGTACAGTTGGGCAAGATTATTTAGGTTATTTACATCAGAAGATACTCTGTAAAAATCTTGAACTGTGTTGGTCCATGACAGGTACAAAAAGCTCTAACTCATCTAGAAATATAGATAGGGAAAAAAAGAAAACACTAGTAAGTCATTCCATGAAGGACAAGAGAGATGTCACCAGTGCCTAGCACCGAAGTGCTGCCATTAGTTCATAGCTTTTCTAAAGTCTCAAGGAACAGTAAAAATTGTCACCTGGTGCTGTTCAACTGCTAAGACCAGCTGGGAGAAAATAAGATGTGGTTTGCGAGAATCAGTGTAACCCGATCGTTTCATGAGAGCAGCCTTTGGAGAATACAGTTTCTGTCAAGNAAAGTGCTGCCATTAGTTCATAGCTTTTCTAAAGTCTCAAGGAATAGTAAAAATTATCACCTGGTGCTGTGCAACTGCTAAGACCAGCTGGGAGAAAATAAGATGTGGTTTGAGAGAATCAGTGTAACCCGTTCGTTTCATGAGAGCAGCCTTTGGAGAATACAGTTTCTGTCAAGTATGCAATTCACTGGGGCAAAGATTTTTAAGTGATGGGTGTACTAACAACATACTGACAGTCCTGGGCACAGAGATGGTATGCTGAGTGAGAATCTAAGCCAAAAACTGTCTTTCGATGTAGGGATGAAAAAAGCAATGGCTGTTTATCATCTTATTAATTAGGGAAAGTGAATGTGAATGGTCTCCCCGTGCCCTGTGAGATATAAGGCACCTGTGACACGTGTAAGAGGGCTTGGAGTGGGCTTCAGTGTGAGGGAAATCCAGGCAGGAGGTGGGGAGCATCTGAACAAGATCCACTCGAGATCTGTGCAGCTTGTCTTAAGATTCCAAGTGTTTCCGAGTTGTAAGGGTCACAGGTAGCAGTTTGGGCTCTTTTTTTGCTTTGACTGTGCTAAGGAAAATGCATCTCTCCCCATCAAGTAACACAACAGAGCCTTTGTAAAGCGTGGAAATGGTGAGTAAATAGGAAGAATGATGTCTTCATTTCACTGCAATGAAAACAGTGGGTGCCCTTGCACTTCTTCCTCAGTGAGAATTAGATGCGCGGTCTTTCCAGCTTCAGGACTGCAGGGCAGCATTTCCAAATGTCAAATAGGAGCTCTGCATGGGGAAAGCTTGCAGAAATGGATCACGACGGAGGCTCTGCAGGGCAAGGAATGAGTGGGAGTGAGGCACTGCATCTTACTGAGCATTGGTGGGACTGTGAGCAGTGTGTAAACAGAGCACAGTACAAATCTGTCAAAGTAACCAGGCCTCTTGTGTCAGGACAGGAGAGAAACAACTGTGTTCAGGATTTCACTGCCAGCAGCAGCTGTTACAGAACTTCATATCTTTTTCTGAACTCCTTACCAACACAAAGCACCTAACCCCAAGCCTGCCGCTCCATCAAAATCAAGCTGTCTCCTTGGTATGATGGGACTCTGCTTTCCATGTTTTTCAAGCCTTCCAGGGCATGAAGTAACACAAACACTATGAGGCATAAATTACTAAATTTTTGAGCTGTATTCAGGTGAAAAATGCATCTGTTGTGGGAGAGGTGCTACAGAACCAGAAGCATTTGTACAGGGAGTTGTAGCAAAATGCAGCAAGCCCTGTCAAAGTAATCAGTTCATTTGCTTTAATCATTATATTGCCAGCCAGGTGGAATTGCTGCAGTGTTCGGAATAGCTGCCCTGCAAAAGGAATCTCTGCGTAGTCACTTTTTGTTGAAGTGGCATCGTTACTGTGGAAGTGAAACAAAACAGATGATCATAAGAGGTGACTTTAAAAGCATCGTGTCAATAAGCCCTAGCTTATTTAAAATGTGATCTCCATTGTGAAATCAAGGCTTCGATCCCGTCCTAAAAACTCCTGTTGCTGACAAAACCGTACAGGAAAATTTTATGTTTTTCTTGTGGTTTCCTAAAACCATGGAAGAAAAAGGATTGGGGGAGGGGCTTCCATTTAATCTCAAAATTTATTATTGCCTTCAGGGAAAATATCATTATGACTTCTGATCATAATGGACTTTTTTTTTTCTCTCTTTTAAAAAGGAATGGAAAATGCCAGCTTGCCATCAATTCAGGGGTTTCACCTTGTTCACTTTCCCTGAACAAAGCTCTATAAACTATTTGCCAGGTGCTACAGCAATGACAACATCAAAATCCTTAAGGGTAGTTTGATTCCTAATTAAAATTCAGGCTCCCTATTATGTAAGCTAAGTAGTGCATATATGCACAGAGCACCAAGGAGTTACTCTGTTACCTACGGCTGACCGCATGTAAAATATGGGTTCCCAGCTGCTGATGTTTTCTAAGCCAGATCCAGACTATGGACCTTCAGATCCCTCCTGAATTAGGTACAAACAATTTTTTCCCGGAGGTCTTTAGAGCGCTTTACTAATGCAGCTCTCTCCTAGACACCCCAACCCCAGACTAGGCTGAGGGTCCTTCTTCCGACAGACTTCAGGTTGATGTATCATTATATAAGGCATGAGGGCACTTGAAAGAGTTGTAAAAATGTACTGTGTGCTGTATCGTTGACTCTGCAAATGAAACATTTCTTTTCCAGTATAACCTCCACTGGTTTTCTGATGCTGGTTGCACAGAACAAAAGCTCTGTAATTTATTAAGCAATAGACCTTGTTACCATACTAAAATAGACCTTTTGCCCCTCTGAACGTGTCAGTTCTGTGTGATACAGGGGGATGTTTCAGACAGGGGTTTCAGAATAACTGGTTATTTGCTAGGAGTGAGGAGTGGATTTGGTACCTCAGGCAGAAAAAAAACAAGGCAGAGAAAACTCTGGGAAGAGTGTCTTTATTTCTTTGTGTGTTTGTCCTTAATTAAAAATAAATTTTGACTAGGAAATTTTTAGAAAGAGGTCTATGTTTTTCCTTTAAACACCTCTGAATGTCATCTGACTGACTTGTTTGGTGAGCCTGGCTGCGGCACTCTGCCATTTCCAGAATATTGTAGTTATAAATGCTGACAAACCTTTGTAACTTTGTACGTAATCTACACAGTGTGAAAGAGAACACCATGGCTGAATGATGGGTTCACTGCTTTGCTCCACAAATTTAAGAAAGAAACTGTACATGAATGTGGGTACATCTGTTCAGAAAGAGTGGAGAGGACGTTTCGGAAAACACAGCTCCTGCATCAAAAAAATGTAACATTTCCAGGTTTTCCTCCTTGAAATGCATTACCTTTTACAGTCAAGTGAAGAAATTTGGTCTTTTTAGCAATAAGATGGGTTAAAAAAAAAATATCCAGATATGTGTTTCCTGCAAAGGCAAGCGTATGGCCTTATCATATGGCAAAGTCCATAACTAGTCAATGGAAAGACTGAAAGTACTGCAGATTGAAACCTCAAGGAACATCTTAGCACACCTGCATACAGGATTTCTGTGCGTATAAAGAGGATATTTGATACCGTGGCATAAGGCAGTTACTATGCCTCACAGAAATAAAATCTCCAGTTACCCAACTTCAAACACCGTAACCTTTTCTAAGGAAATACCTGAAAAGTCCCCATGCTTCGCTTATGGAGTAAGTCTGCAAACAAGCTGATCTTATTTGTTTGCTATTGATAAGCTTTTTCTTTATACAAGAAGAGGCTGAGGAAAATAATAGAAACTATGTAGCTTAATTTGGGCATAAATAAAGTGTGATTTCCACAGCATGCTTTGATTAAAAGTAATTAGCAACACAGTTGTGGCTGCGAAGAATGCTGATCCTGTTCTAGGGACCGTGGCACACTCAGATTCCTGCATGTGGATCTTATGCAGAGACAGGAAAATCTTGTTCACGGGGGACCCTGGTGCTTTTTAAAGAGCTTCTGTTTAGTTCCTCATCTTGTTTTGGCCTCAACACAAGCTCTGCAATTCTGTCATAGCTGTGCTCCTTTCTCCCCATCTCCCTTGCTTCCAGCTCTGAGAAAACTGTTTTTGTCCTGTACCTGCCAAAAATTTTGCAAGTGCAATGGCAGGTTTAGCAACTGCAGCCATGTAATGATCCCACAGGTCTCACCATCTTTGCAGGTAAAAGACAAAAGCAGGCAGTCTGTAGCTGATACGTGATGCTGGGGGTGAGGAAGGTTTGGTTATCCATGAGGAAAGCACAAGATCTCTGGAGACCCAAGCAATGTGAAGATCTTGCTTTGGCTGTTCGGGGGCACAGGGGAATATTGCCTTTGAACCACAAGACAGCAGGATGACATCTTTCTCATCAGCTTTGCTTGTGGATAGGCAAATAATTACTTCACTTACTGCTAGACAGGCCTAGTTGGGAGTGAAAAGCTGTTAGTCAGACCTTAATCAGGTGAATGTCAACAGAAAGCGCACCCAGCGGCATAGCTGATGTGCAGCCCACCGAGGTGAGGCAAGGCACATGGACAAAATAAGGCAGATCATACACTGGGACACAATCGGTTCAAAGCTGACAGAGCACAGGAGCTGGCAAGGTACAGGGATAGCTTGCCGTTGCCTCCTGCCAAACATTCCCACCAGTTTCCAAGGGAAAATTCCTTAGTGTTAGTATGTTACTTGTGATACATTTTGACACAGCTGGGATTCACAGGATTCCGTTGAACCCTGCTGCATTCAGCCCTGGTCAAGGACATGCACATTTAAGGATGATCTTGTTCTCAAGTATTTTCAGCCAAACTGGACAGAAGGAAAGTAATTACCCCCATTTTACTGATAAGAAACTGAGGTGCAGATACACAAAATAACTTGCCCTGACTCATATGGAAAAATTGTGATGGACACACAAAAAGAACACTGCTCTCCCAAGGCGCAGCTCAAGACCTTAGCCAGACACCAGCCTTCTGATAAACCTGAGGGAAAAAAGTAACAATAGCCTGCTGTGAAGTGACATGCTAAATGACTAATACCACTGCAAACAAATAAAATAATTACAGCATTTTCTCTTCATCTCAGAAATGAAGCAACACAGACGTGGCCTGGGGCTAGGGAATAGCAGACAGGTTTGTACTGACTGTGCATATCAGCACAGCCTCCAGTGAGCCTCTAACCTTGGGAAACCGATCTCGTCCACAGCTGTTTGACAACCAGGCACCAAAGTCAGCAGGGGGAAGGATATTTGCTTTAATACTGGCCTTCAAGTATTTAAGGAATCTTTTTGGCAGCTTTGTAATTTTAAAACGTTTTCACATTCCTCTCTTGCCTGAACTTTTTACTTGGGCAGCAGTGTATTCAATATCGTTTTAGCCTGACCAGTTTTGAAATGGAAGAGGTTTCAAATCACAAAATACATAGAGAAAAAGTCCTAGCAAGCCTCTCTAGCAGCACAGCGGTGGCAGTGCTCTAATGATGCACGCTCACAGGTGTATTATGTCCTTGGTCCCCAGGGGCTCCCTTCATTTTCAGTTTCTTTTCACAAAAGCCCACGCTGCGCCAAGCGGAGTGGTCTAGCTGTTTGGATGATGCTTTCTGGATGATGCAACTAGCATTGCCACACATCATTCTTTTCTCTAGGGATCAATTTGTTTGGCCCCAGCTTCAAAGCACTGCTTCATTTAGACAGGCAAGGACATTAATTAGAAGCATGAGTCACCTGAAGCCACCTGGATGTGAAGCAAAGGCAGCTAATAGCAAGGCCGCTGCAAGGTTACTCAGCTGCTGGCGGGCTGCAGCTGGGTTACACTCACACTCACACATGACTTCTGAAAGGTTAGAAGCCAAGAAGGAAAACCCAGAACAAACCTTAGCTGGAAAAGCCGTGGTTATGCCCTGCCCTTTGTTATAACCTTCCTGACAGACAAGCTGGAAATGCTTATATAAAAGGTGAGTTTTAGTCCCCTTCACCCCTGCTTCAAACAGTATTCCTGGAAAAGAAGAGAGGTGAAGCAGTGGAAGAGTAGTATCAATGGTAAGTAAAAATAACGCAGATTCTTTGTGTCTGCTTTGTGGTACTTAAACCTGCTTCTCTTCTGGAGCCTTTCATCATATGCTTACAGTTCGTAAGTGTCTATAAAGGTTCCCAATGTCCTTTTGGAGCACACGTTTTTTTCCTTGTGAATAGAGATAACTGGTGTACTCAAAGGTCTGCAAGTTTGCAGAAACATTGTGCCAGAAATAGTGTGTGCTGGTTTTGATTCCTGGTCTTTTGTTTCAAACATGAGGTCCTTCTTTCTGTATTGCTAGCAGGGCTGTTTGTTGCTGTTATTGATTAGGAAGTATCTGAAAGTGTTGTGTAAAGTCCTGCCTCTTGTTTCAGACTGAGTTACTTTGATTATATCTTTCATAGGATCTATTTCTCATTAGTATTGTGTGTCTCTAGGCTGCAAGTCAGACACTGGCTCCCTAGGGTACTACACGCACATAAAAAAAGAAGTATCCCTAAAGAAATGGATAGACTGAGCCTTACTTCTGCTTTCAAAACTCTAACACAAGTAGCAAATAAGTTGATAAATCTTTTTTTCTGTGAACCTGTAAAGTGCATAGTTCACAAGTAGGCACAGCTGCCATGTATTCACGCTTCTTCGAAGAGTCAATGCACTATGGAACAAATCATGGAGGTTTATCAGCCTCACCTGAAGCTAGGTTGTTGTCTTTTTCCATATTTGAAGCTCAAATTCTGTATGAGCCACAGTAGCTCACCCTGGCCAAAAATACCTTAAAATCTCCCTGAAGCAGCCTTCTCATTTAGCCCCTTCTGCAGGCACAGTCTGTAAGCGGAGCATTTCTGGAGGTCTCCAACAAACTGGAATGAAATAAAGAATAGAAAGCAGACATTTACCAGCTCAGCCCATTCCTAATAAAGTATCCAGTCAAGGACAGCATGTACCTCCCTCTGGAAAGCAAGCTTTTCCCCCTTCCTTTCTCATGATGACAGGGCCACCCACCAAAACAAAACCAAATGCTGCCTTGTTTGAGCACTAGCAGGCGGCAGGGAATGACCTTTCTGCCTGATTTGACTGGATCTGTGCAATGGGAAGTGCAGCGAAGATTTGGGAAGATAGAACTGCACGTGGCTATCCAGGCTTCTCTTTCTAGTTAAGAGTTTTCTCACCCCACGCATGCTGGCAGCCACAAAGTTGGTGGGACTCTGCCTGAGTCTGCACGGGGAGGAGACTGGCTAGCTTTTCTCATACAACTGGCAGCTCAGGCTTGAACAAGGGTCCAGTGAGCACTGAGCATTGGGATAGAGGTCCTGTGGCAAAGTCCAGGGCATGAACAGCTTTTTTCCTAAAAAAGCAGAATCCTACTTAAAGCCCTGTTTTAGAGATGGGGGCTAAGTGAAGGGTCCAAACCCAGCTTAGGAATACCAGAGAAGTCTGTGGGACAGGATAGGCAGCGGAAGCTTTACTGTTACTTGCTTGTTCATGTTACCTGAACACTTCAGGGTGAAACAAAGACCAAAGGTGATTGCTTAACTGATGTGAACTGGATCTGCTGGAATAGCTGTCTTTGTATTCACTTGGGGAAAAGAACAAATGTTATTGAACCTTATAAACAAGCCCAACCAGCTCTGAAGAGAGAAAGTGTCTCGGGTACCAGCACACAGTCCTGCTCAGGCACAAACCAAGAAGACCGTCAAGCTGATTAGAGTTTCAGGAAAAGGAACCCTTTAAAAGATTCCCAAGTACAGGAAAGAAGATTCCTGAGCAACAAATCTTTCCTTGCAGGTACATGCTGATAATGTCCTTTCCTAACACCCATCTGTGTATGCATCTCTCCATAGCAGCTACGTCGGGACCCAGAACCTTGATAAAAAGACAGCTGAGGCAGCAGGACCAGATCAGGAGAGACCGAGCAGCCACTGATGGGGTAACAGACTGCACAGTGATGACCCCTGGCCCTCTCATCCCTCCAGGACAGAAAGCAAAATAGCTGGTTTGCCTGGCACCTGCACTGCTGCTGGCCTGGCAAAATATTTAGTGGTTCTTATTGTACTTGTGTCGAGGACGTGGGTAGCAAACTACAGGGTTTACAAGCAACTTAAAGGCTCTTTCATCCTTTGTGGAAGTTCATCCATCCTCCCCTAGGCTGGCCAGACCAGATGAGCACCAAGCAAAATTCTTTCTTCAAACAGGGGCCTTTCTGGCCTGGTCTGAGTGGAAACTACTGCCCTTTGTATGCAGCAGAGTCTTGTAGGGCTACCCTGAGCCAGCACAAATGGTCTTCAGCGCCTGTGTTCAGCTTGGACCTATTACTGACAGGGGAAAGCTGATTCAGCTCAGTGGAAGAACAGAAAGGGAATGAAAGCTGTAGCCACTGAATTGGGCTGTGCCCAGAGCCATATAGCGCAGCATGTGCATAGAAAGTTCCGTCTGTCTGTTGATATACACACACAGTGTGCGCACAGGCCCCCCTGTGCACATATGTTTTGATCTTAGCTTTGTACTATCAGCTCCAGGAGTTGGTCCAACAAGCTCTGGCTGTGTTTCCATTCAAATGCTGTACAAGATACGTACGAGTACAAAGTTTGTATTTCCTGCCTGTCAGTAACATCATTAATTTGGGATCTAGCCCCAAATAATCCCCCTAATCTGTCAGATGACAAATTATGGAACATGGAAGTGATGAGCCTGAAGCTACCCAGAAGCAAATCAATGCTTGGGCTGAAAGACCCCAGAATTAAAGACAGGGAAAGCTCAGGCCTCCTTGAGACACGCTCCAGCTCACTTTTCTTGCAGGAAAGGTTTCCTGAAGAAAATATCTTTGTTTCTCTTTTAGCAAAAGGAACTAGAAAAGAAGCTCTTATTAGCACAGTCAGTGAAGCAGATCAGGTGTAATTCACAACAGGTGTAACACCGCAGCCCCCACTGGCACTCAGGGAGCTGAGCTGATCTCTGCCTGCAGAGGATCTGGCCACATACAGCCAGTGCAATTCCTGAAGTCTGTGGTTCTTGCTGTTTGTTCAGGGCTCCAAGTTATCCTTTAGCAGGAGAGACTTCCCACTGCTTTCTGGCTCATTTTCTATCCCACATTGATATCCGTGTGTTTAGCAGTCTGTGCTGTATGTGATTATCAGCTTGTTTTTTGATTAACAAGTTTGCTTAAGTTAAATGGGTGCCAGGAAGACCGGTGTTAGTGTCCTAGGGATAAAGGTGATGCTAGGTGGAAATTCCTGTTCTCTTCATACCCGTGACTATTCCAGGAAAAAGAAATAATGAAAATCCCCCTTTTCTTAGCCAGACACTTTCAGGAATCTACAGGAATGTTTTTTCATTAGTGTCTCAAAAAAAAAAAAAAAGCCCAAAGGATCAAGTAATGTACTTCAGTTGTCCTTGAGGAACAGATCAGATATGCTTTCCTCCCTCAGAAAAAAGCAGTTCAGACTTTCCGAATCTTCTATCTTACAGTACCTTGGGGGATGCTGCATGAAAACAATGTTGCTCTGCTTTCAAGATATACTGAAAGGTTTTCTAGGCACCCGAGGCCTATGTTCAGGGTGTCTTGTTTTTACTCTAGCTTTGGATTATGCACTAGCATCTCTGCACCTTAGTGATGGAAACTACTGTTCTTCTCCCATGCCGCAATGAAGCGGGTTACCACTGGTGTGTTGTGCTCCTGGGATCTGTTTGAGTGTAGGATCCTGTCCCTGCCTGCAACAATCTGAGTCTTCTCTGGCGTCTGCAATTGCTTTAGAGCAATCCTGCTGCAGACGTCACCTTCCAATCCAGTCCTGGTTTCTCTGTCACAAATTTCGTTTGCAGACTGCAGTAAGCTTGTCTTCCTTTAAGCCTGAAATAATTGCACAAGTGCAGACTTAACCCTTATCACCTTGTATATCCCTTCTTCTTTTTCTTTCCTTTTTTTGTAGAAACTTCTCATTAGAGAAAACAGAGGGAGAAACTGGGACAAAGGGAGACTTAAGTCTCATGTTTACCTACTGGTTGCTTGCTTTTCTAAAACCTACTCTCTGGCACCTCTACTGCAGCGTGTTCCTCACTGGACTTTGATTTAATCAGGACATGTCACTATTGCTGGGAGTTATTAGCCATTTCACCTTCCTGAAAGCAAGAGCTTCCTTGACAAGAACCTGGCAGTGCCACATTTCAAAGGCCTTTCAAACAGCCTTTAGTCCAGATAAGACTTGAAGGGTGAAGAGGCAACAAAAAGCAGCTAATCCACTTAACTGCCGGTGGAAACTTCACCAGCAAAAAGAGCAAGTTATATTTTGGAATGACTTCTCTGCAGTCAGATACTGGGGATTTCCAGCAGCTGCACGGTCCTCCCTGCCTGTGTTTTCTAGTAATGAATACTAACGATCCTTCACTTCTATTTTAATTGCCTGCCTATCAAGCTTTGTTAATCTTCCCCATTTTCCTTAATCTTTCATCAAGTGTCACTTTTTTCTATGTTTCTTCTGTGTTGACAAGGCATTTAAACATTTCGCTAAGCAGAAAAAAAAAATTAAAGGAAGGAAGGAAGAAATCCTCCCCTTTGCATCTGGAATGCTCATTTTCCAGATTAGAAAATAAGTGGCTGTGGTATCTAATTAAAACTAATAGGTTAATTAGAGAATATTTAGATCCCCATCCTTCCAAACCAGGAAGACTGTAGACTGCTTCAAAGGCAGACTGTATTCATAATCTAAACAATACTTTCAGCTAAGACAGGATTTCTTCCAGAGAGAAGCTAACAGCGTTTTAGCCAGAAATTTACCAAGTGTTTGATCTGTATTTTGCTGAATGAGAAAGGTTTTGACTAGCAGAGAGCCAGAATCATTGCTGTAGTAAGTGTTGCCTACTTCTCTTGATATTTCTTGAAGCCATTCTTTTTACTCACTTATCAGCCTTTAAGAGGTCCTCCTGAACGTCCCTTAACCCCTTGAGATTCTAACCCTGTTCAGAATTTCCCAGGTCATGGCCTGTCCCAAGAAACTCAGAGGGAGACATGAACATCTTGGCACAGACCTCGCATAGCACTGAACTCTGAGTGTAAAGAATTATATCATTCCATATTTATGGTTTTTGTAATTAAAATCATCTCAATGAGTTTATGCAAAAGAACTAGAAGAAATGCAGCTTTCCTTCAGAGTCCTAGAGTCTGTTTCTCAGGTGTTCTTTTTCTGTAACATTTGGATCATGTCAGCTTCCTACCAATAAGAAATGGAATTCTTCTGTCATACTGGGGTAAATCAGGCATGACTTCATTGAAAATGATGGTGCTTCTGGTGTGACAGGTTAATTAATCCCTAAACATTAGCTTTCCACAGGGCTGTGCAGAGTATTGACGACTGGCTGTTCAGGCCATGCCACCAGTGCATTTTATCCTACAAAAATAGAACATTATTTCAAGCAATAGTAAATTTTTGTTTGAGGGGAAAGGTGGGAGGGGGATGTAAAACAAAAGAACCTCTGAAGCCAGCCCAGTCTATGTCCTCTGCTCCAAAGACAAGTACAAGGATCCTCGTTTTAGAAGGATGTGAGCTAACAGATGCTGCGTGTCAGGTCTGTTCACGGCTGCTAGAAGTTAGGCAATGGTTTTAAACAGGACACTAAATACCCCTCCTCAAACGTGGGATTATCTCTGACAAGTGCAGATTCTGCTCCCTTGCTGTATTCTGGACTTGCTGTGAGGAGTTCCAGAGTTTATTTGCATGTTGCGTGAAAACAATATTTCTGTCTACATCTTAGACTTCTGCATTTCTTCACTGTGCTCTTCCATAAAGAAAGTAACAAGGATTCCTGGGACTTTCAGGCTGAGGCACTGTATTGCCGGCCAAGCAACCTTGATTTTGAGCCACACAGAAACTAAGGGTTACTTTGGAAACAGACGTTCAATAGCAATAACTATGCAGATACGGGCAAGAATTAAAGTTACAAATCCTGATTGCAACTGAACTTCTCTTCGCCCTTATGAAGACTTGCCAAAAATCCTTGCAGGGAAAGGAGCAAGCAAGGGAGGGAGCTGAAGAACATGTAGCGTGCATCCCCCTGCTAGTAATCATTGGGAAAACAGACTAGCTCTCCCTTCTGCCATCCCTCGCCTCTCTCTCCATTTGAGCTTGCTACAGGAACCCTGACTAATGAATTGCATTTCAGTTATAACTGAACAACCTGCCTCGTTCAGCATCGGATCGTCTGCTGCCTCAGTGTTTACATTGCACTTACAGTTATGTTGCATCAACAGTCAATCTCAGCTCCTGCTGTGTGTTCACATGGATGTGCTCCCTTCTATGCACAAATGCTACGGATAGCTTGGTTTCCCACTTTTTGTGAGGCATTGGGAATTAACCCAAGATGAAAGAGGCTCACAGAGGAAGTGGGTCAGCAGGCTCTGCGTTGGCAGCAGCTGGGAGAGGAGTGAACAAGCACAATGAGGAGTTGTGGGCGACTGCTATTAAAGACTCTCCATGGAGGAATTTGTTGAATGCTGCTAGCACGACTGCTGGGGAAGTTTGCACAGTCCCTCCCCGCTCTGGCAGCAGAGGCAGGGAAGCAGCCGTGCGAGGGAGAACCTCAGTGCAAAAGTGAGAAATAGCAGATTTTAAAATCCCTCAGATGCATATTTAGGATGAGATTATTCCCCCCCCGAAAAATCTGAAGGAGTGTTTGTGGCCAAATCCCTTGTCTGTGGAGCCTGAGCGCGTGCGATCAGGTCTGCTGTGTGTTGATACAGCCTGGACTGAGCACATGGTGTGACGCTGATGAGCTGCTGGCTTCTACTCACAAGGAGATCTCACTGGTGAGAATGAAGTGTACGGGGGAGGGAAAAAAAACCACCACTACCTCAGGATCCCACAAGAAGGCCTATGGGGAGCAGTGGCTTGTTTACGCACATCTAGTCTGCCCTGAAAGGCCCTAGGCCCCGCAGGTACCAGGGATATATTCTTAAAAACTCCCACTGCTTGTTGGCAATACCGGGAGCCTTTCTGCAGACAGGCAGCTGCTGCTGTCTTGATTAAACCTGCTTTGACCAGCTCTTTAACTACGAGTTTAAAGCAACAGCAATTACAAGCTCTTAATCCATTGCAACGTGGGAGTGGAAGACTGTTTGCTAACAAAAATAGTTCTGCAAACTGGGCCACAAAGCAGTGACAGGAGAATCATGGGAAGACTGAGGAAACAAAGTAGCTGGTAAGGATATGGATGGGGCTGAGAGACTAATAGAGCAGAGAGGAGAGCCTTCATTTTGGAGTGCAAAGAGTCACAGGCAGTAGTCACAGCTGGCTCACATTTTCAACTGGCGTAGGTCAGCAGAGTCTCAGCTAGTCCGGAAATTGAACCATAATCATCTATCAATGAAAGCCTATATTTGCAGCAAGCTGATAAACCGTCAGGATCTGTGAAGGCCCTAAAGAAAGGACTGAGTATTTTCATGAAAGAGGTGGCTGTAGAATTTACTCTTCATGTCTGTCTCCTCCCTCATTTTTGGTAGTCCAGTTTATCTGGCACTCTTCCACCTTTCTATCCTGTAAGCATGAATACAAAATAATCTGATGTCAGAGATTAACAGAATCCTTGCATTGTCTGGGGTATAATGCGTGATGGCAGCTAGAAGCTTTTACGAGGCTATGAAGGCAGAAAGAATTATTTACTCTACAGTTTGTAAAATTTGTCCTCAGGACTGAAAAATGCAGACACAAGTTAATCTGTCAAACTTCAAACACAAACAATACTTCACCAGGGACCCAATTCTGAGCTGTTAGCAGGAGACACTTCTTAAATCTAAAAAGAAAGGGAGGAGAGGGGGTAGAGTTTGCCTTGCTTCGGAGGCTTTTCTGAAATTGTTTCAGGGCCCTAATGGCACAGGAGAGCAAACAGAGGACGCAGAATAAGTCTGAAAGGCACGTACCCACAGTGAAAGGAAAGACCTAAAACATAGTAATCCTGCCTTGTCTCTCTGTTCACCCTTCATCCAGCACCTGGACCGTAGGGAAACAGTATCTTCAGCATTACAGGCCCCCTTTCTCCCCATAAGACTTCCTCCCCCTCTCCATCCACACATGAAGGTAGCAGTTCTTTGTGTACACCTAGGAAAAAACCCAATTTCATCAGGCAATCTGCACAGGAAATATTCAGCAAAGTCCAGTCTCCAGGAAATAACAGGAAAGAAGAAAACCCAAAACCCAAACAGGCTTTGCTTCTTTCATAGTTTCATCATCTATGAGTTCTTACTTCCTGGCCACCAGACAAAGGGAAATGGGAGAAAAACCCTAAGGAGACAGGATGAAAAGTATGTGATAGGCAAACCCTTTCTGTTGTCTGGGACGTGAACAAAACGCAGACCCGCATCTCTACCTGCTGTTCATGGCACCCACACAAGCTCTTCTGGCAGCTGAGCGAGGAACACATAATCCATTTTGTACTTTCTTAGCATTTGCATTACTTCTTTTTGCCTTTGACCTCCTGCTTTCCAATNCCGCATCTCTACCTGCTGTTCATGGCACCCGCACAAGCTCTTCTGGCAGCTGAGTGAGGAACACATAATCCATTTTGTCCTTTCTTAACATTTGCATTACTTCTTTTTGCCTTTGACCTCCTGCTTTCCAATAGCCATTTCAGCAGATCACACTCGGTCTCCTGGCAGAGGCTCACAGTTCTGGTACTGTGGTCTTTCCTGCCTTTGGAAATAGTGCTGATGTAACAAAACTGTGTGGGCTGAGTAGGCTGTAAGAGGGAAACTTGATGTCTTGTCTCCTGGAATATGGGGACAGAACTATATATTTTTTTCTGTATATTCCTGGGACTTGGGACACCGATCGGCAAAGCTATAAAGCACATGTGTAATTTGACATAGAACTTCTAAGTTCCAGTGACTGTGCTTTAGTCATCTTGTCTCTCCAAGAATGGGATAAGGGACCTGACAATTTCTCTGGCTTATTAAATCACTCCCTCTAGTCTCTAAAGTTTGTTTTACCTCAAAATACACACCAAGGATTTCTCCACTGGCTTATCTTCTGGACAATAGCTCTGGCTTTATTTCTTTTAGATATCACTTGCAGCAGTTAGAAGTATGAGTTACTCAGTGACTATTAATTTATAACAGAGCCATTGTGTCAAGTGTCTTCTTCGCAAAACCAAGTCATTATAACATTCAGTAGCCAAAGTTTGTTAGTTTCTGGGAGAGGTAATAAATTCAGAGCAGTTAATGATGATTTTGTATTTTAGAGATTTAGAAAACATCCAGAATGGGCTTGCACTGATATTTAAAGTCTCTACCACAGACTTTGCCAACCTTCCCAGGGCTGGAGGGGAAGAGGATTTGGCTGCATATTTACCCTTGCTTGCTATTTAAAAAAAAAAAAAAAAAAAAAAAAAAAAATGTGTTTCATTTTATCTTGTTGATAGATTGCATTTTAATAGAGAAATGCACTCAAATAAGAAGACATATAAAGCCAGTTCATGTAAAAACTTAATTGATTAGTCTCTGCTGCACCCATATTGAGAAATTAGAAAAAGTCAGCAGCCTTAAATCAGACAGCCCTGTCAGATGCATCCATCTAATCATCTAAAAGGAATGGCATGTGATATGCTGGCCGTACACGCGCTTCCTTATTTCTGGCTCCGTATATAAGCCAAGGCCCAAACTTGACTCAAGATGGGGATCAAGTAGTAACTGTTAGTGCAATTTTAGGACTAGATATCATGTCTTCTAGGTTTTATTGTTTCAAAGGCCTATTCTGCTACCCCTGCTCAATAGGAAAGTATAAAACAAAGGCGGGGGGAGGCCACATCCTCCCCCAAACTTGCCTCAAATGTCATATAACATAGGACCTGCTTAACTCATTTTCAAAAGGCAGATAAAAGGCAATTTGCTACTGGCCACTACCAGAGGTAGGAAACTGTGCTAGATGGAGCTTTGCTCTGACCCGACAAGGGCACGCTAACGTGCAATTATGTGTACGTTTTCATCAAAGTCTGCCCTCTGCAAGGACGCTTGGACATGGAAAATGCTTGGGTGGCCTGTGTTAGAGGCTTGTTGTTTAGAATAACTGGCATTAGAGATATATACGAGCGTCTCTATTTTCCTTCAGGTTTGTATCCAACCGCAATCTATGAGCTGGTGAACAAACTGCCCTACCACACATCTTTGCAACTGGCATTGTTTCTGCTTTGGTGCATCTGTTTCAGTGATTTGTGGTGTCAGCTGTGTCCCTGAATGTGTTGCTTGAGGTTATGGAGGTAGCCTCCAGGCACTGTCCATGGACCTGGCCCATAGGATTTGACCATATGAAGCTAGCAGAACTGGAACTGCGCAATTAAACCACTGTTTGCGTTCTGCAAAGCTGAAACCAGAAATAATCTATCACAGGGGAATTTTCCTTCACTGTCCAGCAAGTACCACAGGGGCCTTGCTGTATAGGATAAAGTGTAAGGGAATTAGCATGGCCATTATTTTAAATATTACCATCAGATTCATGCTAAAGGTGTCGCATCTCTGCAATAAAGCAGCTTATTGTTCATTCCCTGGGGATCATGAGGTATATAGGAATATGGAAAACTGCTGAAGTACTGCTGTAATTACTGAGGGGAGATTCATTAACTCCCTGCAAATTTAAATCAACCTACATCACCAAGAAAATCCAAGAGCTTTGTGCTTTTAATACTAGGGGTACCTTAAGGGTGAAATTCTCCCACAAAGTCCAGAGCTCAAAACAGTGAAGGTTAGACCTGAAAGGCAAAAACTCGCCTTCCTGTTTTCCAATTATTCTCACAAGAGCTGAATGTCGGCAAAGGTCTTGAAACAATGTGATACTCACTCTGCTAACCTGCTCCACTTCAGTTCCTAATGTTCTACATCAAATAAATTACTTGGTGTCACAATTAAATCCTTATCAGCCCCGTTGGGGCCTGAGTCATAGCCACTTTAGGAAGAAGGAACGTTACTTTGAGTTCTTCTTTAAAAACTAAATTGCATTAGGAAGTAATTGCGAATTATTATTATTATTATTTATTACTTGCATAAAAGATAAGGTGTGCATGATCTGAATGCTTTCAAATCTTCCCTGCACTGAACAATGAGTTCATGCAGGCCAGTATATCGCCAGAAGTCTCTGTGAGGAAAAATACATTAGAAAATGCCAGCTTTATTGCTAGTCCTTTGTTTTTCTCCCTGAATTGATTCTCTGAGCTTTGCATTTATCATGCGGTTGTAGAGGCAATTAAAATACAGCTAGAAAGAGGTGAGCAGTCTTCCTATAAAACACAGCTAAGCAGAAGACAAGATATAGGCCTCTGCTACTTCCTCAGGCAGGAGAGTAAAGAAGAGAGGTGCTCTGTACACCTGCTCTTGGTCTGCTCACGTAGGCAGAGACAGGGCTGTTGAGTCCTGGGGCCCGACATCCCATGAGTGAACACTGCTTAACCCAGAAAAGAACATGGCATGCGATACCGCTGGCAATCGGGAGACGAATGACTGGGTGTATAGCAAGGATTTGGATCCAGAAAAAGTATTTTCAGTTAAAGGTTGCAAGATTAAATCTGCAGGCTCATCTCTGCCTCTGAGGAAAGGCCTAAGTATTCATAATAAATTCAGTTTTCATTAGCCCACCGAGGTCCCAGCTGAGTTTAAAGTCCATTGTGCTTATTACTGTGGCTTCATAGACTATGCAGTCTCCACCCTAAATACTAAAAAATATGAAAGACAAAACAGGACTGAAGGCTTTGAGGAGTTGGTTGAAGTCAGGATATGCAGAAAAAGAGTTCTTTCACAAATCTTGGTGCAGACCCTCGCTGCCTGGACAGCACGATCTCTCTGGTATAGCGCTGGGTAATTTCCACCACTAACAATGGGTAGTTTAAGAGCTACACACAGAAGGTATCAGCGCATATGTTCCCTCATGTATAAACTAGTATGAAAAGGCTCATTCTCATGTATCATAATTCAAATATGAAAGTGACAGATTAAGATGAGATTGTCCAATAGAATAAAACACACCCCTTCCCAAATGGAAGTGATGCTCTATAAAGCTTATTTTTAGCTCAGAACAAACAAACAAAAAAAAACCCAAACCAAAAAAACTAGAGAAGTAACTCCCACACTCATGTTTATTTTGGGGAAGAAACCTCCTGCCCAAAGCCTCTTCTCAATGCGATTTTAAATTATTTGAGTTACAAATATACGTCAGGAAGGGGCTTCTGCAGTCATCAAGTCTTGCTACAGCAGAGAATCATGTCCTGTGATCCCCGCTCATGAATTTATGAGCTCCGCAGCAGGGTACACCATGAAGTAACTAAAGAAACAACAATGAACTACTGTTGCCAAGTCTCTTCTGACTTCACTTGTATTACGGAGATAAATTAAAGCCCGGTAAGGTACAGCTTTCTGCCTGCCTGATGGCATGCATGCAGCGTATAGATTAAGAGAGATACAGGGCTTTGAGTCACTTGTGCAACTGTGTTTGCTTCATAAATCCATGCTAGAGGATGGATTAAGGAGAATTTATAATTGCACAAACCACATGGAGACACTGGCCCTTCACTCAGTAAGTGCCCCTTCATTACAGTTGAAGTGCCATGTATTTATCATGACCATAATTCCCAGATACAAATAGGGAAAGGACCTACTGTGCCCATGCAGAGGACTTCTATCCACTCTGTCACTTTCTCTGTGTAAACATGTTCTCAACTTTAACTCCAAAAGTACATTCTGGTAAAGACAGAAGTCGAATTGCTTAGTGATAGGATAATTTCTACCTGGCTTGGGTAATGTCAATCTTGCCCCATCCAGTCTTGTGAGACATTGGACTGGAGTCCTCCAGAGGTTTCTTCAAACCACTAGAAGAAAGTGTGGCTCTGTAGTTTCTTTGCTGAGACTGATACTGAAGAAAACACTAAGCATCATACAGTAGGCATTATGGGTAGCCAGGTACACAGAACTACCGAACACTGTCATGGGTTTGAAATGGTTGTACCCATCTGAACTTGCAAAAGACAGCTATACTATTTTCCCATGGTAACTATTCACCAGGCACAAGAAAATAAAGCTTTATCAAATCAGCATCTCTCAGTGCAGATGAAAAAAGACCAAGCCTGAAAGGTGTGGGGAGTCATTTGTGAAATATTTGAAATGTTTAAGGTGTGGAGGATTAACTGAGTAGTCAACACAAGGCTGAGCACTCCCAATTCTCTGTCTTCTCGACTGATCTTTCTCCTGCTTTCACAGGTATTTCTTACAAAGGTCAGCACTAGTAAGCATCTTCTAGTTCAACAATGTCTATTCTACCATCTACAGCTCCAGGGGTATTGTCCAACAAGTTATTCTCTGAGAGGGGACAAGTGGGACACATGTTCCTCTAGGTCCTATACAGCTCTGCTAATTACTTCTATGCTTATTTGCTTGTAAACAAAGAGTCGCATTCCTTTGATTCTTTAAACCAATCGTAATTTCTCACCATCTGGTTTGCCAACAGCATTATCCTCACCATTATAAAACTCCCAGATACCTTTCTACCTCCCCCATTGCTGCTGCAGCTGTTGCAGATCTTGAAATGGCATTTCAGCTCTGACTCAGGCAGGATTTCAATACACCAGCAGATTTTGGCAAGTGAACTAGTCCTTGCGATACCTACAGTGAGGACCTCCTCATCTGAGACTGCAAAGAACAGTTAAATCCACAGCCTGACAGAAAATACCCTGCAAGCCAGAATGAGAGTGGAGGTGAGACTATTTTGAACACCTCTCATGCCATCACGTGTATGTAAACAAGTGTTCCCTCTGGAGCTGTACCTTAATGTCAGTAACCTGGGCTTTCTTACCCAAGCCCTGCTGTTTTTCTTGCTCCAAAACAGCAAATACTTTTTGTTCCCTCTACTCCTTCTTGTTAGCGTTTCATTTTAAAATGCGTGCAGCCCATTCTTGTTGCAGTGGCCACATCATTTTAGAAGGCACCTGGCTGTTTCTGATCCCGTCAGTTATAAATGCTCTGCAGTAAGGAACAGAGACGTTTTTGGATGAGCTGTCACTTCCCTGGTAACAGCTGCAAATAGGTAGCTCCAAAGGGTGTCTACTGCACTTCAGGTATGTTTTCCCAGCATACCATGAAAGCCCCTTAGATCTGGCAGAAAAGAGGAACAATCATGTCATAGCATTGTGCTTGTTGTGTCAGAACGCTTCACTGGTGCTCTCAAACGCTTTTTAAAGGCCTCATGTAAGGACATCAACCCCTTCACATGTGCCATGCTGTTCTAAGAATTTCTGCCACTTTTCTACGGATTAGCCTCTGTCCCACAGCCTGAAGTGACCAATAAACTGGTAATAACATAAATCCACAGCTGGCGGCAAATGATACTGCCTCTGAGGGGAGGAATTCTTCAGAAGACTGGGTGGTGGTGCATATGTCAACGGTCCCATTCCTAGCTCTGCCACTGGCTTCTGCAAAGACTCTCGGTAAAGCATCCAGTTCCTCCGAGACTCTGTCCCCTTTTGTAACGTGGCACGGCTCCTTCCTCTGCCTGCCTAATGTTCAGGACAAGGGCTCTCACCATGTAGATGTTCCAGTAAAAGGGGTCTGACCTCTATGTGGCTGCCAAGAGTAACTGTAATATGGGAAATAGTAATGAGTCTGCCTTTCTCCCCTGCCTGGGAACTAGGTAAGGGACATCATCCCACTTGACATTAAAAGAAAAAAGCAGGCACAGAAAGGAGATGGGATTTGCTCCAGGTCACACAGCAGATCAGTGGCCAGGAACAGAAGCCAGCTCCCACTTCCCTTCTCAGACCCCTCTTCCTCCTGCTCTCTGCGGATCTCTTCAATGTGTACTTTAATCACTAGACCATGTTTGTTTTTATGGTTGTGCATTCCTCCCAGAAAGCACACCCACATGATATTGGATCCTCTTTGCCTTGGAGGGCAGGTGGGTGGCTAGCAAGGAGAAACTTATTGGTTCCCCAAGTCCTTTCCAAGTTCGGAATCCTGCTTGACTCCAGCACTGTGAATTTCTCAGGGGGGTTTCTAGACTTTTTGACTCCTTATCCCACAAACACTCCCTTGTCCTGAGGGAGAGGAAACATGCAGAGCGCTTTAAACCTGAACTGGCAGACAGGAAATTCAGTGCGCTGTCTGAAGAAGACACAAAGTGATAAGGGGCTGAAATGTGCAGCGCCCTGAAGGGAGGGAGGAGAATAAAACCCTCTTCACAGCATGAGGATGCATCTACGCGTCACTGTCATTCAGCATGATGCGTGCTAGAAAGGCCCACGTGCTCATTTGTTAGCCCATATTTGAACTCTAGTGAAAAATGAGTTGACAGCCTCCCTGAACCTCTTGTGGGGTTCTGAGCAGAACTTTCTATTTGAAAATATAGCACCTTGTGCAAACAGGCTTCCTTTATCTCCGGCACGAGGGAGTGGAGGGGATCGTGTTTTACTGTGACACAGCAGCTTGCAGGGCCAGAAGGCTCAAGAGACCAGGCTACCAGAAACAACTGGCTTCAGCCAAACAAAGGAAGTTATATTTTAGAAGCAGGAGGCCTGAGGACAGCCGCACTGCACCAGAGGGAAGCAGCAGAGGTAACCAAGCAGGGCAGTAAACTTCAGGGAGTGACAGAAGCTCTGCTGCTTCCATTCACAAGACAGATGCGTATGACAGGACCAGCCCAAGGAGCAGACTGTGGTGTGTCCCACGGGGGGGGGCCTGGAAGGGAGAGGCAGGCAGTGCTTGACTGAGGTTTTTAAATATTTCTAGTTTTGACCCTTAAACGCTCAGTTGTATGAGTGAACACCTTTCAATTTAATAATTAAATATTTTTAATAATAAATACTGTATACTTCCCTGTCAGTCCTTTGAGGGGATAGCACGTAGACTGTGTTTACTTCACCTCTTCTAGATTTGCAACTATAAAGGCTGGTTTGCACTCACAGCTACATGTCAGCTGTGCAGCTCCTGCAAGACTGCCTGGGCAAATATGTCTTCCCACAAGCAGGGAAGAAATCCAGGCCCAGCCATCGTTCCACTACAGTTCACTGGTCAGAGACTGTGGGAAGGAGGAAGTCTGCTTTCAGGGAGTCATGGTTCAGCAAGAGAGCACTCTGCAAGAGCTGTGCCGTGACCACATCTGTGAGGGCAGCTGTGCCTGTGGGAATGTGGAGTTTCATGATCCAAAGGGCAATGTAAAGCGGCGTTGTCTGTTAGCCAGAAACTAGATGCATAATATAGTTTTATTTCAGCACTGGAGGGGAATCTTGGGTCCTTACTTCATCGGTGGACAGCTTCATCTCCGTGTTTGGGAAGTCTTAGCTTCACCTCCGTGTTGCAGCAATGTCAGAATTCTTCTGCTCTCTACTCCATGAAATCCAACAGGGTAGGGAGCCTGCAGGGAAACCTCTCATCAAGAACACTCCCTGAAGAGAAAGACCTCAAAAAGGAAATGTGCTTAGCAGAGCTGATGACAGTTTTCCAGAATGGGCTTTCAGTCAATGTTTACTAAAGCATCACTAGCATTGCAAACAATGCAATCACAACCCAGCAACAAAACTGTGGCAAAGCATTGGAATGGTAAGAAAAGATACTGCTGGCATCTTCCCTGCTTTGCCTAAAACCAGCTGTACCTGTAGTCTTATTAATGTATCAAATAAAAAACAGAAGCAACTGAATTACCAGAATGTGTGCCTGAATACCACTAAAATTAATAAAGATCAGCGTAATAAATTATAGACACACTAACTACAGAATCACTCTGTGGAGAGAAAGGGTGCAGTGCAACTGTTGATGTCTTCAGTGGTGGGTGTCCTTCCTGCTACTCCTTGGCAAACAGCCATCCAACACGGAGCAGCCCTCACAAGAAGATTCAACGGGCTTTGTTACCGGTGGATAACAATCTGAACAAAGAAAACCCAGATTGAGCTGGACTGAGCTCAACTTTATTTCTGAGACCAATGCCTCCTGTGACACATTGCCATAGCAACAGGAAGACCTGTGCTAGAAAGGGTGCTGACTGCTTTCTACCCTTCATCTTTGGTGGTTTAAACCATCACTTTTTCACCAAAGCCAAAAATGTACGGGAAATAAGATGGGATAGGGACATGAAAAGAAAGATATTTGGAGAGGCAGAGCTTGGCAGGTATTAAGGAAGACAGATAACCTGTGCCTCTCCCCGGCAATCCTGCACGCTCCTATCCCTAACATGTCACTTGCACAGTGGTACCTTGCTCACTGTAAGCTTTGGACTTTCTTTAAAAAAATTCCTCATGTAACTTGCAATTCACTTCAGAAGGTCAGAGCAAGGATGAAACTCTTGTCATCACGCACAAGTGTTTTTCTTGTGAAACGAAGCATAGTAATTGGAGCTAGCAGGATTTGAAGCTCACGGTCTCCCTCAGAAGTGTGTGGATTCCCCAGGGACAAGTTCATGCAGGTGAGCACCCTGTCCCATGAGCTGCCATGCTTATTTGTAACTGAATCAAAGCTAATACGCGAGGGACAACTTAGAGAGCTCACTTTTCTATTGTTTCACTCGCTGACCAGAAGCTGATATGTTCAATTAGAAATTAGCCCCAAAATTGCCCTTTAACAATAGGGAGGCTACATGTTTTCTTGAGATGCACATTAAAAAACCTACAATCATTGTGACATCAGACCCTGTGAATTTGATATGTCTTGGATGCTAATGCCAGCAACCCATTGCAGTGAATTGCAAGTTTTACCTGCAGCCTGTAAACGATGAAATCTCACTATAAAAGAGATTTCTGATGTAAGATACTATGTAAATATTTTTGTTATTTCTGTGGAGGGACGCCTTGCAATCAGACAAACCACACAAAGGCAAATGAACTCATCAAAAGAGACCACAACTGAAAAGCAAACACTAAAAAACATTCTGTGAGAGAACGTAAGGCCCAGGTGGCGCTGGGGTGTTTTCCACAAGAGAAGACCCATTTTCTAGTTTGCAGGTGCTTCTGGATTATTAACAGGATGGGAAATGTGGCCCAGTCCATCTTAAATCTCAGGAATCTGATTTTCATGGAAGTACAGTGTTTTGTCAGGCACAAATCAGAAGAAAGGCTGTGTGTACTGACATAGTTGTTACAAAGTAGCCAGGACATAAACACCACTCACACTCAAACACAACAACTTTCAGCTGTTGTCTTTTGTAAAGTTCAAACCTGCACCGAACCAAATATTTTGTCTCCTGGTCACAGTTTACAGTCTTTATTCCTAAATGTTCGCTAGCAGCAGAAAGGGAAAGTCTGTGTTTTGTCAGTTATGGTTCCTTTATTTTAGTTTTATTTTTTAACACTATCAAATATCCCCAGCACCAAAGCAACATTAAGACTTTGTAGGAAGTTTGCTGCTGGTATCAAGAAATATAATTACACTTATTTATATTCTAACTCCAAATCGTAATAGATTTTTTTCATTACAGATAATAACGAGGACACAATGGGCCATAGATACAGTCACATCTGGACGCTGAACTGTTTTTCTAATAGCGCATTGTGAGCGTAATCATGATTCAAAAGAAATCCTTGTCAAAACCTACATTGACTGAAACAGCAGAAGACAGATCCCAACCTGAGCATTTTATTTTTGGCAGTTTTGATTTCTCTCTGGAAGAAAATGCATCAGGATTGTGTTGATCTGTCTTAAAAGCTCCAGATTTTCTACAGCACCTCTTGGCTTTGTAATGATGTCCATTGCTTTTGGAAAGGGTTGCGTCCATTTTTGGACTTAAAGCAGAGAGGTTTTTACACCAAGCGGGAAAGAGGATGGCACACGTGAGTCAGGAGAACCTGTTCTTCCTACAAGTCACCTGTAACAATGTAGGTAAGGTTCCCATTGATGTCACTTGACTTGAAAGCACTGTTTTGTCTAAAGAAATTTAAGGCTTTTTCAGGCAAAATTCTCATCTGCCATGCCCAACTTTCATTAAGGAAACATTGTGAGAAAGGGTAAGTCATTTCTTCTTTTTCCCTTCTCTAAGACTTTTTACTAATCTGTCAGAATGTAGTATTCCCCATCTCTTTCTAGCCCAAATAGTGTATGGGTTTCAGAAGGAATTTATTTGCTCAGGAACTGGGGGTGAAATTCAGCCCTGTATATTTGGTTAACACAAGACTCATGCTCCTGAGGGAAACTGGGATTTAAGGTATGTTACAGGCCTTGGGTACGTTCCTTGTTCTTAGGGGAATTCTGTTTTAAGGAACAATTAATCGAACCTGTTTACTAAACTAATCTTTTAGCCCTTGATATTTCACCTAGGAGAGGAAAGCCAAATTGCCTTAAAATGGTGACTTTGTCCAGCTTCCCTGTTTACGTTTGTGCAAACTCTCCTAAAGTAAGAGAGCCGATTCTGCATTCCCAAAACAATACATGTGTTAAATTGCAACCAGGGATCTTGCTTTCAGTTTAAACTACCTGGCCTGTGAGGGAAGTTGCTACTGACCACTCACATCTGGGCTTGCTGGCAAATGTTTTTTAAAGCAAAAATAGTCTTTCAGTAACTCCAGCATGAGCTTACAGTAGGAGAAGAGATGACGGCCAGACAGCATACAGAAGAATAAGACCTTTGAACAGCATTGTGACCTAGAGAGATCCTGACAAACAATCTGTACTGCCTGCTTTTTTTGTGCAAAGAATGCTTCTTCTTGGGAGCTTTAGATATACATTAATGTTAGACTACAGACTATGCGCTAGGTATAGATATGGGCTGCTTGCCAAGCATGGAATTTCCCAGGGGTTTTGCTTGATCACAGTAACAGAAGTTGTCAGCACCAGCAATCAATATCCAGAGGGTCACTGGACTAACCAACAGTGCTCGTGTCTTCTCAACCCTTTGGTATGTGGTTTGGCAAAACTCCATACCAGCAAAATGTAGCAAAGAGACAAAGCTCTTTATGGTTGGAGAGGTACGAGGAGAGATGAAGACAGCTATAGCACAGAAAAATAGGTTTAATAACTGGACTTAAGGTCTGCCATTACATTCTCTTCATCAAAATCATTGATTTATTCACATACCAGGGAATCACTGAGAACAGCTTCCATCCAGATAGCTATTCCTAATGCATTAAATAACTACTCTTTAACTAACCGTTTTGTTTCAGAAAGTTCTTTTGAATGATCTTCTTTTTCTTTTTTCTTCTTTCTGCTAGGTAGCAACTAAGTTTCAGCTATTGTTTTTTCCCCAGATGCCCAGCTTTTGGGAAGGGGGGTTTTCAGTGACTGTGACCGTAGCTGGAGTAGTGCCTTCTCACAGAACCCTGTATACCTACCTCAGAGTGCATATTCAGAACCAGTGGCCACAGCAGCAAGCAAAATAATTTGTGATCAAAGTAGCTCAGTCAGGATTCAAAAAATTAGAACAGAAGCAGAAAAGTACTGTAAAGCCCCAGTTTCCTTCTTTCACTTCAGTTCCTCTTGGGAGAAATACAACAAGTAGCATAGTAGGACCAGGATTAAAGCAACAACACAGGACAGTTGAGCCCAAATAGCTGTACCCCTGCAGGGAACTGGATTTCACCATGATGATGTGAATCATAACTACCCTTACCTGCCAAGGGACTTTGGAAATGATAGATTTCCAGGGCAAAACAAAAATGACCTTCACCTCTGCACATCATATCAGACTGCTCTCTTTCCCCCAGTTTAGGACCCTACCCTTACGCAACATTATCATAGACATCTGGAATCCATACACTGATGGATGAGCCTATGCTTGTGTTAAGGCAAATTTGACTTTGTCAGACCAGGCAGAGCTGTGGTACAATGGCTTAATTAATTCCTGGGAAAATGCGAGGAATGTACTCAGGAACTCTGAAAACATGACTGATAGATTAGTGTAGAAAAGCTTGGAGTGTAAAAGCAAGAGAAGATGGGGGAACTAAAAGGAGCAGTAGCAGAAGATGGTGCTGTGACTCTCCAGGAAGCCAAAAGCCTGGAACAACCAATCCTCAGGAAAACTCCAAAAAGCCCACAGAGCAGCACCGGTATGTCTGGCAAACACTGAAACGAAAATGTCACCACCTTGCCAAGCTGGCAGAGAGAGGCATGATGTGTGATCATTATAATGATCCCTGGCTAACACCAGTGTGTCCTTGGCACCGGCTGGTAAGGCAGCAAGGGCCATTCCTCTGTTAACGCCTCCCCCCCCCCCCCCCCCCCNGCTGGCAGTGTTTCTACATGTGTTAAAATGTCCATAGCTGCCACATGCCAGCCCAAACCAAGAGTGGAACTCTCAAGGGCCCAGTGCAGACAAGTGAGTAAACCACAGACTGATGGTGAAGGGACTTGCAATGTGTATGCCCGTCCATATTCACCTAAGAACATACTTCATAATATGCACCAGATGAGGCTGAGCTGAAACACTCCAGAGTGTCTCCAGATCATTGCAAGGTATCTGTCAGAGTCATAAGAAACTTCCCTCTCACAGATGAAGGGCAGAGGGACACCAAAACAAGAATAAGGAAGAAAAGTGGGTCCTCAATTACTGACTAAAGACATGGCCAGAGATTCGGTCTCCAAAAGCAATTTCTGCTCTTACTCTAGCCATGAGCATGCTTCAGGCAGTGAGTTGAGCTGAGGATAACAATGCGGCTGGCTACAAAGCAGCAGAACCCAGCTATGTTTCAGCATGCTCAGCAGTGACCTCGTTTCACAGCAACTATGGGCGCTAATAACTAATACCTCAGTCAAAAGGGTCCCTTTACCCATGCAGCTTCTGTAGCTGACAAGCATCTTTCTTTCAGTTTTCAAACTGCCACTTAAAAGGTTTTGTCATTGACCTTCCTGCAAGTCAGTTTCAAATCATGTATGCAGAGAAAGATCTAGCCCCTGACCCCTTCACCAGCGTGCCCCTGGCTATTCCATTTCATGTGTAGGGTCACTGAGAGAGGATGAATCATGATTTTAGTTTTGAGATGTCACAGCTAGTGGCAGAGAGATATCGGTAAGATGTTTCTGAAAGCAAAGGTACAAACACCAGCAAGTGTTTCTCACCAGTGGAGAGCTGAATTGGAAAATCACAGCCACAGGAGAGACCCCGAGCCTTCCAGCAGTACTCATTCACCCTCAAAGCAAATCTTACTCAAAAATAGTAGCACAATTTACACCACATTTACAATTTTGCCTCTTGCCATTTCTCCGTTGTTGCATTTAAAACAAGCTCAGTATCTTATAAACTCACATGGGTGCGGACCTTCAGAGCCTGCAGATATTCAGGGCTGAGACGCTTTCCTGCCTACATGGCACAGTGAACTGCTGGCAGGCACTACCACCTGGTATTGTATGCAGGATCTCAAGTAGAAAAGACCGTAGTGTCATGCTCTGGTTAGTCCTCCCCCAAGAATGACATAAGCTAATGTGTACAGAGATTCTTATTCCAAAGGGCTTCAAGCTATTCTCCAGGAGAAAGCACCTGTTCAGGGATGCATAGAAATGCCAGGCCTTTAATCAGGAACAGCAGTACAGAAAAGGCAAAACGCGAGTCCTAAAAACGGCTCTGCAGCAAATAGGAAGGATGGGCAATTATTTCAGTACCTTCATGAGAAGTCCTCAGAAGCAGCATTCCCCCCTGCTTTTGCAGCGGGGCATCTGGGCGGCTTTAGATGGAGCCCAGAACTCCAGCAAGTCAGTGGGAATCCTTTTGTTTGCTTCAGTGAACTGTGGACTAGCCCCATATTAGATGCAGTGTTAAGAACCTCAGATTTACACTGCTCCAAGAGCTGGATGTGAGCTCGCCGTATCCCAACTCTCAGCTTTACTTGATGTAATACTGGAATGGCAGAAACAACAGATGCAGATGGTTTCAGTAACTTCTTCTATGTCTATAGCCAGTCTAACAAATTTTATGCTTTGAGCACCCCCTTAATAACACAGCAAAATTCTGGCTCAGGCACAATTGCCAATTGTTTGGAATTGCGTTTTACTAGCCTGCCAGAATGCAGTCTGCTGGTAACAAATTCTGAACTTCTCGAAATCGGCGTGTGTCACTTTCTGCAGAGACAGTGAAACCTCCCATTTTTTAATTCTATTCTTTTTTCATTGTGTTTTATTTGTTTCTCTGGGAAGTCAAGACAATTTAGGGTACACTCTAACAGAATTTAGTCCTACAGAAAGTCTTGCAGATTTACAAGAGGCTAAACCAATGAAAATTGGAAGCCATTATCTTTCCAATGCCAGAAAATTTGTTGTCTGAATTAATGGTTGATTTCAGGAATACATGCATTAATGCAATACATCATTAATGAGATGCTAAATTACCAGCAATATTCCCGTTCCTTATTAAATTCTTCGGCTAATTAGAATGGGAAAATTTCACAGGCTGAAGCACTGTGATGTACTGCAGAAGGTCACAGCAGAAGGCGACAGGCAATGGATTAGTGAACACAAGAACTCAGCAGGTCTGTTCAGCTCAGCCACAGGATCGCGTTGCTTCTGAAGTCAAGAAACTTGAGGCTCCTGAGCGCTCTAGTGCCTTTTTTTTACCTGTAAGTATGTAAAATAAAAGTGAAAACTCTAATTATGATGGTGATGAAGACCATGAAAAGTGTTCTTTCTGAAGTGGCTTCCATGGCTGCCAGTCATGGCTGAGAACCAACTGCATTAGATTCTGTGTAAATGCACAGCAAAACCACGTTCCATAAAAACCCTGGGGCAATTGGCTCGGAACAATACATTTCAGAAATGCAAGTATGAAATACGGGTCTTTTTCTACCTGCAGTGATCACATAATGCCTGTACAAGTCATTGCAGAAGACTGGCTTGGAGTTTCCCTTCTGTTCACACGACCTTCACGGAGTATCTTCCTGAGCAGAAAGCAAGCTGCTGTTTCCTCCAAGCAGCACATCCCCGTGCTGTAAGCTTGGAATGCTGCACTGCAGAAAGGAACAGCCAGTTCCAGCAGCACCGAGTGCTACTATTGCTATTCACAGTGCATCCTACTTTATTTTCCTTTACATAATAGACATAATGCGGGAAGCAAATGCCATGGCTAGACCACTTCAAGGGCTCTGGTTTTTACTGATCGGAATGTCACAAGTTTACTGTGAAGAATTCGCACTAGTCAGCCACTGAAGCAGTGAACGCCACTGGCAACATCCTAGATGTGCAGTGAGACAGGGAGACAGACAGGCAGCCCACACGGCAATCTCCTTCCTTCAGTAAACTGGTGGGAATAATATGTTAAGCAGTTTACAGAATAAACTGTCTTTCTATAAGCGGCACAGTCTGAATACACTCCTGTCCACTGACAGCAGGGTGTTTTGCGTTGTGACCCTGCCCGCTCTTGCAGGTTGAACGGTCAGATGAAGCTCATATCAGAAGGAGGGAATCTTTCTCAGACAGTGCAAAGCATATTGGCAGTGATGTGAATGGCACATTTTGTTGCCATATGTTGACCTGCTGCCACAGTGGTGGGGCTAGAGGTGTCAGCCTACAGATGAAGAGGAAACCCTGTGTTCTTACCTTACTAAGTGACTATAATAAATTAGTAACGTTAAAGATCCCATAATGTTATACACGACAAGTATAGTGTTGATGTAATTCTCTTGGCAAAGGCTCAAGCCAGGTAATTGTCCTCTGCCTCCCTCGATTTGCTCTGCGTGGGCAGCGGCTTGAACATTTCTTCTGTGGCAATGCTGTTAGGAACTGTTAGCTATCAGTATCCTCGCAAGCTACCCCAAAGACGAGCATGATGCCTTTAAGGTTTGTTCTCTTTCCTTGTTTATAAAAACATGTTTGATTTCAAATGACATCTTTGCTTAAAGATCAGTATTCAAGGGAGAAATGTGTGGAAGCACTCATCTGTGATTGTTTACGGCAAGCACTGACCAAACAGCTGACAAGTGCTCTTTGTAATGCTGGGGATGGGGGAGGGCAGCGTGGAAAGTGGTGCCTCTATTCATATGTAAGCACCAATTTAAAACTAGGATATTACTCAAGTATCTACAAAGACATCCAGAAATACAAAACAATTTTTTCTGAGGTCAATTAAGAAAGTGAAACTCAGTCTAGATGTACAAGGGATCATAAGCCATGCAAAAAAAAAAAAAAAAAAAAANAAAAAAAAAAGCTAGGGCAAATGCTTATGGCTGCATTACAAAAAAATATGGTGAGTTGTACTTTTGTACTTTTAGCCCAAGTTTCTCATGAAACTGATTTCAAAATAAAAATTCCAAGGTAAGGTCCTGGGACAAACTCCAGAATTTATTGCTGAAAATTATTTTTTTCTCGTGAAGACTGAAAAGAGAGAGAGGAAAAAAAATTAGTCTCAGCTAACAATTTTGTTATTTGGCATATCATAAATTTAGTAATTTTCCAGTTCTAGAAAGGTGTCTAAATGTCAGCCTGCCACACCTAACTCTGTGTATCACCAAAATATTTAATGACCAATTAACTTCAGAATGCAAATCAACATAGTGTAAAGATCTTCTATCCATCTCAAGGTACAGATGGGTGTTCTCTGTTAATTAGTTAATACTCATGTTGTTGTAATGCCTAAAGGCTTCTATCAGTAAACCATTTTATTAAATACTCCAAACAGCAGTCAAAATGTGGTTCCTGCAGTGTATGGTATGTATACCTTAAGACCAAATCACTAAACCACAAGAACCACAAGATAACAGCGATAATCTTAAGTAGAATGAAAAAGAATAGCCACTAAAGGCCAGAGGCTTAGACATCACTTCTGAATTTCCCGCTATTAGTTGTTCCGTATCATTCCTTTAATATTATTGCTTTACAGATTCTGTTGTAATTTCATGCTCTGAGTGTAAAAGACACCAGGGACAAAGCAGTACCTCAACAACAGAAGGACTCAGTACTTGGTACTTTGGCAACATCTGTCCAAAAATAACTTGTGGAAGGCATGCTAACTCAGAGGTAGAAAATTCTTATCTTCTATGAATTACTATTTATTGAAATTTTAATAAATGTTCGTCTCACTGGCTACAAGACAATCTCACATGGCAAGAAAGCAAAGCTTATCTTGAAGGAAAAGTCTGCTTATCTTGTGCTGTTCATCCTCAACGGATTTGTTAAAAACACTGACTAAGAACTTCTGCATGATCAACTTTCATTTCATCTTGTGAGTCTAGTTTTTGAAGTTAATGCCGTTTGTGATGAGCACTATAGCATATAACGTCATCTGTAAATAAAATTCCACAAGTATCAGAAATACACAAATAGCAAGAGTTTGACCACATGCAGGGACCCATTTGCCAGGGTGTCGGTATGGCCTTAGTCTTGTTTTGAGGCTGAATAGATGTGAACTGGAAACAGACCACAGAAATGCAAAACAGAATCTTCCACTATTGTATTTTTTTTTATTTCCTCAATTTGTTTTATGATTTATATGGAGAATGCAATTTGGAAGGTTGTATTGTTGTGCTAGCAATAAGACCACACAATGTTCTTTGACTGCCTTACACCAAGACGAATTATTTTGCAACTTTGTCCATGCTATTAAATCATGCAATGGGGTAGTGGGCAGAAAATGGATCTGTGATTATACTGAATTTCCTGTTTCATGTGGATTTACAAGTTTTGAAATATTTTTGATTACATAATAGAAAGTACTTTAGAAAAAAACAGTAATTTATATAATTTCTGAGGGAAAAAAAATAATCAGATTTTAGGGGTATAACTTGTTTTCTGACGTACCTCTCCCTCCATTCAGAGTAAGGCAGAGATAAGTGCCTGACTTTACTGCCTCATTAAGTTACATAAACCTTGGTGAACTGAATCCAGGCCACAGACCACGAATGACGGCATGCACCGTCTTCAGATACCACTATCCTTGACTAAGAGCAGAAATTAATTGTATAAGGAAGCTGAAAATATATTTCTATTGATGTTAAATGATAATTTTCCAGAGTAAAAGCACGGCCTGCTTTCTAAAATACCAGCTTCTGGATTAACCTGCGCAGTGATAAAAGTCAAGCTGTATCTGAAAGCTCAGGCTGAAGTGATCCAAAACGTGAAACTCCACAATGAAGATATTTACACCTATACTCCTTCCCCACAGCTCCTCTGACAGATGTCTCTGTTTGACCTATTGTTGACATCTGCTCTAGAATAAGATTAGCCCAGCTGAAATGAATCCCACCCTTAGTGTGCTCTATTATGGACTTACGTTCCTCTATTTAAATGCCAGCTCTCAGTCACCTCCTTTTCTTAGCACTGCCTGGTAGTTACTCCTTATCCAGAAAAATTATGTAAAATGATGCAACTGTTTTAGCCCATGTCTGTTGCTTTGGCACTCATCTCTGGAGAAATGTGAAGAACAACAGTCGACAAACAAGTGTCTGTAAAGATGGAACAAGAGCAACATTGATAATAAGGGGAGAGCAAGAACATGAGGTAAGCCAAATACTGGGAAGAGTTTTAGAAGGTCACTGGGCTCCCGAGCTTTCACCCAGCACCTTAAAGTGGGATTAAGGCAAAGTGAAACATGGCAATGTCAAATTTCCTGCTGCTACTCTATAAAACTCGTGGTAGAAAATCTTTGGCAGTCACAGAATCCCAGTGTCCCCTATGCCTTAGAGCACCTCCATGAGATATTTTCTTGCAGGCCACAGGGAAGAGTTTTCTTGGAGAAGTTAGTCATGCTGCAGCTGTTCCTCCTGCTCTCAGCAGCAGCTGTAGAGTAGAAGTGAGTACTTTAGTGAGTCATGCAGTATTTAAAATCCATATTGGTTTTGAAGTCATCAGGATCACTGTCTATAGCAAAGGCAAAAATGTAACACTCCCTGATCTCAGGAGAGTGTTTTCTATTTTGTGGGGGTTCTTCAGATTTTCTCGTTATACACATAGTTACTCCAACTCACAGGGAAAACAAAGACAGAAAATCAGCTTACTGATAGCTGAGTTGTACCAAAAGAGTTTGGGGAGTACTGGCTACTAAAAAGTCCCTGTCTTATCCACCCCTATTATAGGCCTATCACTCAGCTGTTAGTGAATGACTGCGCTGAAATCTGCAAGTGGCATTTGGCTAAACATTTGCAGGCTGAGGTAGATGCATCTTTGGAAAGATTGCGTGAACCTGTTATTTGTGTCACATGTTATCCACAATGCTCTGTAGTATAATACCAGGGGTGCAGTTGCAACAATTTGAAAGCCAGGCAGTAAATTCAGGTAGATTTCAACAATTTCTTTCATTTTATATAGGTCTCTAGTTAACTTTAAGGAGCAACTCAGAGGAACTATGTGAAGTGGGTAAGTGTCCTGGAGAACACTGGCTTAGTTGGAAATTTGATTGTGTAAATGTGGCCCTTTAGTATTTGCTAATACATGGCTGCTGATTTGTTAATACTTTAAGCACGCACATGCACATTTAAAGTCAAATACTGCTAAGGAAATATCAACCTGACCCCAGGTACATCGTCTTTTGGCTGTCTTCAGGATCAGGAGACTGTTTTGTGATAGGGTTATTTTAGAAATGAAGCTTGGTCAGAAACATAAGATGGAAATTTGCAAAATTGGCAGCGTGATTTCCTTGCCCAGTGCAACAACTTTCATAACCATTTTACCTTTTATAAAGCAAATGCTGACATCAAACATAAGCACATTACAAATGGCTATATTTAATGGCCTGATTATATGGACATATCTGACTCTTAGTAATACTGTGAAAGAAATGCATTGTAGATATTGATTACTGGTGTAATTATGAGTCATTTCCTCTGATATAATGCTTGTGCCAATGAAGGTTAGGATGCCCAAGGGGCTGTTTTAGGCTTAAAAAATTGAAATAGAAAAGGAGTGTGCCCTGTAGAATGGCAATGACTTTCATTCAGAAAACAACTTTACGGGATAGTTTGGCCTTGAGAAGAAAAGGGTTTGCATCCCTTCTAATATGGAACCGAAATAATAAGAAACAAAACTAAAAATGGCAAAGGAGAGCAAGGTACCATTCTTCCAAAGGCTTTGTAACATTAAATACACTTGAAAGAAAAAAATCATAATTTAGATTTAGCTGTTGCATGAAAGATGATATTTAATAGGCTTAAATACAGTTTGATCTGGTACCATCAGGACAGCTAGTATGTTCTGTGCTGCTGCTCCCCCTCAGGAATTACTTTTCACAGGTAAGGATATGTCATACGGACCCTGTTCTGATCTGTTCTAATTGTTCTATCAATGAAAATAAAACTTATGACTCTATGCATAAGAAAATAAAGGATGATGGAAAATTGTCTCACAGCTACTGTCAGAGAAATCAGCTAGATTGCGTATGGTCCTTACTAGGCCCATGAAAACAAGTAGTCATGCTTAAAAGCGGTGATCCAATAAATACTTAAAACCAAAAAAATTCCTTGATCTAGATCAGACCACAGCAGATACTGTTGTAAACTAATCCCAGTTGCAAAAGTTGGTGGGCACATAGACCAGGAAAGAGTAGTGGGTAGTAGGGAGATCAGGGAGTCTGCATTCCCTTATGAGACTCCAGTTGCTCTGTCAGCCTCTTAATTACCCACATTATTGTAATAGAGCTTTCTGCAAAGTGGATGGGGGGAGGGGAAATAATCTTTTGTTGTTCTTGCATTTAATTCCATCCTACTGCTTTCAATATTGGCCTTTTGGTTAACAGTTTAAACTGAGGCTTGGGAGATCTGTTTTCAGTTTCCTATTGGCCGCAGATTTCCTATAGGGAAGCACAAGGCACATCACTAAATCTAATTTCTCGATATGTTCGGCTAAGGTGACTTTGTTTCCTCTATTTAGACTGTGTGCTGCCCTGAGCAAGGACTGCTTTATACTGTGCTTTTAAAAATTACTGAGTTTGGTTCTCCTAAGCGCTCCACTAAAATGAAAACTTTGCTGATACAAAATTTGGTTTCCCTATCCTTACCAAGAGTAAACTGGAAATATGAAATAATAGAAAGGAGGATGTTAAATTACACTATCTTGCCAATACTGCCAATGGAGTGCAGTGAAATCTACACAATATGAGTTGTATTTAGGTGTAATGATATGTTTGTCTGCACGAGATTTATCCAAATAAGTTATATACCCGAGGGACAAACTGACTGCCAGATGCAGTGTCTGCCTCCGATTGTCCTACCTGACTAGGATCTCAAAATCTTCTAAGAGGATCCTGATTGTTAGCAAGTCTTCTCTTTTTTTCCCCTCCCATAATGAGCACAGCCCTTCTCCAAAAAAAAAGCTGGAGCTGCTGTGCAGATGGTAGACATCTGCAAAAGAAATGCATCATCTTACCTCATCTGGTATTGCTCATGTTATCACCATAGCCACAGAGCCATTTATGTGTTACCTAATAGCTACCTTGTTAAGAGATGAAAGTTCCTTCTGTGAAGAAAGCTAGTGCCACGCATCCAAGACATCGCCCTAATCCTATTTTGACAGCTTGATTAGCATTTGTGCTAGCCTAAGACCTTTTACCTATACGTATAGATACAAACTGCCACATTTATTAATGTGAGCTGCTTTGTATAACAGACAATGCCCTGCAAGGGCATGAAGTGCCTGTCTACATTCTACCATTTAGTGTTCCAGAGATTATTTAATACTACATTAATTTGGATTGCAGACTTACAGTACAAGAGCAGTGATAAAAACTGACTTCAAAAATCAAGGAAAGATTTATCAGACAAACCTTTGAAAATCATAATCTGGATTGAATGGGCAACAGCTGCATTGGCATCACTCGGTGACTCTCACGGTGAATTTGGCCCCTATGTACGCTACCAGACTGGTTATGGCAAAGATTAAAATACTAATATGGTGCCAAAAGGTTTTACAGCTGAACTTTAACATCTCGAATGAGGCAACTACCCAGATGTGCCTGGGTAATTGCCTCAAAACAACCTGATCTGCTTCCAGGATGTTATGTATCCTAGAGCCTAGCTCCAGTCTTGGTAATAAAGCAGAGAATATACTGAGTTCAAGAACAATGATTCTGCCTCAACAGCAAGAATTTTTTAGGATCTTTTCTTTCTCACTGCATTTCAGCACCATCTTAAGACCATTATGCAAAAATAGGAACACTGCTTTCCTCATAGTTTTATCCTCTCTACAATATTTTTAGAGAAATGTAAGGCTGAGATAACACAAAATCAGAGACTGAGATTCTATTACTAGCCTTATTCTTCTATGCCTTAAATCTGCTTGCAACTGAAAATGCTGAGGAAACAGAAGGTAACTCTGAAAGGCAGGGGAAAACGCTGCATGTTGCCTTAAACTGTGCTCTGGGCTGATTTTTTTTTTAAATGGAATTCTTCCTTTTTCTGTTTAAGTGACTGTTTACCTGTGTGGGTTTTTTTATGCGATCAGCATAATCCTGTTTAGTCACCGTTCAGCTAGAGGAAAGTTTAAAGCACAGTACTGCTTCAGTTGTTTCAGAGAACTTGTCTTCAGAGGTGGTTGCAATTCTTTAGCTGGTGATACAACTGTACAGCTTGTGGAATAGCAGAGGACAAAGGCTCCCGATTACTGTTTCAGAGTAGGGTGTAAGTAATAGAAATGAAGGGGAACAGCGAAGACTCCTAGTAGGAAGCTGAAGACCCTCTTTCTGGCCGGATGGAGGGGATTTTGAGTATGAAGCTTCTTAGCACTAAGTCTTCTAAGGGGAAAAATCCCCAGCAATTGGCAGTCTTCTCAGGCTACGGTGCAGATGGGTCTTCTCCAAAATACAGAAAATATGCACTGCATGCCAGTTATGAAACAATATGAAAACTCTTTGCAGGTTATTATTGCTTCTTTAATGTTGTGTTTCCTTTACACTACAATATTTTCAAATCTCTGTTTATTCTCTCTGCTTTTATTTTCCCCCTCTAATGAAGACAGATGTTTGCAGTTTATTTATAACTTGCACCCCGCTCCACCCATTGCATTATGCTCTCTACTATGTCACCTACTTGCACCATTTTCTTCTGCAGAAATGGAAAGAATGGCAAGATCCATCTTCTGGAGCCTTGACTTGAAAGGAGCTACCATTGCCCTCTTCCAAAAGGAGCAGGTACCACTCTTGCCGTAAGGAAGAAGAGAAGCAAAAGGATGTAAAAGACCCTTTTATGCTTTCTCTTGGATAACTGGCTAACAGCTGGGGGATGGGGGAACCTTCATTAAGTTGCTAAGTAGAGTCCACTGGTCATTTATGCTTTAGGTCCGTTTCTCTGCAAAAAATCTGTTTACCTTGGGTCTAAGTGTGAAATGGAGCTCCATATTGATAGAGTGTGGTTTCTCTTAACTTTCATATGTGCTTGAACATTCCTGACAGGCATATTTATACTTTTTAAAATAAAAACAGATTGAGGGATGGATTTTTCCAATTAGATAACCCTTTATTGCTTGCTACCAAATGTTCAGCCAGAGACACCCTAATGTTTTAGTCTCTTCTATTTTAATTTTGCATATACTGGTTTTACACGTGTACTACTCCACATCACATGATGGTAAGCCTTCTAGTTACCGTTAGTATAAATAACAGCAGAACTAGAACAGCCGTTCTTTTAAAATAGCTAGGTATTTGTGATGTTATGCTATTATTTAGTGGCACTGGGTGATGGATGTGCTTTAAATGCCTTGGCTAAACAGAGTGCTTCAAATGAAAACAAACGCTAGCGATACCACGAGAAGAGTGTAAAAGAACAGGCAATTCATACTGATGGACTCTCTACCAGCCCCCGTGTTTTCTGTGATTCTGATCAGCTCAGTCTCTCTTCTGAATTGAAACATCAGAGTTGACTGGATAGATTAAAAAGAGTAAAATGAGACACTTACTGCACACTGTTAAGTGTAATGGTTTTATACATGGAAGCACACACATTAAATTTCAAGTTTTAACTTCAAAGATGGAAGATTTCTTTTCTTTTCAAAACTACAGGGAAAGTAACTGCCAGATAACTTCTAGGAATGCTATTAGATTGTCAATGACATTTTTGTTGTGAGTTAGACTGACAGACTATCTTCATGATGTTTCTTTCCCTGGATATTTTCGTTAATAGTTTAACAGCAGTCATGTGCATATTTTCTTAGCTCTACGCATAGAACAATTACCTGTTTGCACAGATGCAGTGAGCAAAATCCCAGAGCAGGACAAAGGCTGAGATCAATGTTGGAGTTTGTTCCAGGTATGGAGATAAAACATATGTTTTTAATGCCAAGAATCTGAATTTCTGGATTGTAATTTTATCTTTCAAATTCTGATGACTTCATCTTCATTCTTGTGGTTTACGACATCACCAGAAGAGCCTTAATAGTTAGTTTTGTAAGCCATATTGCCTAAAGGAGGAAGGGGAGACACTAATTTATTTTTTTCCTTTACAAAGACTTCGTTACAAAATAATCTGTGACAGAAGGATATTTTAAGGGACTTTCTCTACTTGTCTATCTGTGAAGAAGAACATGGATTTCAGGTGCATTTTGCGTGGTGTTCTTACCCATCGTAATAAATACCTACACAGACTAGAATAACGCTTTGACCAGAGAGACTATTGAAGTGCGTTCCCTCAGTGTGCCACTAATGTATGCCTACATTTTGCAGCCTACAAATAAGTAATAAGTCCACTTTGTGGTTTATAAATCTGGGTTTAATGGTTCCCACAGAAAATGCCAAGTAATTCTTTGCAGACTACTTCTCCTTAATGATGCTAGCATAAGGGGCATGTTGATGACAATGACTTCTGTTGCTTTTCAGTGATCAGCAACATACAACATCTGTCATTATAGCAACAGTTATTACTGTCCTGTTGCATCAGGTTTGAATCTTGGGATTTGACCTCAGTAGCAGTTTTAGATTGTAAACTTTTCTTCTCAAAGGCTGACTACAAAGCATAACTGTCTGTTATGTTATTTCTTTTTAGTTTGACAGCTAAAGTCCTCTCTTGACCCCACGTGATGCTTTAATGTCATAGAGAATTTCCAGTGCATCCTGTAATAATCCTGCCTCAAATACCGACCAGTGAATGGTTACATCAGAAAAAGGGAATGCTGGCTCCAGAGAGGGTTGTTCTGCAATCTTTCTATGATGCTGAAGCTGCACCTACTCTGTGAAATGCCTGTATAGTTAAAACTCTAGTTCACGTGTTCTCATATTTGCATAGTAGAAGTAGTGGTAATTTGGTAGAAACCATTGCTGCTGTTTTTTAAACCTGGGAGAAAACTTGATCCAAATTTCCTGTTCACTTTTATGCAAAGTACCAAAGGAAGTCAATAACTGAACTTGCGTTTCAATTATTGATTTGTGTGATTTGCCCTTTTCATTTTATAGATTAAGGAAAAACACGTGGGCATGGCAAAACAACAGCAAAAAAGGGAGAAATGTTTCAGGCAATGTACTTAAACATCTTATTCAATTTGGATATGCTTGGGACTGGTCTCTATTGGACTTTCATCACGAAATCCACAATTTTGCTCTTTACATTACTTAGAAGCTTAAATTCAGACTCCTCATTTGGTATCTTTGCTCTGTTGAATCTTGGGGGGGGGGGGGGGGGNGGGGGGGGGGAGAACCCTCATGTTTCTGGAAGTCTGCTACAAATTAAATGGTGCCCCCTGCTTCTCCTTTATTCTGCTTTGTTACTGAGTTGGAGAGGGGTTGGGATGTTTCTTATATTGCTGACTTCCATGTGAGTACTTCCCCTGAGAATTAACACTACTTTGTCATGGATTAAGGTATTGCTTAATCGGAATAAAGATATACTAGATATCTCTAACATAAACAACTACTCACAGTATATAATAATTCATGCTATTTGTTGTATGTGCAGTCTTTCTTCACATGTCTTTCTGTTCCAATTTTATACAATGTCAGCTTTTGGGGAAAAGAGCTGCCTTAATTGATTTAATGTTCTGTACAAGACTGTAGTTCAACACATACAAATACCACTGTTTTGCAAGTGTTTTGCTGATTTTTGTGGAGATGATGACTGAGATTTCATAGAAAAATCTCGGTCACAGTTTATAAAAATGGACAGTTGCGTTGTATCAGTTAGTGTTACAGCTTCCTCATTCGATATATAACGACCTATGCATTCCCACAATCTCTTATTATGAATGCTATAAATGTAATTTTGCAAGGTAACTGTCTATCTAGATGTTCTTTGTAGTGAATGGAAAGAAATAGACACTTGTGTAAGGCCTCTGGGAACTAGAACTAATTCTACAAACTATTTCTGACAGTGCTAATAACAGTATGACAACTCAGTCTTTTCTCTGTAGGAAATGATTGGGCACTAATCTGGCTGAATGCAAAAGAGTTTATCTAACTGCTCAGGGCAGAGACTCAGAAATTCCCTGGTGCCAGAAATCCAGCTGGTGGAGCTGGTATAAAAAAAAGACCACATCTCATGAAACGATGTTTTGTTATCCTTTGGGGTTACTTTTTTACGGGGCAAGCTCATTGAGAAAGTTGATGGCAGAGAGGAGGGGAGACCCAAGGAGGAGCAGATGGCTTGCCACTATGTTTATCCACATTTGTCAACCAGCAGTTGAAAGGATGGAGAAACAAGGTGGGAGTCTTGCAAGATGTTCTAGTTTGATGGATGATGGAGATCCTGCCTCTCTCCTTTACAGCCACTAGTTGATTTAATCTGCAAAAGTTGTGTTATAATCAATGTAAACTCAGTGTTTTCTTTATGATAAAAGTATCTAATATATATCCAGAAATTGTTTACTATTTTCAGCATAAACGATACTGTTTCTTCTGAGGGTTTTTATCCCAAATACTCTTAGCGAGAAGTTTGCTTTCGGTTCCAAAAGGGTCTGAGCTGAGCATCTGTATGACCTGAAAAAACTTTAAATTAATATCGGCGTGTTCCTGGATGAGTGACCTTATGTTGAGGGAGCGGGAGGCGTACAGAATCCAAGAATGCAAGTCTGCAGGGTAGTGGGGATCGGTGTGAACTGGGAGAGCAAGGAGGAGTGGAGTAATAGCACATGGCATGGTTGAGCAAGGTTGCTCTCTGCAGATAATCAATCCAATATGAGCCATGGGCTAGGCAGACCAAAGGAGCAGAGAAGGCATGTTTTCAATCACAGTGCAATAAGTAATTTTGTTGTTTCTTTTAGAGAAGGATTTTTATAAAATGGAAAGGGGGAAGGGATTTCTCAAACAGAAAAGGATAAAATAAAAGAGTATGATCTGGCCTGGAATGATCCTTTAGACCACTAACAGCAAAATACTGGAATGGATTTACTATATTAAAATATTGTTGAAATACTGGTGTCAGATTGTATTCAAAGGGTATTGTTTCTTTATCTAAGCCAGCTATCTTCTGCCCAAATGGTTTCTACTTGGCAGTTTTCTACTAATAAAGTCCCTGTGTCATTAGAAATCCTTACATGTTCACAACTACTCTAGGTATTTTGAATTTCATTTTAAAATAGCAACTACAATTAGCCAACTAAGCCAAATTATTTTGTATGTTATGACAAAGGTCTACTTCAGTTGAAGTGCTTTTCTCTAGTACTAATGAAATGAAAACACAGACAGTAGGCTACACCTGTGTGAAATAAATGCTTAATTTTGGATTTTTTTCCTAAGAACTTTCTCTCCCTTAAAGCACAGATCTTAGCAAGCAATGAGGGCTCTTAGCAATTCCCAGTTTGGGAAGGTGATGGAGGAGCACTGTTAAGACACGATGATCTGAAAAAGAGAGGCTTTGTTGATTGTAACGGAAGCCTAGTTCACAACTTCTCACTGTTTTTCTGTACACCCAGTACTAAATCCACATTATCTTTGGTACTGTGCCCGAGTGCCCACCGCCTCTCAGATCTTGAAGGAAGAAGAGTTGCTGCTGTGAGTGTTGGTGTAGACAACAAGTTGAAAGACAAGATATTCTGTGTGTACACACAAACAAACATGTAATGCATTAGAACAGCTTTGCTGGCCCGTCCATGCGAGTGGGGGCGGCTGGAGGGTCGGTGTGGAGCCATGTGGAGGGAGGCCTGGCAGAAACCGTTCAGAAGGTGGGCAACCTCCCTCCTTCAGAGCTGGGTCTCCATGGAGCATCTCTTTACCCGCAGTTCCCCCCTGGCTTTTGCCGCAAGTCTTAGCCCTGGTGAGATGGTCCCTGTAAAAGCTCCTGGCTCGGGGACACCCGCAAAGCACACCCTGTGCCTTCTGAGCGAATTCTGTGCCGCTCCCCCGCAGAAATGGCAGACGAGCCTGCCCGAAGTGTGGGGCACTGGTTAAATGGTCCCACCCCATTGCTCTCTTCGTTTCCCACCTGCTTTCAGGCAGGTGCTGACCAAACCGTCAAGGAAATCCCTTCCCAGATTCCCCCTCGCCGGTTAATTCGTTAATTTGTTTTTTTGGCAATTAAGTCCCCCCGAAGGTGCCGCCGCCCCGCCCCGGGGCTGAGCACACCCCAGCCCCGGGCGGCCCCACCGGGCACGGGGCCGCGGCCGAGCCGGCTCCGCGATCCGCGCCGCGTTTCGCAGTCGGCCGGGAGCGCCCCTCGGCGCCTCCAGTCCCCCTCTGCGCTGTACTATTTGAGGCGGGCGCGGGTGGAAGAACACGGCGGTGCCATGCGCCGCGTACGGCCGGCGGCGCAGGGATCCGGGCCGCGGTGCTGAGGCCGCCTGTCAGTCAGCGCGGCGGCGCCGGGACGCGGCCGGGGCGCAGCCGGCAGAAGGCGGTGCGGGAGTACGCGCGGTAACGGAGCCGGAGCGCGGCCGGCAGCGGGGAGGAGCGGCGAAGGAAGACGCGGGGAAAAAAAGAATAATATATATACATATATATATCTATAAAAGAAGCGGGCTGCGTTTCTTCCGAACTGCAGGAAAAGGCTATTTCACGAGCGGCTCCCTCTCCCCCAGCCGGCTGCGATGCTGCTAGCCACCGTGCTGCCCTGGACGTTGTTTTTGCTTGGAGCCGCAGGTACGCGCGGGGCCGGGGCGGTGGGGCGCTGCCCGGGGCCGGGGCGGGGTGGTGCCGGGACCTGGTGGGGCGAACAATGGGGTCGGGGCGGACCCCGCCGCCGCTGCGCTGCCGCGGGGCTCGGGGAGGGGGGGGGGGGGNGGGGGGGGGGGGGGGGGGGGGGGGGGGACGACGACAGCCCGTGGTGGGGTCCCCCCCTTCCTCCCAGCCGCGCCCGGTGTGCGTGACGGGGCGGCACATTGTTCGCTGTCGTGGGAGCCGGAGGGGAAAGATGGCTCGGGCTGCGCGAATTTGACAGGAGAAAGCGGAGGGGGGGGGGTGTAGGTGAGAAGGGTGTGAGCGAGCGGTTGCTTCTGCGCTGTGGCGCTGCTGTCCGCGGGTGCGACAGGAGGAATCGCTGCCCCCCCCCCCCCCCCCGCGGGGGCCCCCCNCTCCCCCGGGCTGGGGTTTGGGTGTGCGGTGGATCCCAGACAATGGAGATGGGCAGAGGGGGAGCGAGCGAAGCGGCGAGGATGCTACGTGCGCTGTGCTAATGGTGTCACCGCGCGGGGAGGCGGTGGATTTTCGTTGTCGCGTCGATTTCATTGTCAATTTCAGGGATGCTACTGCGCTACGCGGCGGTGTCCGCCCCCCCCCCCCCCCCCCCCCCCCCCCCCCNTGTGCGGCGAGCGAAGAGATGCGATGGCGATTCAAGGGGGGGGTTAGAGCAGCTGTTAAAAAAAAAAAAGAAACCAAACAAAATTTAAAAAAGGAGGGGAGCGGGACGGCCGGCAGTGGTGGGGAGGGGGCGGAGGGCGCGGGCCGCGCGCCGCTGCCGTTAAGGGAGCGGCAGCCGGGCGCGAGCGCCCCTGCTCGCGGCGGGGGGGGGCGGACGGGAGGGGTCGGCGGCGGCCAATGGGGAGTGGGCGGCGCCGAGCGGGAGCGGCCGTTACCCGCTTGGGTCGCCAACGTCCGTAACGGCCCGGTGCCCCGGCTGCCCGCCTCGCCCGCCCCGGCCCGGGCCGCTCCCCGCGGGAGGCGGCAGGTTGGGTGGGTGCGGTTGCGGCCACGCCTGTGCTGACGCCGCCCTCTCCGCCGGCGAGACCGTGCTCTGCGCCCCGACGTGCCGCCTCCCTCTTGGCATCCCTCGGCGAGCCTCGTCGCCCCAAAGCCCTGGCTCTGCGCTGTCCCTCTCCACGCTCACTGGGAAGCGCTCCCTAGAGCCACCCACTCTTGGCTATGTCAGGGTTCCTCCCTGTCCTGTCCTACAGCTCATCAGCCACTTACCCCCCTCCCCTCTCCGCCTCTGCAAGCACCGTGGCCTAAAGCACCCACACTGATTGTCCCTGCTGTCTTTACCTCAAAACTGCCATTGCCTTTACTTCTTGCAGCCCCTTCCCAGCTCATTGTTTCGTGTCTACTTCCCAGTCGCTGCTGCTGTTGCCTCAGTAAAGCTCGCTCTCTGTCCAGATGCCTGTTCTCTTGGGGTAGCTCCTGTACCCATTTCAGTGTCCTTGTAATGTACTCGTTGCCATCACTGCAATTACAGACCTCACTGAACAGCTTCTTTTCACCCCTTGCTTCAGTGCTGTCCTTAACTACCGTAAGTTGTCTTTGCCTCATTCCCATGCTGATGATTCCTTATCTCCTTAAGCAATTACTTCTGCTGGAGCTCTGTCTGCTATCTTATTGTGGCTCAATTCCAGCTCCCGTCATGGCGGACCATTGCCACCAGTGTGCTCAAGTCTGTTGGCAAATCAAGCCACCTGTTTAACATCAGCACAATGCCCATTCTTAACGATACACAGCTCTCCCATCTCATAAGCACTACTATATAGCTTCTCTTTATTATAATTTAAAAAATATATGTTACTGCTTATTAGAGTGTATATATAACGAGTGAGAAGGGGGGTTGTCTTTCCATTTCTAGCACAGCCCTTCCCCGTAGCCAGCTCTGCATCTGGCTCAGCCACGCCCTCTAATCACCATCTCTGCATACATTCTTGATCTCAACCATTATGAGATGCCAGACTACTATCTGTGATTCTGTAGCTATCGCCTCTCTGACACATTCACGCAGGCTTTCTCAGCTGTGGGAGGGGAGAATAAAGCATTTTTTCAGGGGAAATAAACGGGAGTAAGCAAAGAAAAATTATCTGCATATCATCTGTTGCCCCACTCAAATACATGTTTATCCAATAATAATAATTATGAATGCGTAGAGTGCCTAGGGAGCTGCACAGCTGGAATTGGACTGTTAAATCAGCATAAAATGGAGAACACAAAACCCAAATAAAATATTAAAAAGCTAGAACAAAGCAGCAGCACTGTTTATGGTAAAAGCAGCACCCAGCACATCAGTTATGCTTTCCATGCTAAAGGATGCTTTGGTCTGCTAAAGCTTGTACCTTCTTTTTTTTCCCCCAGCTGACCTCACCACGGTCTGTGATGGGGGGAGAAAGGCTATTGCTTTGGGCTTTGGAAGCTATGATGTTGAAGGAGATGTCAGTGAAAGAGGGGGAGCACCTATGATGATGCTAATAAAGAAACCCTAACTGCAGCTTTACAGTAGCTTAAATGTAAGAGGAGGCAAGAGATAGATGCTTCTTAGTGAAGAATCCCTGGAGAGACTGTTGTCTGAGCAACAGTTATGTGGTAGTTTCAGAACAAAAGCATGGCTTTACATCTTTCAGAATAATTCCCCATTTTGTATGTATTTCTGTGGCCTGTGATAGAACATTCTCTTATAATTTAAAAGCTGATTTATAGATGCAGCAGATGGCTCATCTACTTTCATTTACACCATGAGAACTATGCTTTCTTAAGTAATAGAGAATATTTTTTATAACCTTTATCCTTTTGACGTAGGAACTTGAAAAGTCCTGACATGACTGCTGGATTTTTCGGGGATGGTGGTTTTTTGTGTGTTGTTTTTTGGTTGGTTGGTTTGGGGGGTTTTTTTTAGGACATTTAATGTAATAGTAATTTAATAAATACACAGTTTTTAAGTGTTAAAGATTGTGGCTGCTCTCCAGACTGAAAGTGCCTTCACTTTTCTTGGCTCATCTCCAGAAACATATTTTAACGATAGACTTTTCTGCCATTAGGTGCAAGTGATTGGTTTCTTGTTGATAGAAAATGTCATGGGTTTTTTGGGGGTGGATTGGTTTGCTTGTTTGTTTTGGGGTGTTTTTTCAGAGGTAATGCTATGGGTTTGCCTTGATTGGCTGGCAGGAAAGCAGAACCAATTGATGGGGGAGGAGGAGGGGATACTGCATCTGCTGCCATCAGTCTGCAAGGAACAGAAAAATAGCTTTAGTGAGAGACAAAAGCTGATTTTATTTTCTCTTTTTAAAGGCCATCCTGCAGTTTTACTCATTATTTAACACACCTGGTGATACTGTTTATATAGACAATGCACAATTCTATTTTTTTTTTTTATTAGTTTTCTTGTGTGGCCTTCGAAGCATTGGTTTTGCAGGGCAGTATACTTCAGTATGTTTTGATCTGTCGGTAACAATTCTGTTGTACTCTAACTTACAACTTGCAAATAGTAAGACAGGTATTATGAACTTCCCAAAATGTCTGTGTAAGCAGACTGGGAGAAGCTATCATCTTTGGAAGTGTGTGTCATAGAATTTATGAAGGGAAGTATCAGAAAAATTCAGATAGGGACCCATTACAGTGTTTTTCAGGTGCAGTGAAAAGATGGTGTCCTTGTTGTTTTCCAAATTCTATACCCTCATGAATATCTGAAATGTGAGATAAAATAAGTAAAGCCACTCAATTGTAAATATAAAAGTTTGAAAACAATCAGGAAACAAAATTGTGATTGTCTTCCTATAATAGCTTTCTATAACGGGGAGAATGTCTGGGAGTAACTTGGCTGAGGGTGTGTCTGTAAAGGGAACTACAGCTCCCAGGCACCTCCACTTTCCTGAATGTTGTCCTTTGCGCATGTTTTCATAGGACTGGATGTGTCGGTTTTGATCACAACACTCTCAAGTCCTGGAGAGGGAAAAAAAGAGCCGCCAGGCAAATAGACTTTGAGACATGAAAATCACAGAAGCAAATTTGAAGGTCAGATCTATGCTGGCTCTGGCTTCTTTTGTTTAGGAAAACACATTACCATCGTTTAAAGCCCTTGCTGATGCAAAGGGATGCAAATTAGGTGGGTTTGGCGGTAGTGTCATTATGCCCTTTCAGTTCATGGTGTTGAAATGCAGCTTCCCCACTGCAGCTGCTCATTAGGAACGTTGCCTTTTGAAGTTACCGTGAGAGCCAAATGGCAAGCTTTCAGGCCTTTTTGATACATTGCATTTATAAGTGTCGGAGGCAGTCACCACGAAGTACCGGAATGAGATTTTTCTGTGGCTTTTAGTTTACAATATAGGTACCTAAAGAAAGTAGAATAGATAGAAATCAAGGATAAACTTCAGATTAAAATAATTTTTCACTTTCAGTTCAAGTCAAATAGCTTCTACTGTATCTGTCTAAGATGATGAGGAGAAGGCAGAAAACTGCTATCTGTACAGTGAATCATACCTGCAGCTTCTAAACCTTCTAAGGATAAATGAAAGAAAAGCTTATACCAAAACATGTTGAGGTGTACAGGGGTAGACGATGATGTATTTGACAATGACCAAGGCTACCTGACAGCTTCCATTACCTTGTTAGGGGCTCTGGCATCTGCTGTTGTTTTATCACAAGCAATATATGTATTACAGGTACTTTGGCAAAACTGTGGTTTGGACAAGTGTAGAATATCAATAGCCTCAGTCCTTATAACTTTAGATCTTTAGGCAGCTGCTGATGGAAAAGTTGATTTTGGGGGAATAGCTAATAACGGAAGGTTTATCCTGCTAAGCAAATGCAAATTACTTTAAGATACTGGAGTCCTTCTCTGAAGAAGCAGCAGCTGTGGGGTGTATTCACATAGTACTGTACTTCTTAGTAGCTGAATGAGTTATCCACATTCTTAAGCTATAGCACTTAAAAAGTGAATAATTGATATGGATATCTAGTAATCATTTAGACCTGCATATTTGTAGCAGAAACAAGGGAGCCATGTTACATTCAAAGAAAATAAGATGCTTGCGCCTGAAGATTAATGGCTAAACTTTCTACTGTATGTTCAAAATTAGACCTCAGATTTAAAAATTAGGGGAGAGATATTTTCAGCTCAAGTCTATAATGGTTCACTTTTTCTGCAGTGCAGGTTCTGTGTTTCTTCCCTGTCCAGATAACTAAGGTACTAATGGTCTGTAAGGCTCTGACTGTCCACAGAAGTCAGTAGTAAACTTGGCATTAGTTGGCTTAAAGCCAGGTACAGAGGGACCCAAAACCAGGGAACGGCAGAAACTGATCCTACAACTATTTCTGCTGGCAGTTTGTAATGGCAGGGATGAAGCCCTGTGTCTGTCAATCTGATGCAAAGAAAATTAAGTTTGGGCCAGAGACAGTAATGAGATATGTGTTGAACTTGATTCTTTAGCTATTTGCATCCTAGATCTTATGACAAGGCAGATCCAGTTTTCACAACACACCCTGCAGATCTCTGTGAGTTGCCTGATTTAGTACAAACTTGGTAGAATGATGTGGAAAATAATTTGCAAATCCATTGAAGTGGTTAATTTCTTAGAATGGAGAGACCATTTGATTTATTCTGAGTTAAAGCAAATATCCATCACCTTAGCGGGTTTTTGTTTGCCAGGACAGAATGTATACAAAGAAACTCTTAACTCCTAACTTTGAGAATTGTCAGTCTCATAATGTTGTGAATAGAAATACTTTTGTTTTCTTTATAGATAAGTTTTTAAGACTGTTACAACATCTGGGTCTTTGTAAATGAGGATAGGTACTTCTCACAGTTTGTTACTGATTTTAAAAGTATGCAAGACAGGTTAATTTTCTTAAAATCCATCTACTCAGCACTGACGAAGCCACATTTGGAGTGCTGTGTCCAATTCTGGGCTCTTCAGTACAAAAAAGATATGGACTTACTGGAGTGAGTCCAGTGAAGGGCCACGAAGATGATGAAGGGACTTGGAGCATCTTTTGTATGAGGAGAGACTGAGAAAGGCTGGGACTGTTTAGCCTGGGAAAGAGAAGACTTGAGGGGATCTTAATCAAAGTTGATAAATACCTGATGGGAGGGAATGAAGAAGGAAATCAGGTCTTCCTCAGTGATGCCCAGTGACAGGACAAGAGACACCAGGCACAAGTTGGAATACAGGAAATCCTGTCCAAACGTAAGAAAACAGAACAAAAAAACCCACTTTTTTTTTTCTTTTTTTCTTTTTTTTTTTTATTGTGAGTGTGGTAGTTGAATCCCGGAGCAGGTTGCCCAGAGAGATTGTGGAGCCTCCATCCATGGAGGCATTCAAAACTCATCTGGACAGACTCCTAGGTAACCTGCTGTAGCTGCCTCCCCATGTTGGACTAGATGATCTCGAGAGGTCCCTTCCAACCTCAATGATTCTGTGATTTTAGTACAGCTACTGCTATAAAAATAGTTATAATAGATACTTATTTAAATATTGAATTTACTTTTTTATTTTTTGTTTATATTAGTGATGTGTATCAACCATGAAATCTTCAAGGTAAACAATAATATTAATTATTGGCTACTGGGTTACATTTAATAATAATTTACCATGTTGGTTAACTTGAAGTGCCTTTCCAAAGATGTGAGAGGGAGTGTTTAAACTTGTCTGAAAGGGTTGGGAAGTGTGTGAAATAAAGGGTTAGAATAAGAAATGAGTCAGCCGACATACTCGGACTACATTTTGAACTCATTTTGGGCAGAGTATAGTATATCAGCACTTGAAAGGTCCTTTCCATAGGAGTGTCCTGGCTGAGTTGTAAACAGGAAGTGTAGTTGACCCGGTGATAAATGATGAAAAATAGTGATGAAAATTTTACACAATGGAAATAGAAAATTGGTCTCTCCAAGTCTGAATGGGCTTTTCTGGATGTTTCGTGTATTGAAGTAGCTCTTGGTCCAAAAGCAACTACATATAAAAATACTTTAAATGTTACTGGAACTGCAATATGTTCATACAAGTGTTAGTTAATTGTCACTGAAATTAGTTGTAATACCGTAAACTTGCTTGGCTTTTTTAAAACAACTAAACATTTCTTAAAAAAAGGTGCAGTTATTTACACTGAGTTTTAAATGCAGTCTTTTGAACAAAGATTGATATACATTAAACATTCAAAAATTTAAATCCTATTTCTTCAGTGCTTTCATATCTAGGATATTCAAGGCTGCGTTTAAATATGATACAAAGGATGAACAGCCAATTTGGTGTTGTTTACACAATATTGGCAAATTGGTCTTAATGTGTGGTATTATTGCATAATCTTATGTTTAAAATAAACACTGGAAATAATTGAAGAAACCTCAGAATTTGGAAATGCTTGTTGGTGGTTCTTCACATCCCACTAAAAAGCAGGCTGTCTTTGCATATTAATCACTCTTTCAAAGGAAGTTTGCCTTATTTGCATTGTGCATGCACTGAGGAGTCCCATAGTGTGCCTGAGAAAAAAAAAAGGGGGGGGGGGAATTGGAATTGTTGTTCTCAAAAGGGTTTTTATTCCATTCAAGTGGAAAGACTGAATGCAGGAGAATTAGCACAGTGTTTTGTGGAAGAACAGTCCCATTTGGTCATCGCATTTCATGTGGAGCAGTCCTGGCTTGTAAGGAGTCTGAACACTGGGGGTAGGGTTAAGAGGGGAGTGACTCATCATTGTATGATGTAATCTACAGGATGCAAGATACTCTCAATTAAATGTATAAATATTCTGTGGATTATCAGGCAATTAGGATTTAAAATAAAATATTGGTGAAATGTTTAGTGTTTGCCTTTTATGAATACAGCAGCCAAAACTATAGGCCTTGATACCTTTGGAAAACGTGTGGAAGATGTAAAGATTAGGGAAATTTTCAGGTTGCGTAGGTTTTGGAATAACAAGATTTCTTAGGCCTCCATCACTCCTCTGGTGACGTGGTTTTATGTTACTTCAGCTGTTCCTTTGGAGCAATGTGGGGTGACATGTTAATGAGTCTTGCTACCTTTGTCTGCACTTTTTCTGTTCTGGCTGCAGATCCAGGGAAGGTGAGCTTTTCTGTTATTTTTATGTTAGACATCTTTGTATAAGCAAGGAATGTGTCTGACAGTCTCAACAAAACCTCAGAAACTTTTATTCTGAGATTTTGAAACATGAACTTTAGCAAATGGTAAAGATGTTTGAGAGCTATCGCTCATCAGAACTATTTTTGCTTGGTATCCTAAATGAGAAGATGTGCAGATAAAAGGGGGTGTGTGTATGTATATATACACTATAGTGGGAACGGAGCTATGACGCAATGAGTAAGAGTATTGGCCTGCAAATTGGCTCTGTGATTGTGGTTGTTATAAGCAGCATTATCAATGGCTTCTGTTGTAAGTACAGGTGAAACCCAATCTATTCCTGTGGTAACGTTGTTTCTGCTGAAGGCGATGGAGAAACAAAGACATCTGTTGGAGGGAGAAACTGCAGCTCAGACAACTAATGTAATCACTGTACTTCCCAAATCCAAAGATGTTATCATATGTTTGTGTTTAATCAATAATATTGAGCTCTACTATTTGCAGATGTCCTTGCTATCTTATTTTGTTTGCTTATCCTTGCATTATCAACTACTTGGGCGTATCTTCTCACACTGAAATAAGTTCATTTTGTTCTGCTAGAAAAATACCAGATAGTTTCCTTTTAATGTGAAATTCACAAGGTTCTGACTGAAGTAACCTAAACCAGTAAGAGTTTTAGAAACAGTTGTCCTATGAACTAAAGACAGTAGAAGAATCTTGAGTGTTGATGTTTGGGCTGGGGTAAGGTTGACTGTGACTGGAAAAAGTCTTTCCAGAAATTAATCACAGGAATGGAGCTTTTAGTGTTTTTATTGTTGCCATCTGTAACACAAAATGGTATCTTCTTAGCTGAACACTGTGGGGTGTTTTTTTTGTGAATATGAAGAATTTTTGTGTAAATTTGGTAATGCTATTAATGCAAGAAGACAGGAAGAGCGTTCTTCTGATAAATGTTAACATTTTTTTGTATTTCAATGAGAATGGTTTGGTTTATGATGTATGTGTGCAAGTGCATACACTCTAGGGTTGAAATGGAAAGATTTTCGTAATGTATCAAAGCTTTGCCTGTATGTCATTGCAGTTACCACGTCTTCAGTCAGAAGGAATGAACCCCAAAACCAGCTATGCAATACACTTTCCATTACTTTGCACATTTATTTTCTTCATATGTTTATATAAAGCACATTGCACTTCCAATTTTTAGAGGTTAAGTGTAGTAGTAAACAATATATACAACTAATGTTGATGTTATATTTCCATCTGTGATGCATTTTAATGATAGCTGCCTTAATATTTAGGCATTGAATTGTTGTGCAAGCTGGGGCATTGTTACAATAAAACAATGCACTTAAACAGTGGACTCCCGTGTCTGCTTTGAAAGCCTTATAAATAACCCTTTTAAAAGGGTTTAGCTAGCTGTGGGTATAAATAACACTTACCAATGTGCTTAAAACATTGATTTTGTGTAGTTCAGGATCTAGCATGCAAGATGCATGGTCGCAGTATTGGCTAATTATAATTTTTAAAGTACTTCATTTTGTGGTTTTGAATATGTTAATGCTGAAACAGTCATCAGACACTTGTGTATACCATTTTAGAAAAATATAATCAACAGTGGCTTGTCCGAGTAACATTAAATAATTATAAGCCTGCAAAATTCAGAAGAACAGACTTCTGTAACCATATTTCAGTTGTAGTATTTTCAAAAGATAATCCCTTAGAAGTATAACATGCTTTTAGGCGTTGTGAACAGACATACGGAATTACTCCATAGTCCCCTAAATCCTTTTGGAGTTTAATCTCTTTGTGATCTGTGGGATGCAACTTGAAGGCATTAAGCATTTATTATATACTGCCTAGTGGTTGGTATTTGTTAGAGAAAAAAACAGGCGTATGGGAGTACTGTTAAGAAAATACTGTGTGTATATGTATGTATTATGGACATTTAGTCTGCAAGAGCTAACAGATACTAAGAAAGCTGTCAGAAGTGAAAATCTTAATGAATACTATGAAGAGGTATGAATCATGTTTAGCTTTTCTCCCTGTTGTCACCAGCAGAATTCTGGGTGGTCATTTCTCTGTCCCTTCTATTGTGATTGAACTGTAGCTAGATATATACCTTGTTTCATATCTGTAAAGTTTCTCTAGCTGTGTTCAGCTCGCTAGGATTTTTTCTGTTCTAGCTTTTGTCTTTCCGCAGCTGGATACATCTACAAGAAAAAGAAAGAACATTGTTATCTCTCAGTTTTGTAGCGATTGCTTGTTGTTTATTGTAGGGATTTTGTATCTACAGTTTAAAAGCTGATTGGCTGCAGAATTTTTTCAGCCTTGGTCTTTAACCTGAGTTTTGCTTAAGAGAACTCATTGGCCTGTAAGAAGAGGAATGGCATATGGAGTAGAGATTTAACTTAATATGGATTCACTTCTTAGTTTTGCAGTTGTGTTTTGGTTTTGGTTTGGTTTTTTTTTGTTTTTTTTTTTTGGATGGNAGTCGCCTCTAATTTTTTTTCCATTTCTCCTTAAAATGAATATTTCATTAAATAGTTCATTTGTACAAGCAAATTTAGAGTAGTTTGTGCTTTACAGACAAAAATAATGCAAAGAATGAAGTGCTGCAGTGTATGCTTCTGTTTGTGTCTAGGAGAATACTATAATTTTCTGCTTCAAGCTAGCATGAATGTTAGCTCTAGATTAAGGCTATACTGCAAAATGTTTCTGTTTAATAGAATAAAAGTTACTTTGTCTTGGTACTTGAAAATGGGCGTTTCTGTGGTAGGATGCTTTTCTTTGTAGCAAAGAAGTGTGTTTTTTATGGTTATGCTCTTGTTCAGTTTGCTTTTTCATGGTATCGGTCATTAGGAGGTAAATCCTACACTTAGGCATGTGTGCAAAGCTGTTATCCACATCAGCGATACGTAATAGCCAGGAAGGAACCTGCCTCACCTGTTCTGAGTTACTGTACTGAGGGATCATGTCAAGTGTGCACCCTGTCAACATGATTAGTGCCGAAGATTCAGAGTGATTACTTGAGTAAAGATGAATGTATATCTACAGACCGGCCAAAGACTGTGTTTTTCAAATAAGTGGGAATTCCTGTGAGTTGAAGTGAGTTGTGGTAGTCTTTCTTACACCTGCTGGAAAAAAACCCCAGGGATTTAATTGAAAGAGGAAAAAAGTAGCCGTATGAGGAAGCACTTTTTTTTGATGTGGGTCCTGCTTTACTGCTCACACTAAGATTTGTTTGACCTGCTGTTTCCAGTAATGATTTGCTGTGGGTGGTTAGGAAAAAGTACAGAAAATTTATGTATACAGTCATCTTTTCCTTGCTAGACCCTCTCAGCTCTTTTAAATGGTAGTACTGTTAGTATTTAAAACACTTGGTCTGTCAACATCTCATAGTATTTCACTCTTACGTTCTATTCTGTTGTAAGAACGAAAATCCTCCTTTTCACTTATCACCAGCAAATCTGAACATCATCAGGTAATTCATTAAACAAATTCATACCTGTCTGATTTAATCTTTTTCTCAGTCTCTTTGCCAGAAGGTAACTTGCAGTATGCTGAAGTGTTTTAATTTGACTATTTTTTAAAACATATGTTTTCTGAAGCAGTTATGTTTCCATTATTTTGCTAAATAGACATTGCGTGTTCAAGTTAAAAGATACCCTTTATGCTTGGAGCAAAAGCTCTTGAAACTGTATCTGAAGTATGTTTACCTTGTATTTTTCCTATAGGCTGTGCATAGTCACAGGGCAAACACACCTCAAGTATTTCTGTTTTGAGCAGTAAAAACGGTTTGTGTTTGCTTATACAACAATACTAGAAATAAACTTGTTAGACACAAGTTTGTTGGTTTTGCACTTGCATCACTTTATTGCTAAAATAATGACTTGTGGTAAATGAGAAAACTCCAAATGCTGTACTGATCTCACAATAATGATAAATGAAAGCAGTCACTTTCTTCTTAATATGTACACTTAGGTTTCTGATAACCTGTCTCTGTTTTAGTTACTGTCTACCTTCTGAAAATGTTAATCCCCAGAGAAAAGACTGAATGTGCCAATTATCTATAGATGAAAGTCCTAGTGTATTCTGATTTCAAAACTTATTTTGGTTAAAATAAACTATCTGTATATGGAGAATACTTGTTTTATGAGAATGGACCTAGATTTAAATGAAATCACAAACCAAACATGTACTAGGTCATTGACTGGTTTTGTTGCAGTTATCGAACTTAAGATTCTGTTTTCTTGTGGCTTTGTAGCTAGCTGCAGTCACTATGTCAGGTCTAGTGAATGATTAGTGCCCTTTTCAGAAGCTTTTGTGTATTCCTAGTAGTTGTTTCTCATGAACCTAAACCGGTATGTGCAAATAAGAATGGAGATAAAAATAGCAAATACCACACTAACTTATTTCATGTGTTAAGGGACTGCATTATTTATGTATTTCTGCAGTATCTTTTGTGTGCAAATGCAGTTGTGATTTATTATTTATTGGGACAAAGAGAAGTACCTGCAATTATTAAAAAATACAGGATAAAGATATTTTCTTATGAGGTGAATGGTTTTATCTTATCTTCTTTTTCTTGAAGATTGTAGTGAGTGGTGGGACCAGGAGAATTTAGTTGAAGTGGTGAGTGAAAGCAATGCTGTTGATTCCCTTGGAATTTAGCACTTTAAATGGATTAGGACTAAAAATATCTCTGCCTGATGTTGCATGAGATCTGGAAGCGTTTTAAAGTATCTGCATTTACATAGTTGATGCAAATTTAAAAAGATTTCCACATTTGAGCTAAATGATAGCATTGCAAATGTAAGCTCTCTGGGAATCAGTATTCTTACTGGAACATCTGAATGTTGGACATTGTAAAATTAACATGTATATTTCTAAAATGGTAGCCCATAGAACAAGTGTTTCAGAAAATGTAAGCTTTGTTATATACAGGATGCATAATTCACTCTTTAGATATGTGGAAGCCTTAACAAGAATTAGCCTCCTTTTCTGACTTTGGGATGGTGTGGTATCTTTCAGCATGTTGACCATATCTTACTATTTCACATGTAACTGTGCATTGTACCTACTGTCTTGAAGTACCTACTTCTGCTCTCTGTAGTCTTCTGTAGCTTTGCAAAATGAGTAGAATGTGGGGACATGAGAGAAGAATACATAGCTTATACCAGTAAGAAGGAGTGGGTGGTTGGTTACATGGGTTCTTCTCAAGGAAATTACCATTATTTTTGCATTTCTCTGTAAATAACTTTTTATCTTGCTGATCGAGTCTAGTGCTAACTAATTCACCCATAGCTCCTATTTTTGTTAAATGATGGTGTGTTAACACTGCATTATGGCTTGAGGTGTACTCGTGCTTACAATTGCATAAAATCCAGAAATGGTATTTGAACAATGGAAAGTGAAATAATCCTATTTAGTGCTTATGTAAAAGCCTGGCGTTTCATTACCAGAAATGGTGATCTTTTGATTTAAATTGTGGTATGTGCTCCCGTTTTGTTTAGACTGTGTTCAGTTTGTTAGTCCTGAGACAGAAAAGTGCTTTCATCTTTGGTTGCTAGACAAATGCTATTGTGATTGCTTTCCATTTTTATAGGTGAGATCTGCTCTTTTTATCTTACAGGATACTGTGGACAGCATATCTAATACCAGATTCCTGTCTTGCTTACAATTACAAGAATCAGAAGCAAGTCCAGTGAAATGGGGGTAGCTTTGGTTATGCTGCTGCTTTATATATCGTATTAGACATTGGAAGAACACATTACATCGTCTGTTTTACTGTTTCCTTAATTGGGACTTGATATTTGCATACTATAGGATGTTTTTGTGCAGCTAGCCTTAGAAATTATATAATGGTTTGAGATGTATTTGGTTTTTAAGAGTTGATTGTTAAGAGAAGTAAGGCAAAAATATCTTTACTGATTTGGGCTTTTCTTATGCATTGTATTTCTTTCATGTCCTCTGTGGAGACTATTGGGTGAGGCTGGTCACCTTGCATTACTCATGTGTTATGAACTTGGGATAATGATATTTCTTTGTACAAATTTCAAACCGATTCTGAACATAAGTCTTAACAAAGACAATGTTACAGTTAGACTTAGCATTCTTAGTCTGCTCAGCATATAGCAACAATCCTAAATTTTAACAGAAGTAGGGAAGCTCATGTAAATGTTGCTTGAATTAACTCACAGACAGGTGGATTAATGATAGTAGTTTTTACTTTTATATGGCAGATAAATGATCTTGATGCCCTTGTAGAGGGGCTGAAATGGAGAAATATATAATCACACAGTACTAGTAATTTTTTTAAATAAGGTGCCATGATATCACTATGTTAAACCTCCCTATGCATTCTTATTTTCAAAACTCCTGGAAAAATAGTTATAAATTGATGCAATATTATTTTTTTTTCCATTATACTGAACATTTCTGTTAGCTTTCGGCCCGTATATATTCTAACTGCAGAGCTATCTGCTGTGTGCTCTATAGCTCTAAAGGTGAGTTTCTGGTGATGTTGAAGACATGTATTAGTCTTCATTTGTTGCTTCTGCAGATTTCTAGAAGTTGAGGAAGACTGAAATGCATGTTGTACTGATGTATTTGATTGATCAGCTGTGTGTGCTGCAGGGAAGATCTATCGAGTTGTTTCTGCTTTCATGTCATTTAGATGTTTATAGAGGTCATAAATTAAAGACAGTGCAGTAAAAGACAGGTATGGTTTGAAAGCTCTGGTCCAGGTTAACATTTTGAACTCCACTAGGTGGCACTAATTTATTGTTTTGTTGTAAAGTTGCTTTCTCTGGAAAGAACACCAAATGCAGTTTGAATTATTGTGGGAGGTTTTTACTTTTGGAATAGGAAGCATAAATAAAATGGCAAAGATCAGTAATATTTACCTATTTGTCTTGTGTATACATATATGGTTTCATGACTCTGCTTTTGAAGTGGAGTAATGAACTGATATTTTGGATGGGATAGGCAAATCATATGCTTATTTTTTAAATACTTAGAACTGGGAAGATATATCAGAAGAAATATTTGCCTAGTTTTTGTATCCGCCTCGCTTAAACATCCTCTGATATTAAAGACAAACTGGTCTGATGGATTGGTGCAGGCAGCATTTGGTGGACAGCTGGGTTTTCCATAACTGTGTCTCAAAACATCTCAGCATTCAGATGCTTGATCTGGTAAGGAAGGGGAAAGGAGTATTTCTGGTGGATTGTGATCATAAAAATACTAGGTTTGGTTAGCATCAAAATTATTTCAACGTGATAGTGCTGAAGGGCTTTGGATATGACTTGAGCATATTTTATTCTAGCACTAAGGGTAGAAATGCTTGTGACAGTTACTTTTGTAAAGTTGACACACAAAGAGTTCTCAACAAAGATCCCCTGTATTGTGCTGAGCCAGGCTCTATGCGCACTGTACAAAGCTGACAGCCTAATCAGAGGAGCTAGACTGGTATGTTCCCTTGCCATCCTTGAAAAGGTTATTCTGAGAAGGACATTTGGAGTAGTCTTTGACTCAGTTAAGAGTTGACCATTTTTGGCTTGCTGGGAAGAAATTTCCCTTTGCAGTTGGTAGACTGTATATCTGTATCTCAGAGAACTTTGTCTGCAAAAGCTGTAGGTATTCTGCTGATTAGAGTTGTGACAGGGTAGAAAATTAGCTAGTTAGCTCCATAGAGCTAGTGCCTGAGGAGGGCATGCAGTAACTTAATCTCTCTAGTCTTTTTTCTGCATTGTCTGTGCCATCAAATACTGCCTTTGACGGTGCTGTGAAAGCAGAAGTCTCATATGGACCTTGGTTTCAAGCCAGTAGGGGAGATTTTTAGGATGCTATATGAGAATAAATTTTGAATAAGGCTTTGTCTTACCAAACAGTACCTTATTTTCTTGTTTTCTATCAAGCTGATAGGGAACTATGAGCAGTGTTGCAGTTTTGCCTCTATTGGCTTTGAATCCAGAACTGGTGGGTGTTTTAATCTGGTTCTGCACAAGAGAAACGGAGGTTCTCTTAGGATTTTTGTCTGAACTCAAGAGCTCTTGCTCTCATGCTTAGAGAGTATGTACAGGTTCATCTCCAGCCTCCATCCCTCGATCAAGTAAAGGCTATGTATTTCCTCTGTCTTCATGGCAAGTGATTTGCAAGTAAGTGGTCTTCCAAAGAAAACAGGTTCCCCATTTTGCCATTGACAATATCTGCTTTCTGTCTGGCCTGTATTTGAAGGGATGAAATCTTTCAGGATAAACCTGGAATCTCAGAGAAGTGTAAAATCTGATAGTAAATCTTAAGCTGTTTATCGGTGTTGTAGATGTTGAATGATTTACACTGTCAAGCTCCTGGTCCTTCATTTCTACTTTTTGTTTGGAGTTGTGTGTAGAACTTATGGCAGCTACCCACTGAACTGTGTATTTTCCTGGGGGCTTGCTGTGCTGTTGTGATAGGTCAATGCACTTTTCCAACAGTTGGTGGCTGTGCCTCCTCCGGTCTGGCATGGTTTTCCATAGTGCTGAAAACTGAGTTTCACATCTGAAACCAGTTTTCAGGATCTCAAATCTTACTGCAGTGCCAGCTGGCTCTTTGCTTGAAGTTATTGATGAGAGCAGGCAAGGGCAGTTTTAAAACCCAAATGACAAGGTTGTAGCTCCTCAAAACCTGAATCAAGATGTTTGCACGGACAGTGGCTTCATCAGGCAAGACACTACAGTGATGCATATGAGGGAATTGAAATACATTTTTGTATAGTTGTCAATCTGCCTTCAGGCATTTATGTTTTAAGTACCATGAAAGAGTTTGATTGATGTTCTGGTATTCTTTGGTTTAGAGTCTGTTGTTGTTTTGGGTTTTTTTCCCCTCTTAAACTATAGATGCAATTGTTAGTCTGGCTCCTAATACATAATTATAATTATCTTTCACCAGGCATAGCGCACTGTGATCTTACTCAGGAATACATTACCAAATAAAGATTTGACAGAATTTTTGAAAATACGTAACTGTTCTGGGTTATAATCAGTATATTTTCTAGTGACTTTTTTCCACTGCCCTTTTTTCTTCTCTTCACAATTTCCATATCTTGTTTCCTGCATATTGCTTAACAATTTGAAGTTTTGATATTATCATTTTAGATATGACTATATAAAGGCATTGTTAATACTTTTATCATGTCAAGTGCTTGGGAATAGCCTCTGTCTGTCCTCTGAGGCTGATGGGGACCGGATGCCTGCTGTTCTATGGCCATATCACAAATCTAATTGTAAATCAGCCTAAAAAGGGGGAAATTACTGAAGCGTATCTAGGTCTGTTTGATTTGTTCTGTTGGGATAATCAATCAGGACTGACGACGGAGGTGGGTAGAGACAGGGCGGGGGGGGGGAGGACGGGGCGATGAGTACAAGATCTGTTTTCCAGAACAGAAGGTGGAATAGCAATTTATTATCTGACATTCTTTGAAAACAGATGGAAAATACTATGCTTATAAATATGCAAGGGAAGGAATTTTGGAAGCAGGCTTTGCATATGTCCTTCCCCCTTTTATTTTGCATGCTTAGAAAAACATAACAGTTAAGTCCTTCCTTGTTATTGGAAGCGAACTTGTATGGTGTTGAGCTGAGTCCTGCTGTTGAGATGGATAGCATGTATAAAAAGTCCCCAAACAATCCAACCTGAATGTGTTAAATAAATTGAAAAAGTGAATAAAATAAGAATGGCCAAGAAGTACAATGACTTCTGAGACTTATGCATAATTCTCATAGTATAATCTGCCTTTTTTTTTATGTGACACAGGGCAGTAGCAAGGAAGTCTATCCTGGAGATAATTATCTCATGAAGAAAGAAGAGTTGTTAAAGGCTAAAAATGCCTACTATTTTAAAAAAATGAAGGGTTGAATAAATGGCACATGAATCAGGCAACGTATGTGTGCCCATTTACAGTAATGGCACATTTGTGTACTGAACTGTGGTTTGGTTTTACTTGTTTGTGGCTTTTTTTCAAGGTAGCTATTAATTTAGACTTGATTCGTATGTTACTTTCGTCTTTGTATTTTACTTTTGTGACAACATGAAAGTTTACTGCTTTATTTCTTTTTTTCCCTGGCAGTGGGTTTAACATCATTGGTGTAACAGTACGGTCTGCTATAGATGGGGTGTAGATAAGAGTATTTGTGCATTATGAATTTGTTTCTTGTGGCAAGTAAGGATCCTCTTGGTGTCTGCCTTATAGTCTTCAGACTGTGATCAGACATTACAGAAGTTCCTAAAGGCCCCAAAATATACATGTATGGAAACAGCAGTAAGTGTTTATCATTGAAGCTAGTTACTCTGCCTATGTCAGCTAGTGGCTTTTTCTTCTGCAGAATCGGGGAAGAGTGGTAAAAGCCTTCAGAAAGCATTTTAAAGTGTGGAATCAGACAGACGGTTACTTAACCTAAGAGCTCTGAATACTCTCTGAGGACACCTGTCCCATTCCACTGTCTGGGAAGTCTGGGAACCTTTGGCTCATAGTTTGAGCTGCTGTGTTAGGTGATGTGAACGCTTTCTTAAATGTACACTTTGGCAGAATGGTCCATCAGAGCACCTCGAGGGATGAAATAACTGCTCACAGGGTCATGTAGTTATGGCGGAGAGGGTACCAAAAATCAAGAATCTCACGATTCCTGGGCATGTGGAATTGCATCAGAAATGTGTTTGACTTTGAGATTTCAATTTACAACTCTGGAGGCAACTCAGGTTAATGTTTGTTTGGTTTTGTTTTTTCCTTCTAATTAAAAAAAGCATAGCATGCATGTTAACAATAGATGAAGTGGAAAAATCTATGTCTTCATGCATTTACAACTCATTTCCATTTTAATGGAAGGCTTTGATATTAACTACTTGTAATCTATCATTCTTATTTATAGTATATTTTCATCATTTGAGTGTTAATTTTAACCTCTGAAGCTCTGACTTACTATTTCCATTTTCTGTCATGAGGTCCCATTTCCTTTTTTCTTCTTTCCTTTATTTCTTCTGCTTTTGTGTGGAAAAAGCAGAAAAGGGTAAAGATTACAATCCAGTTATTTCCGATTAAAAGCTAAGCAGGTCCTACATGAGCCTTGTCTAATTCATTATAGATTACTGCTTTAGAATTGGAAAATTGTGTTATAAATCGTGATGTCATTTCTAATTAATCAAATTCAGGCGTAAGCTCAGATGTTCCCTTGAGCGCTTGCCCATTATGAACAGCTGCATCATGTGCTTTGATGTCTTGGAGAGACAGTGGGATCACTGTTCTAACTTCAGACTGCTTTTCCATGTTGTTTTCTTTGTTTAGCATTAAGTGTATGGTATTGCATAAGATGCAAGGGAGAACACTTGATAGAAATCTTTGGCAGGAAATTGCTTAGAAATTCTATCCTTTAAACTTCAGTACTATCTCAGAATTTTAGCAGAGATGCGTTTTAAAAGCAGTGGACTTTTAATGCTAACAAATAAATGAGAATGAAGGGGAAAATTGTCCTTCTTAAAGAGGGAAAAAATCCAGCTTAATTCAGAGGGAAGTGTACTCAAGAGGGGAAAACCTAGTATGGATAGAGAGTGCTGAGAGTTATGTTTCCGGAAAAGTTCTAATCGGAGTGACATTGCTTGAGCATAGATAAAATTTAGCTATTTCTGTCTGGTATTTCAGAGAACGTGCACGTGCTTTCCTGTGGCATTTTACGAAGTGGACAGGCCAGAATGCGTGGAGAGAACAGGGTCATTCACTCCTGATTTGTGCATGTGAAGGGGGTGTCTCCATGCAGAAAATTGTTATTTCTTGCACTCAAAGTTAGGTGCTTTAAACAGCAAGAAGCTGCAGATAATGGATCTGTCAGTTAATTACATGTTTATGTGAAGGGGGAAGCAGTTGCATCTGGGAGGGGTAGGGAGGGGATAACAGAAGCACTGTCACAGTGGTTTGGGTTAAGGTTTGGAATTCGTGTACGATAACAGTAGAAGATTTTTCTTTTTCCTTTCTCACGAAATGGTCTTCTTATTTGTCTATTATGTCCAAAAATTGTGGTAGATGTATGCTGAAATCTGGACTCAGCAAGGATTGAGTGGAAAGTTTTTGTTACTTATAGTGAGCGCCTAAAAGAGAAAAGATTGAGTAAAATCAAGACACCTCTGGGTGTCTTGATGGGGCATATGGATAGACAGTATAATCGAAAGTAACAGTGGCTGTCAACTTTCAGCATCAGTGGCTTGAGGTGTGAAGTCCTGATTCATATCCCTTAAGTGGTTGCAAAGATAACAATTATCCTGTATTTAAAAACGGTAGTGGAATATCTATATACTAGTTGAGGATTGCTTTTATTCTATTGTGTTTGTATGTTCTCCATACTGGCAGTATGAGGAAGTGATTCTGGTAGTGGTCTTCAGGTGCTGCAGTTAGTAAAACAGACTGCTTGAATTCTGAAAAAGGACGTAAACATGGAATGTGAAACATGGATAGCAAGAAGAAACTTCAGAAGGTAACTATTGACCACTGTGTGGTTATCTTATACACAGAGATTTGAAGTACTGTTACTTTATTCCCCAAAAGCATAGTAGAATAGAATAGTTCAGTTGGAAGGGACCTCTAGCAATCATGTAGTCCAACTGCCTGACAACTTCAGGGCTAAAAGTTAGAGAATGTTATTGAGGGTAATGTCCAAATGCCTCTTAAACACTGACAGGCCTGGGGCATCGAC